>JARHVA010007805.1:0-77500 GCA_037957365.1 Torreya grandis
ACCAACACATATGAATATTTTCTCCTAATATCACAACCTTCTACATAAAACTTTAGTGTGTACCCCTGATCACACATTTGAGTTATACTCAAAATATTACGCTTAAGACCTACATATAAAATATTTTCAATTTTAGTTTTAAAATTATCCAAAGTTAGTGTACCTTTTTAGCAATTTTGATAGTAGTATTATCTCCAAATTTCACTTTACCACCATTGATATTCTTCAAGGTTATGAACATGTTTTTATCTCCTATCATGTGCCTTGAACATCCACTTTTAATGACCATGTATTTTATTCATTTCTTGCATGCAAAGTTGCCTGTATCAAAATAGATTTTTTAGGTTGTTTCTTCTGCCATGAACCTATATAAACTTTCTTCTTGATGAATGGAGCCTTGAAACTCTGGTCCTTCTTGACTAACTTGAACATGCTTCTACAGTACCAAGTTATGTGTCAAAATTTGTTGCACTTGTAACATATTATGGTTTCTTCATTAAAGCCTGGTAGAGGATCAAAAGAGTTGTGGCTTCTGCTTGACTCTGCATGACTTTCCTTCTCCTTATTTCTAAAATTGTTAGCCCTTTTTCAACATTCTATTTTCTTATAACCATATCTATTAAAATAAAAATAGTAACCATAAAAATATGACCTATTTATGTATCTTTGACTTGATTGCCTTTTGTAGCTCTATTCTTTCCATCCTTCTTTGTTTGAGATGTCCTCTATATTTATAACTTCTTCCCTTTTAATTTCTTATTTTATAAGAGCTTCAACATAGCTCTTTCCCTTTTCCTTGTCTATGAAAGTAGTGGCCTCCCCTTTTTATTTTTCAAATCTGATACATGTCTTATCTGACATTGATCTTTGACTTTCTAATATCTTATTTAATATATTAGTGATATTCTCAAATTTTGAATCATTGGGTGCTCTATCATTGATTGCTTTATTTTTTTTTCTCAAGATCTACTTTTAAAGAAGTAATTTCAATAACATACTTTTCACATTCTTTACTTAATTTTTAAAAATATGTCATTAGACATTCTTCATTCTTTTTGGCTTCTTAAAAGTTTTCTTATAGATATTCAATTGTTTCCTTTGACTCCTTTTCATTTTTATCGATCTGTAGCTTTAATATTTGATTCTTCTTCTCAAGAGATTTTAACTCTTATAAGGCACAAATGAGTTCTCCTTCCAGATTCACTTTGGCTTCATCCTATTCTTCTTCTTGATCATCTATATTTTTTTTTTTGTATAGGCATCTTCATGTATGGCCATGAATATATTCTCTTCTTCTGAATCACTGACTCCACTATCTTCAGCTGAGCTAGGATCTTTAGAATACAAACTATTCTTCTTAAATACCTTCTTGATTTTTCCTTTGAAATTATTCTTTTATGTAGACTTTCCTTCCTCATTGTTGCCATTAACCTTATCTATCCACTTAGTTGTAAAGTGTTCAATCTTTCCACAATTAAAACATTTAAAAGGTATTTTTTCTTGATATTTACCTGTGCCCTTTTTTGGCTTATGAATGAATAGAGCTCCAATGTCATCTTCATCATCAATATAAATGTCACTTGATTCTTGAATCTTAGCCTTCTCTTTCTTTGATGTCTTGAAATTATCTTATCTCTTTGAGGATTTATCTTGTTCAGTCCACATCTCATATGTTGTAAGAACACCATGTAGCTCATCCATCTTTAGCTTGGATAAATTTTTCATCTCTTCAATTATAATTTTTTTTGCATCATATCTCAATGGTAGAGATATCAAAACTTTGTGAACCACAGTTGATTCTTCTAAATTTTCTCCAAGACCTTGAATCTGATTAACTATTTTATCAACCCACAAAAGATAACTTGCTATATTTTCTTCCTCTTCCATCTTCAAACTCTCAAAGTATCTTCTAAAAGTTTTTAAGCTTAGCTTGCTGAACCTTTCCATCACCTTTGTAAATATTCTCAAGTTTTACCTAGGTTTCATGAGTATATTTACATTTCATAACTTTAAAAAAATTTGATTCACATAAACCACATAAAATAAAATTTAAAGCTTTATAATTATTTTCACTTACCTTCTTTTCTACTAGAGTAGTTACATGTGTCTGTGGCTCTTCATATTCCTCCACTACTACTTACCAAATGTCAAATCTAAGGGCCATCAAATAATTCTCATCCTTATACTCCAAAAAGCATAATTTTTCCCATCAAAGGTACCTTATTTGTATAAAAACCTTCATGTGATCCAACCATCATGCTTTCCTAATTTACCTTCAAGCTGTAAATTTTTTTCCAAAGGAACCAGCTCTTATAAAAATTATTAAGCATGAAATATACTAAGAGGGGGGGGTGAATACATATATTATATATATTTTACTTAATGTGATTTATTTTCTTTAACCACTTAATCACACATTCAAGATATGAAATAAAACTAAAATAGTAATAATATGAACCACACGAGAGAGAGAGAGAGAGAGAGAGAGAGAGAGAGAGAGAGAGAGAGAGAGAGAGAGAGAGAGAGGAGAGAGGAGAGAGAGAGAGAGAGAGAGAGAGAGAGAGAGAGAGAGAGAGAGAGAGAGAGAGAGAGAGACTAGATTTTTACATGGAACCCAAAGTGGGAAAATCCATGGAAAACAATCTCAAGTATATGAATGAGCACTAACTCAAATTACAAAGTTTGCATGCACCAATTCTAGGAGTACCAACCCCTTTGTCGAGCACCAACACATCAACTATTTGTGAGAACCAACCCACAAGAGAACCAACACCTTGAAAATATTTGTGAGAACTAAATCATAAGAGCACCAACCCCTCTTGTGTAAAAAACACAACTATCTCTCAATGTTTCTTAATCAACAAATGATAAAACTCTACAATATCTCCTACTTTTCTCTCTTTAAAAACAAATACAAACCATGCACTCTCTTACATATTATAAATGGATTCTCAAGCCTTTATTTATATATTTATAAATGAAATTTGGAATTCACCCTTTGTCACCATTCAATCCTCATGGAAAAATGGTGCCAAAAATTGCATGACCCTTTGTATCCTTGCATTTGAAAATTCATTTGGTGACCCTTTATAAGCAAATGCATCCTTTCCTCTTTTGTCTTTATCTTGATGACTTTTTTTATTCCTCAAAGTGTTCCTTCATGGAAAAATGCACCATACCCTCTTTTATATTCACATGGTGAGTCTTGGAATTCCTCAAGATGACTCTTCATGAGAAGATGTGTCCCATTCCTCTTTTGTCTTTACCCCATGACTATTTGACTTCTCTATGGGCCCTCTTTTGACTTATATGCAACCAAAAATATATTAAATAAATATTAACACATATTATCCAATATATGAATATTTAAAACACCATTAAATTCAATGGGGCCTTTATCACTAATAATTCTAGACCTTTGACATCAATGATAATATTTCCAACAAAGCACTACTTCTCTATTCACTATTTATGATAGTCAACTATAGTTGACTTTTTGAGGAAAAAGGATTATAGACTAGAATCATCCCTTGAAATTTATACCACATCTTCTTTGGTAATAGTTAGAGAAAAATTTAATCATCCTTCATAGACCATTATAGGTTTTTTTCATACTCAAATTTCAATCTTATACTATATGCTCCTATAGTCAGCTATAGGTGTTGATTAGCCTTGGAGGTCAATTCAAATTGAAGGTTGAAATACTCTAAAACTTAAGGATTTATGAAAATTTTATAAACCTTTATAATTCCATTATGTATTAAACCCTTTCAATGTGGACATCTTCTCAATTTTGAGCATTAGGTTGGTTGTAGGTGGCATTTTTTAGGCAAAGAGAAGCTTGTAGATGTCCATGGGAAGCAAAATATAGTATATCCTCCTCCTTTTATGATATTTATGGCATGAATGATCTTTATAATCATATAGGACCAATCCAAATGTGAATACATGGCCCAATACTAATAACTTGGGTGAAAGGCTTATTTTGGACTCAAACATGTAAGTGATCACTACTTGGGTTTAGTGCATAAATTAGCAACTTTAAGCCTCTCAACAACTATATTCCTTACTCTCTATTAAATAATTATCTTGAAGAGGTCTTGTAATATTATAGGTATATTATATTTATGAATCAATATTCCTCAAATCCCATGACAACCATGTTATAAAGCTTATATAATACTGTCAAGTTCTCTATTTTACACTTTTAGGGAAAATGTCCTTGAATACTATCATATTGTGCCTAAAGATGATTTACATATATTACTACCCATTTGATGATTAAAACATGTCTACCTTGAGTTTTTTAACATTATATGAATCTAAATAAAACCTTACCATGTTTAAAATTATCCAAACAATAACCCTCAAAGTTCTATAGTACCACTCGTAAGTGGCTATTCTAATATACATGCAGTGAGGCACCTTTAAGTAGTAAGCATGATCTCATGAGTTTCAATGGTTTTTGTAAATTTTAAAATATTTTAAAATATACCTTTCCCATTTTCATAAACCTTTCTCAACTCAAAATACTCCTCTCAACATATTTGATTTCCATGGAGGCACCTGTAGGTGTATTTTTAGTGGTAGAAGATTATGAATTTAGGTAGTGGATATAAATATAGGTAGTGTATAAGAGATATAAGATATATATTCAATATAAATATTCCCCAAGTGAAAATAGACACTATTATCACTCCAAAATATTTGAAACACCTGTCAGAGCTCTCTTTCCATCATGACATCATTCTGAGATACTTGTATATTCAAAGAACTACCTGCATATGCATAGTGTATTGACTACACCCATGGAACATTTATTGGAGAATGATATTTGAATGTTAATTTATTTATAATACATTTTAAACATGATAATTAAAATATCACAACCATATAGAACCATGATCAAAACCTAAAGATCCTGAAAATGGTGAAAATTTGCTTATAACATAGGAAGGTGTATCCTCTTGTAACATGAGATGATTTACATATCAAAACACCTTGAAACACTAAAAAAATAATTTTTGCAATTTTAGGAGGGATTAAAAATCATCTATAACTAATATTAGTAAGTGATTTGTATGAACTTGTCCAAACCAAGGTAAAACCTATAGGGTACACAAATTGGCAAGAAGAAAAGCATAGTCAACTTCATGAGGATAGTTCATAAATCACATTAAAACATTATTAAAAATATTTTTATTTAAATTAATATATATATTAGTTTAGTTTTACCTCCAAAATTAGTTTGACCTAGAAGTTCTCTAACTGTCCATACCAAGCATAAACGTACTGATTGGTTTTATGTGCCTAGAAGGGTGAAAAAGGAGTAGGATGGTGTTATCCAAATTATGACACTTATAGTGTAATTAAATAATGTAAATGGATCTAATTAATCAGAAGAGACATCCCATGACCTTATCCCACATGTAAAACTATTTCATGGGTTGTACAAGTGCCAAACTCTTCTCTTTTCCCTAGAAAACTACTCTTTCTTCTTAAGAACCTATCACTTTTAGTTATGAACAATTGATTAAGTCATAATAGGACACATGTCACATTAAATAACCATTATTACACCTTCACACTTCCATATTAATATGAACAACTCATTTAATTCCCTAAAATGACTCAAAATGATATAAGGACTAAAAGACTAATGACCAAGGCTAATATGACATTAAATTGCATCAAATGACCTATTATACCCATTTTAAAATAATATTATACCACTTAAAACATATAAAACTTGTGATTTTAGATATAAGGTTCCCAATCTGACCTGATGGTCAAATTTGGTCAACAAATTGGTGACTCATAGGGGTAATATGCCTACCATACTAGCTAGACCAGTAGCCTTATCATTCCATTGGGATTAGGGAGTCATCTAAAGTCTAAAACAAACTAACGAGAGATTTTAACATAGGATTTTATCAATAAAATACCACTTTATTACCTCAAACACATAAAACAAAGGACACACACTAAACAAAGAAAACACACTAACAAGAGACCCACATGTGCTCAAATCACTTAGCAAAAATAGGAAGAAAATAACTATATACAACTAAAAATTAAACATACCTCCCTTTCTAGGAGAAAAATTAAAGTTCCTTTTATATCCTTATTCATGATATGAATCATGGTGCCAATCATGTTTCTCTTTGGGTTGAACACAAGATAGATCAAACCTACTTCTTCGCACTTGACTTGCTATGCTCTCAAGTAGTCCATATTAAAATAGGTTTCCAATGTAAAAGTATTCCTCTTGGCCTTGTACACATACCTCATATTTTTCCCCACTCTTAATCTCATGATAAACTTACATATTATTTATAGGCATTATTTAAAGAGGAATGATTTCTTATTCCTTGGAATATTGAGGCCACTATAAGCTTGTTTGGACCTCTAAAGTCTGATTTTAACTTTAATTTGTCTCTTCCATGACATTTTTAAAAATGCCATATTTCTTACCATCACTTATAATCAACTCTAATGAAGTTGTAGACCCCTTGAGATATTCAAAATCATTTCTAATGTTTTTGAACTACTAACACAAGTCCTCATCCTCTATTTTAATAACATCATGAAGGGGGACAAGAAGAGGACATCCTTCATCATCTTTTTTAGAATCCAAAATGACTTCATCCAAGATTTCTTCTTTTCCACAAAAAAGGCATTCTTCATTAGCAACCAAACAAGAAGACTCAACATAAGGACTCACCTCTTTTTCAACACTTAGGACCTATTGAGGGATCTAAATTTTTTTCTTATATATGATAATATAATCTTTATTCTTGAAGGTTGTAAGATCTTCAATCTCCTCCTTCTTGGTGATGCCAAGACTAGACATCTTGAAATCAGGTGACTTAGCCCAATAAGGATACCAAGGAGCTAAAATTTCTTCAAGCAAGATCTCTAAATTTTCCTCAACAAAATTATCCTATTTATTTTCCCATACCATAGGTCCATCAAGTCAAAGGATGATGTGTTGAGGACAAGATAAACTAGTTGGTGGAGGTGGAACATAGGACTTAAAATTAGATTGAGAATGCATTTTATGGGATTATTTTGGGAGTTCTTGAGGAAGGTTAGGTAGACCTTGGGATAAAATAACTTGGTTATATTCCTTCCACTTTAAAATAACTTCATTTAAATCTGATCCAACTTGAGCACTCTCTTTATTGAGGTTATATGGGGTGTGTTTAGGCATAGGATCTTTTTTTGGCTCTAAGCCTTCCATCACACCTTGACTCAACAATTTCATTCTTGACTTAAGATATTAAATTTTATTGGCTAGGTTATCTTGGAAAAGTCTCTCTTGAAGTTAATAAGAATCATCATGAGGATGAGGAGTACAAGAGGTCTCATGAGGAAAGGTGGGAGGAGCATGCATAGGATCAAGTTTTTCTTCAACTTCACACTCTTTATCTAAGATTTTCTCCTCTTTATTTCTCCATGACTCCACTATCTTATTATAGATTATGATTTTAGGATTAGGAGTCTCTTCTTGAATTATTTATGTACTTTTATATGTGGATGAAGTGTTCAAGAAACTTGAGATCTCCTTAGTCTTGGATTCTCTACCTTGTCTCCAACTTGGAATCTCATATCTAAAGGTCACTTATTGAGGTTGGGATGTAATTTGAGAGGGAAATGAGGGATTAAATTCCACTTATTTTTTTAATTACATGGGATAATTCATATTTATATTAGCCAAATCAATATGTCTATCAATATTTTCTTCAAAAATAAGGTTTCTCTTTTTCTCTCTCTTCTAACTAATTACAAAAAAATGACTTTGATAAGCTTCATTGGGTTCATGAGTGGGAACCATGTAGGACTGATATCAATCTTGTGGAAGTGGATATGAAGGCTAATAGGTTTGGTGAGGCTACTTCTCATGAATTTTTAGCCTATCTTCTAGGGATGAAACTAGGCCACTCACATCTAGAATCTCACTTGTGATCCTTTGCCAATTAGCTCTCTTAATATGTCTCCACTCTCTTTTGACTAGATCTAATGCATCTCTCACCTTATTAATGAAAATGATAGGACTATTTAGACCATGTCCCCTTTATGTGTCAAGATATATCATGTACTTCTCATATCCCAAAAGCGTTTGATTGAAGGTTGAAATGGACTGACTTGAAAAGTGACTAGATTGATTAGGAGGAGCAAGATATTAAAAATAATGGTTATAGGACTGATACAAATCATATCAAGGATAATAATATTCATGTTGTAGTTGATAGGGATCATGAAAAGGCTAGTAATAATCACACAAAGGTTGATAGGGAATGCCATAATCTTGAAATGTCTCACCAACTTGTGTAAAATAGTAATCAATACCAAGGAAAAAAGAACACAAGGAATGGTTATCAAAAATATTCAAAAAGAATACCTAGGTTTTTTTACTAGTTAATGTAACTTTGGAGTTTCCATTAATTCTTAGATAGATGCTTTTAAAGGCTGATGTGTTGAAAGACACCACTAAAAATATTTCAACTTATTGCACTAAGAGTCCCATCAGGCATGCCAAAAACTATTATCACTTAGATTTTCACTCTTTAAGGAGATGTATCAACTCTCCTCATCCAAGTGGCACAATTGAAACACCTCTAGGCTATGGGTGAGCTTAAGAGTGAGGTGAATCTCTAGATAGGTCTATCTCCTTTGTTGTACCACTTGTAAAACATTACTATAGCTATGCTTGGGGGTGGGGGGAAGAATAGAGAAAACTAAAATAAAAATATCATAAAGGAGGTGATACACTAAATTTACTGATGACTTACAACTAGTTTCATGTTACATATGGGAACAAAGGACTAACCAAACATACTCTTCTCTAATCTACATCTTCTCACATAAATGTTACATTGTGAGGTTATGATGAATATTTAGTCTAGTAGGACTATAAAAGAGGCCTAGAATTTAAATATTTTAATATAATAACTCACTCAACCTTATAAAATCATAAAAAATTTCACATACGATAAAATAAGAAGATTTCCAACTATAAATAGGTGAGATAATGAAATAAGAATGCTAAAGAAACAATAAGTCATCATTAAGAAAAATCAATCATAAAAGTAAAAAACACTATTAAAAGTCATGGAAGAAGAAAAAAATAGTATTATTATTTATAAAATGGTATAAAAATGAGCATGGATTCACCATACTCAAGTGGAGCATAGTTTACAAAGGCCAAAATGTCTAGTTATTATATAACCTGAGAGAGAGAGAGAGGAGAAGAGAGAAGTAAAAAGGTCATAAGGAAACTTTTAAAGATGATAAAATGATTTAATTATGAATGAAAATTGAGTTCATAATTTACCATGAAATTTTAGTAATTATAATTTTCCATACAAGGCATGAAACTCATGAAAGGTGGCATGAAACTCATTATGTTGGCTCAAAAAACTACCTTCATCATCCATACCTATTTGAACATCCAAAAATATACTAGGGACATGTATGATTATTGGAATGAGAGGTAAGTATTTTATACATTCCTTTCCATGTATTGGTTACAATTCTAATCATTTGTAATCTCCTAGAAGTGAGCCATCACTACCTATTATCAAGAAAACTCCTCTTTCAATCACCCATCACACTTGGATTAAAAATTGGATTTATTATTCCATGAAAATATATGGGATGGAGTGTATTAAACTTTTAAATACCCTTAATGGCCTTATATTCATCAGACACACCTTAAAATCATCTCACTTGATGTTTTCCACCCTTCTTGCTAGATTAGTCACAGTGCTAGTTTTGACTAGCTAAGATGAAGTAGTTGGTTGAGGCACATAGGATTTATCAAAATGAATTAAATTGACATGGGGAGTTATATTAATCACTATTATTCCATTAAATTCTATTTTTATCTCTTAGAACCTCTTTTAACCTTCATAACACATAAAATAGTCAAAAATACCCTATTTTATACCCTATATATATAATTTAGTACAACTCAAAAGGGTGGGGAGGATATTGAGAGAGTCATATAAATTTTTTTAACACTTTAATAGTAAAATTATCCAATTTTAATACCCCTCCAACCTCATTTCTCTGATTGGGTCACTAGCAAAGGTTTTGCAAGGGTTTAGACCTATTTACCCTCTTAAGCTTTGATCATAAAGGTTTCACACTGAATTTGGAAAAAAGTTATAAAATATTAGTTTATAGTAACCTTTTAAAATTCTCCAATATTCTTAGGTCCCCATGAAAATCATCAAGAGAGATATGAGCACTCAAAGTGCTTATTCGATCTGTTTTCTTCCATTTGCACAATCCTGAGGTTATCTTGAGCCCAAAAGTGGATTTATTTGTTCTTCACCTACATACCAATGGATATAAAATAATTTTATTAAACCTTTAAAAATTATCCAATCCACTTGAGTGATCATCTAAGGCTATACATGAAGTTGACCCCCCTTTTGGATTTTAGGCCTAGTCATGCCTAGTGGATGTTCTCACCTTTGTGAGGGAAAACATATCTTGATGGTTCTGCCTTATCACTAGGTTCCCTTCTTTAATAAAATTCTATGTGAGTTTTATCTTCATACTCCTAGAGGCTCAATCAAAACTCCACTATACATTTATGTCACCCTAGAAAATCATCTATGATATGTGTGACCTTAAGACCATCCCTTAGGTTTCATGGGTATAAGATGTGTGGTAAAAGTGGTGGTAAAGGGAAGATGATGAGGTGGAAGGGAGATAGAGGAAGTGGAAGGAGTGAAAGAGGAAAGGAGAGGAGGTGGAGGGGGCATGAGAGTGAAAGGAGGGAAAATTAAAAGGGAGGCCTAGGGGAAAATTTGAGCCCACCACTATTCATAAGTGAGATTGAGTTGAGGAAAAATTGCCCTAAGGAATATGTCATGAAATAATAGGGAAGAGATAGACTAGTTGAATGTGAGTCCCATGGATATTTGGGTAATGGAGAGAGGGGGATGAGGAGATAAACATTGAGCTACTACTAATAGGGATAGAAGATCCATTGAGTCCTATCAAGGAGGTGGAGTAGGATAAGAATGCCTTTGGTATATATTCATAGTGTGGGTCACCTTCTATTTATTCTTTAGCCTCTCTCCTAGGTCATCTTTTGGGGATGTAGTGGATGGTCTGATTGAAATGATAAAGGCCATGGAGGATTAGTGTAGAGGACTTGGATATGAAAATCAGAGCATTAGGCTAACTAAAATTTGGACTAAGATGGTCCTTATTAGAAGTGGTATGCTATTTAAGTATATAATTACACCTAATACTAAAGGCATAACCAAGGGATGCACATGTGGGACTCTAGGTTATGATATGGAAGGAGTGGAAGGTAATGAAGAAGTAAGGAAACTTATAAATATTGAGGTAAAAGGTACTGTCTAAAATGATGGTGAGATAAAAGGGAAATATGGAAGGCACCACTTGGGAAACCTATGGGAAAAGAGTATAATTGGTAGGCGTGATAACTAGGAGTCAAAAAGTGGTAGGAATGAGGGGTAGAATATAAATGGGAGGAGATGAAGGAATGAGTGGGGGAACCTATATGGGTTATTTCTAGGTGACTCACTTTAAGATCACTCTTGAGCTCTGAATCACATCAAATTTCATGGGATATGGTGTTAGTAGCTAAATGGGATATATTTGGGTTGCTTAGATTTCTATATTCTAGGACCAACTTTATCATGGCCTAGTTACTAGAGCTACTATAGGAGGTGGAGGTGGAGAATGAGAAGTAACTAGAGGAGGTATGGGTGGATTCATATCATGAGTATTAGGAGATATATTCTAAGGGGGAGAAGGTGGTGGGATGCCTTATAAGATCCTCTAGGAGATGGCGAAAGTTGTTGGAGTTGGGTCCTCCATGGACTGAACAAGATAAGGAAAAGGTATGGAAGGGGATAATTGAGCATTTTATCCCTTCTTCTTCTTGGATTCTATATGAGATAAAACCTTATATTCATTTTTGGCATTCAAATAAATCTCATCATCATCTTTGGCGTAATAGTCATAGTTGATGCTGAGACAAGTTGAATACTGCACCAAATGAGCTTGGATCACCCATTTAGGGTCCCATTGCAAGACATTTCAATTTTCAAGGGTGTATTATTTCCTAATATCATATTATATATTTAGGGTATGGTCTTATTGATGTGGTGTCATATAGTGATCAGGACCTGTAGGTATACATTTGTTGATGTTATACATAGAACCTAAAGATGTTGTCCACTAGTTGATAGGAAACATCTTATTCTAATAGGTAGTTAGGGACATGATATGGTAGGTAGAGGAGGTATTTGATAAATCCTATAATATATATCACTATGTCATCCTTATACAACTAGTATTCCTTGATGGTTGTGATAGAGTCCCAGGTTGCCTTTGAGATATGGGGCATCAAAACTTCATTAATGGCCTAATATACCACTAGATAGAATTTATCACAAACATATCAAATGTATTGGTGTAAATTGTGTCCATACAAATCATAAAAGACCATGTGGACCATTTAACCCCTATAAACCCATGTAGCAAAGGCTAAAGGCTTAAATAAGAACATCTCATAGACTATGTCTAGTAGGTAGCTCATCATGTAAAAGTCACCTCTAACTCAGGCATCTATGATGGATTAGACAAAATTGAATTTGATCAATCCTCCCATGTCTAAGATGTCTAAGGATGTTACGATCACATGTAGGAGAGGCACCCATAACTTGTTGATGTCTTGAAAATCTTAGTCCCCAAGTAGCTGATTTAGTAGGATCATGCCTACTCAAACCTCTTCTTAGAAGGTATGAACTATGTAAGAATTAATTTTCTCTTGTTGACTCACTTAGAATCTATTTTTGTAACCCAATAAAATACGACATCATAGACATGGTAGGTGATCATCAATACTAACACTACTTATGCATCATAGTAGAAAATGAAGTTTGTGAAGGAGTAATACACCTTGAAGGCATTCATGAATACATCAACAATTTGGTGTTGAGAGTTGGGTGAGAATTCCTAGTCATTAACCTCATCTTATACATGGATGGCCTTTTAGAGGATGTTATTCAATAGGTTGACACAAGGAAATTCCTCTAATTTAGTTGTGTTTCTATTGAGTCTACATTTCTTATATGACCTAAGGGCATCCTCATATTTGGCTTACTAGTCATTGTCCTTCATAACATCTTTGGTGACCTATTATATTTATTTGAATATATCATTTTAGTGTTTGTACTTATTCAAGTAATTTAGGAAGGTAGTGTCATGATACTCAAGTTCAAACTTTGGAAGATGTAGTAGCCATTGGATTAGGAGAAAGGGGTAATTAGGGAGCTTTGAGTTTAGAAGGCATGGGGTATAGGGGATCTCTATAATTTTGAAAGTAGGGAGTTAGATATTTCCTCTAAGATAAAAATTGTAACCATTAGTAATATTTTCATAGGCCTTTATAAGTGGATGCATACACCCCCTATATTAAGGGCATTTGGCATATCACTTGCTATGAATTTGAATTTGAATTGGTGGTTGGATTTTCTCCCTTTATTTCTAAATCTAGAATTGAATTTAGAGCCCATGATCCTTTACTACAAGCTAGATATAATAATGGAAATGGGATGTTTTAAAACTATCCAATTAAATTTAGCTTCCTATTATGTTAATTACCAACATGTGATAGGAATGAGGTCACATTAACTAGAGTATTATCAACTAATTCCTACTTTTTGATACATGTCATCTTCTCATTGGTCTTATAATTAATGGTCAACACCTAGGCATGCCTCCCTATTCCATGTTATTACTCTAGGTCAGGTGATGTGTCACCTAGGGACATGTGACACATCTTGATTGTAATTTAGGTTTTATATTTATTTTATTCAAATCTTTCTAGGGCCTTAATTGGCTTCTAGCTCATTTATACACTAGGCAACATGACACCTTCCCATTCAACCAAGCTCTCTTAAGCATTGACATATCTAATAGGTATGGGGGATTGGATTCCCTAACTTGTGGTGATGTGGTGTTTTCCCACTTGGATATGATCTCTTAGGATATAAAATATGTAATAGGTTTAGTATACTATTCACTTTGACACATTATGACATGGCACCTTCTCATTTGGCCAAGATTTCCTAGGATCTAACATCTTTGATAAGTCTAGGGGATTGGTCATTATAACTCATAGAAATGTGGTGCCTTCCCATTCATCCAATATATCCTAGGCTCTAACATATTTGATAGTTATAGGGGACTAGTCACTCTAACACCTAGGCACATGGTGTCATTCCATTCAATCAAGCTCTCCCAAGCTATGATATTTCTAACAGGTATAGGGGATTGGTTACTCTTACTCATGGTAATGTGACACCTTCTAATTTGGATATGATCTCCTAGGATATAACATATCTAATAGGTCTGAAGGAATGGCCACTTTTATTCATGGTGATTTGACACCCTCCCATTTGGCCAAGCTCTCCCAAATTTTGACATATCTACCAGGTTTGGGGGATTGGCCACTCTGACTCATGGTGATGTGTAACCTTCCCATTTTTATAGGATCTATTTGGATTTGAAATATATGAGAGGTCTAGGGGACTAGCTAATATAACTTGTGGAAATGTGGTACCTTCCCATTTGGCCAAACTCTCTAATATCTAACATGTCTACTAGGTCTAAAAGACTAGCTACTCTCACACATGGTGACATGGTGCCTTCCCATTTTTTAGTGCTCTCTCAAGATCTATCATCTCTAAAAAGTCTAGAAAATTAGATATTTTGACACCTAACAATGCAGTACCTTCTCATTTATCTAATTTCTCTCAAGCTCTCACATATTTAATAGGTTTGAATGACTAGCCACTCTTATATATGGTGTTATGGTACCTTCCTATTTGGATAGGCTCTCCCAAACTCTGACATTTCTAACATGTTTGGGGGACTAGGCACTATGACACCTATAAATGTGGCACATTTTTATTTGGATAAGCTCTCTCAAGATTTGATAGGTATAGGGACTAACTAACCATTATGACATGTGGAGATATGAAACTTCTCCATTTGGTTGAGCTCTCCCAGGCTCTAACATCTTTGATAGGTATAGGAGACTTCCCACTTTGACACTTAGTGAAATGGTGCCTTATCATTCATCTAGGATCTCCCATGTTTTAACATCTCTAATAAGTCTAGGGGACTTGCCACTCTGACACCTAGAGATATGGTGCCTTTCCCCTTGGTTAGGTTCTCCAAAATTATCAAAATGACTAAAGAATATGATATTTTAAAACTTACTTTCTACATATAGAGATTTTTATTTTCCATGGAGGGAAATAGGTATATTACTCTTTGAATAGAACTATACTCTAGGATATTCAAGAGAAAATAAACCTACAATGTTAGTGCCATAATTTATAAAAAGAATAAACACTCCTTAGTATTAAATATAAATAAAAGAGGCATGTCACTACTTGGGGAAATCAAGATGATGTCTATTCTAAAGATTTGAGCAGTATTTGGTGATGGGAACAAAGGAAAGGACCTTGAAGCTTTAGTTCATGTTATTTTTATAAGGGTCCCCCATTTCAAATAAAAGTGGTCATGTTGGCCACAACACATGGAGACATCTATGATGAAAGTGATGAGAAACACTTAGAACCTGATTAATTTCTTCTTCTTTCCTTGCTTAACACAAATATTGTATAATAGGTCTTCATTTTCCATATAAATAGATAAGACACTAAATTATCAAAATAGAAGGAATAATACTAAGATTTCACCTCGTATATGGCCACCAATGTGTGTGAGAAGTGATGTTCATTTCCAATTTATTCCTATATTCTATTTGAGTAATCAAAGCTGAACTAGTTATCAAACTTCCTCTTGGGTGTTGTTGGACTGATCATTTTCAAAGGTAATGGGTAGGGCATTGATATATTTCTATAAAATAATCCATATACGTGATAGAGATGCCCCTAGTCCCATTTATGTCCTTACTCCATTACTAGCCAAGATAAAAATCCTACAGTGGAGATTGCATGTATAGCCCTTTCAAGATAGGCTCATAATTTAGATTTTGCATGATTTATTTATTCTTTTCTAATATTCCCATGAAAATATCATTATTTATTAGTCTTATCCACAGAATTTTCAATATTATTCCAAGGGTGAATGGATAAGGGGGAAGTTTTGAATATCTAAACAATCCTTGATCAACTAAAATAATATGGTATCTTCTTGAGTCATTATTATAATTGTGACTTGGTATCTCTATTGGGATGTAGGTTCTTCTAAAATCCACCTATTTCTCATAGAATCATTTCCCTCTTAGATCTATTATGTCAAAAGTTTACTTTACTATCCTTGGATCACTTAAATCAAAGGATTCAATTTGGGTCTCCCTATTCCTCAACAATCCTCCTAGGTCTTGGCTACCATCTAAAGTAGTTATTAATAAGGTCCATGTGTCAAAGTAAAAATGTATAATAAATATGGGGGGTAGGGGAAAAAATAAATACATAATAAAATAACAAAATAGAAATAAACACATGATGAAATCAAACACACAACTAAAGTAAACATATATAATATGTCAATTTCCACCTTTGCTCAGGCTACTCAAAAACTACATTGGAAGGAGTAGCCAATAAATAGTGATTTAATAACTACCCATTTAATAGAAGTGGTAAGTCATTACCCTCAATATATTTGAGATAAAAATCATTATATCCCAAATTTTCATCAATTTCATATGGATCAATCTAGAGAGGATCAAATTTCAAATTATAGCCTTTATTTTCATGGGCCTTGTCCCACATTAGGACTAGGTAAAAAAAATTTAAGGTCTTGACCTTTTCCCTCTATCAAACCACCTATTTACTATGTCTTGATTTTTGTTAAGTTTCAATAGAGATTTATCCTAGGATTCATCTAATTTAATTAGGTCCAAGAGTCTAGAATTCACCTTATCATCTGGTTCGATGAATTGCTAAATTAACTTATAAGTCACAAACTTGAGAGTGATTGGAATGGTTGGATCCAATCCATAAACTAGAAGGTATGGATATATTTTGAGGGATTATTTATAACTAGTGTAGTCTACCCAAAGGTCAAACTTTAACAATGAGTACCATTCTTTGGGATTCTCTCTAGATAATTTCTTAATGGCCTCGATTAAGTTTTTGTTGGTGTATTATGCTAATCCTTACATTGTAGGTATTGATTGGATGAGAACTTCAACATGATCTAATTATCATAGGCCTATTATGTGAATTATGCAAATTGAAATTTGGGGTCATTATCACATACTATATAAATAGGCACCCTAAAATAGGTTATTATACAATTCTCTAGGAACTTGATGACTTCAATAGTGGTGATTATTTCTTTTGAAATTACCTCAGACCATCTAGTGTAGTAGTCCATGCCTATAAGGGAAAATTTAAGACTAGTTGGTGAATTAAGGTTAATCACCCCCATGAAATCCAATCCCCATTATGTAAATGACATAGAATCTACAATGGGTTGTAGTGACATTTTTGCATGTGTTTCTATCTTATCAAAGGTTTGGTATTAGTGGTAGAAATGAATGTGGGAATAAACATCTTTGAATAGTATAGGCCAATAATAACATGTCTAAAGAACTTTATGAGCTATTTAATTCACTATAGGATGGCCATATCCCATGTTTTTATGGAAACTTATCATTATCTCTTTGGCATCATCTTATGATACACACCAAAGGTAGATTCCTTCATGGTTTATTCTAAAGAAAACTCCATTATGTGGCATATAGTTTATATCCTTCAATAATAGGGATTTTTTCTATGTGGTTGAGTCTTAGGGGTGCACTTATATATAGTAAGAACTACATAACCAGGGTATACTAGTTTGATTATAGTACCCTCTATTGGTCCATTTGGTGTACTATAATTCATGGTTCTATCTCTATGACTAATTAAGTAAGGCCTTGTCCACTAACCAGTTTGGCCAGATTTATTTTCAAGTCATACTCATGTAATTTCATCATCCATTAGCCTCTTGTCTTACCTATCTCATTCAAACCCAACATTTTATTTATATCTAGGTCCAAGACAATGGCTTGCATTCTACTCTAGAGGATGTAATGCATGAATTTATTCACTTATTTGACCATGTTATAGGCATGCTTATATATGTTAGAATAAAAGAGTTAACATGTTTAATATTAGTGATCATAAAAGCCACTTAGTGTTTTTATCCTTCTAACCTTTGGGTTATGAAAATGATAATGGTTTACTTTAAATCAAAAGTATATACAAAGAAGTCTTGCATATAGTTCAGGTTGATGAAGATTGGGGCTTGCATGATTGCATCTTTGATATCCTAGAAATATTTATTTGATTTTACATTACACTCTAATTTATAACCCTTTTTCAACATTTAATTCAAGGGCTTCACTATTTTACAAAATTCATAAATAAACTTACACATGAAGTTAATTTTACCAAAGAAATATTTTAGTTATTTCTTGTTATTAGGTAAATGTAGTTTAGAAATTACATCTTCCCTTTTCAGTTTGATAGGAATACCTTCTTATGTGATAATGTGACCAAGAAGCTTACCTTTAGGGACACTTTATTTGGGTTTAAGTAAATTTCATACCTTTTGCATCTTTCAAATACCCTTTCTACATGGTGTACATAATATAACCTATATTTTGAAAACATAGTTAGGTCATTCATATATTATTATGCACTTACCTATCAGGCCTTCAAAATTAAAATCTATTTCCTTTTGGAAAGTGGCATAAACATTGATTAAACCTAAAGTAATCTATTTATAAGTGAATGTGACCCACTTGGTGGTGAAATAAATGTTTTATCTATATTCAAGGTTGACTAGTACCTGGTTGTAGCCTAAGAAACCATCCAAGAAGGAAATCATCTAGGACCCACTCACCATTTAGATCCCCTCATATAGAGAGGGCAATGGGTAGTTATCTTTATTTGAGGCCTGTTTAAAGTTTTGGAAGTCCACCTAAAGGCATATTTCTCCATTCTTATTTCACACCAGGACTAGGTTATCCACCCAAGTGGAGTGTTGGATTAAGAAAATTATCCTCACAAAGAGTAACTTATGGACTTCCTTATGTATCAAGGGCTTAAGGATTAGGTTTACCAGCCTTTACCTTTGCCTTAAGGGGTTTGATATAGGTTTTAAGTTGATGGTATAAGGATTTAATTTGGGTTCAAATACCTTAAGGTCTCTATAGGCCCAATAAATCACATCTTTATATCTCAGTAGTAACTTCCATAACTAATATAATATGTGGTTCATCTAATTTGGATCGACATTAAATATCTGGGGATTATCCATAGGGTTGAGATTAATGAGTTGACACTTTTGATTCTATAACTTGGTATTTTTTATTGGAAGGATTGATATAATACATCAAATTCTCTTTCAAAGGAGATCATCCCCTTTGAGATCTAGTTTCCATGAATATTAGGGATCCCATCCATATAAAATTCATTCTTAAGGTTGTCTCTATATTTCTCATCTATGATTTGGGATTTTATTATCCCCTTATTACTAATGAATTGGATGATTGTATGGTCATATTTGAAGAACTAAAATTTAGTCATGTTTTTTGAGATAAAAGGATAGGGGATGAGTTACATAGAGAAATCTTGTAACTTTGTGTCATTTAGAGGGGTTAGGTTTGTTGTCATAGATGCTAGTGATTCTAGTACTTTGTTTTCCTTCTAGGGGATAGGAATAATATTGAATCCATTAAACATTTTAATTAGGTCCCAAGATCAATGCTTATTCCTTATGACGTATCATAGTTTACATTGAACTTAGTTTTGATCTAGTTGACCACTATTTTAGAGCCATTAAATACTCTTAATTCATTTTATTCATGTCTTAATGCAAATTTTAATAATGGGATTAGAGATTAATTATCTATCAAGTTATTCATGTAAGGAAACTATAACTTATATGATGATAGATGTTTCCTTCTTCAGGGGTATATAAGTGGAACACCAACTCCACTTCCATATTTAGAGTGAGCCCTATCTATATAAAGAGACCTTAGGTTGAGGAGACTTTGGTTATGATTAGTTTGTTTTTTTTGAGACTTGGTGTTTAACATGGAGATGCTTAGGTCTGATTAATCTAAGTTTATCTTCTCATTAAAGGAATTGTATTTGGTGATCATATGCTTCATACATGGTTTTCTATCAAATATTATTTGGTTTGATATTCATTTACATGGTAACCACATATGGGAGAAATCTATGGCCATATACCCATTTAGGGCTTTGGACCAATTTATAATAAGAAGCATGTTATAGGATCCTGGGATATTTATCACTTGAATGTATATAAAATTTTGAATCCTAGGCTCAAATTACAATTGGATTTAGATTTTTAGAAACTCACCTATCTCTTTTACCTATGACTTGTCTAACTAGACCACTACCTTGTTTGATTCTATTAAATGATGCTCTTAAATCTACTAAGCAATTATGCATATTATTTCAAAAAAGATAGATGGTCAAAAGTAATGGATGGGCATCCATAATATTCTTGTGAATGAGTAAATTGGTGTATGTTGCTCTTAGTTTTGGATAGGCTTGTGGGGTTAGCTTTTGAGTCAAATATTTTAATAGGACATCCCATTGTTTTACAATTTCAGTAAGATCATGAAGGGTAATGTTAGACTTGATAGTATTCATATCTTCAACTTTGTTTTTCAATGGGATCACTAGGATCCCTTTTAATTTAAACAATTTTTTTCGTATAAGACATTGGGATTTATCACTTGACCAAATTGGGAAAGGAAAGTAGAACTAAAATGGTTCCAACTCAAGATAAAGTCTTTAAAAATGTTTAGGAACCAATAATAGGTAGATTTCATCAAGGTAAAGGTTTAAATATTACATGATACATCCTAATGATATACATTTAGGAGTCTTAGGGTGGTCCTATAGGATATTATTTATTCCTCCATGGTTTATCCCATACTAAGAGTGAAATGGGGAAGATACCTCTCAGGGTTCCTAGGTGTAGGGATGATTCTTAGGATGTTAATGGTTAATCAGACTAACTAGGCCATCTTTGGCTATAAATTTGAGATAAGTTGTGAAGATGAACTAATAATAATCATGGTAGGTATAGACTGGTTAGACCTAGTTTTTCTATGGAAAAACAAGGGTAAATTACTAATCTATGTCGATGGGACCTAACCCTAGTAATAGGAAAACTAGTCTCCAAGATGCTTCACAGTCAAATAGTAGTTAACATATTATTACCATTAAATCAAAATAAACATATTTGTAAAATAAATCAATAACAAGCATGAATTAACCCATTTCCCTACTTCTAGCACTAGTTGTTATTCACTATAATCTTTTCCCTCTCATGTGACACTCATGAGATTGGTCATTCCTTAAAAAGGGGAAGGTGGGGACAAATTTATACTTGCATCCTCTATTTTAAGACTAATCCTAGATCAACCTAGGCTATGACTACAACTATTGGACTTCAAAAATAGAGTATTCATGAATAGCCTCTAAAATATGTACTAGTACCACTAAAAATTCAATCCAATATTCTTGAAAATAGCTTAAATATTGTTATAATAGTATGAGTTTGGGTTTATTATTTATAAATATATGGATAAACAGCATTTCAATTCCCTAAAATATACATAAAAGAGAGGGAAGGGTAAGGTATAAAAGGGAAGCCTCCATGTCTAAAATGAGATCAATGCACTAGTGACTGAACCAAGTGACTATACCATAATTATACCACTATAAATTGAGTTTCACTAGATTTATACCTCTAAGATTATATAATTGATGTAAAAGTTTTAATGTAAGTTATCAGTAATGATGAGTACTAGGGTTTTATTTTAGAAAACACATAAACCTCATATGAGAATGTATAACTTGGCATAAAAATTATTATCACTACCAAAGGGAAAAAAAAAGAACTCACTTAGAGATTGTAA
Source organism: Torreya grandis (assembly GCA_037957365.1). Classification (NCBI taxonomy): domain Eukaryota; kingdom Viridiplantae; phylum Streptophyta; class Pinopsida; order Cupressales; family Taxaceae; genus Torreya; species Torreya grandis. The sequence goes on from JARHVA010007805.1 coordinate 21,989, forward strand.
TAGCTAGGCACATCATAACCATGACATACATAAATTAACAAAGTGTTAATCAATTTAACCAAACACTAGTGATCATTCAAACATGAAGATGAAAGAAAATTAAAACACATAAGAGACACTCTTACATAGAATAGATATTATAATAATTAAAAAAGTAAAATATTGTTACAATAATTAATCTAGGATGATTTTATATCTTAGAGTGATGAAGGAAACTTAGGTGAAATCTTGGTAGTAATCTGATATCACTTTCTTATACTTTTGGTTGGCCCTATAATATAATATAGCTATTATTTATATAGATAAGTATTGTGGCTCATCTCCAAAAATTATGAGGATCCCATCCTGAGCCATGATGGCCATTCATTATAGTTATAACTATATTTCAAAATTTAAAAAAATAATCCCATAAACTCACAATATATCTACAAAGAACCACTAATTAATACAAAGAGGAAACTGAGAGGGACCATCTCCTAACTGCTTATGCTCTTAGCATCTAACATGGTTACTATGAGGTTAAATTCTTTATACATCTTAGCCAAATTCATTGGGGGATGTCTAAATATTACCTCAACTTGATCTACTAATCTCCAAGAGATTTGGAAGGGTGTTTCCATTAATTCTTGGGCTCTCCAAACCTAGTTGATGTTCATCATTGATTAAGTTAACAAATAAAGAACTAATTGGGCCTCTTCTTGGTTTGTCTTGGACATTTTCTCCCTCATAACATGGTTAAACTAACCTAGGTGGAATTTAAATTCCCCTTGGTCAAGTGAGGTTCCATCTAGGTGGAATAACACATAGATATTGAACTCTTTGAAGTAGGTTAATATCTTTTTCTTGACCTCTTCTAAGGGTCCTATTTTAATGTGGGCCAAAGTAAACCACTCCTCCATTGCATCTATCATGTTCCTATCATATGTATGGTACAACCCCAATTCTGAGGTTGGTATGAGTTTTAGATCTAGGAACATTCCATTATTGACCACCACATATAGCTTCTGACATTTCCCATTAATCTTTTTGATCCTCCCCATGTATGTCTAAGTCTTCTCGATAATCATATTGGTCTCAACAAAATTATCCACTACTCTCCCAAGGATTGAGAAAATTAGTAGGAGGGAATCCTTGACCTACACAATTAGCCTTACTAGGAATGTACTCTTCACTTTGGATTTGAGAGTTTGAACTTGGCTCTACATGTCCTTGAGGAGATTATTGAATATATCATGGGTAGTTTAGAGGAAAGACAGTAGGTCCTTGGCCATCCTAGTCCTCCATATTAGATGTTTTCACCTTGGTGATGAAATATTGATCCTGATGGGTTTACCATATAACTAAGTTACCCTCTTACAAAAACTTATTCATGATCATTCTCTTCATACTCTCAAAGGCTCGATTGAAGCTTCACTACATCTCTAGGTCACCCTAGATAGCCATTTGACACACATGTGACCCTAAGACCATCCCTCAAGTTATGGGGAGTATAGGAGGTGTGTTAAAAATAGGTATTAAGGGTATAGGATGAGGTGGAAAGGAGATGAAAGAATTGGAAGGAGTGAAAGAGAAAATGAGTGGAGGTAGAGGGGGTATAGGAGTGAAAGGAGGGAGAATGAAAGATGATACACAGGGAAACATTTGAGCTCACCACTCTTCTTGAGTTAGGTTTACTTGATCTAGAATTACCCTTGGGAATGGGTCATGGTATAATAGAGAAGAGATGGTCTTGTTAAATATGACTCCTATGGAGCCTTGGGTAATGAAGAGAAGGGCTTGATGAGCTAAACATTGATTTATTGTTACTGGGGTCAAAAGAGCCATTGAGGTCTACATAGGAGGTAAAATAAGAGTAGAAGGAATTAAGACTAGATTTGAAGTATAGGTTACCTTATGTTTCTTCTTTGACATATTTCCTAGGTTGACTTTGGGGGCTATAGTGGATGGTCTAATTAGGATTATAGGGGCCATAAGAATTGATGGTAGAGGACTTGGAGATATGGATGGGAGTGTTAGGATAACTAAAGTGAGGACTAGGAGAGTCATTGTTGGAAGTGGTATACTCTTGAAGGTTGTAGTCATTCATATTTATAAATGCATGCCGAAGGGAAGAACTAGGGTGATCCAAATTATAATATGGGATGCATAGAAGGGAATGAGGAATCAAAGACCAAGGCCAAATGTAATTAGATGAAGTATGGGGGGTTAACAATGGGAAATAGGGGAGGCACCACTTGAAAAACCTATCGGGGTAGATCAAAATTAATAGGAACTATAACTAGGAGTTGGAAAAATACAAGAGTGATTGGTGGAAGGTAAATGGGAGGAGATGTAGGAGTGATCATGGGTGCCTATTTGGTACCTTTCTTTGAGATCACTCTCAAGTTTTTGGCCACAGCAAATATTAAAGGATATGGTGTCAATGGATGAGAAAGTTATGTTTAAGTTGCCTAGCATCATTTATTTTAAGGTCAACTCTATCATGTCTTAGTTATTAGAGTTATTAGAGGAGGTGGAGTTGGATTGAAAGAAGTAATTGAAAGAGGTGTAGGTAGAGCTAGAGAACAAGGATCAAGAGATACTAATGGAAGTAGAGTTGGAGTTGAATTTAAAACTAAAATGGGATAATGTGATGAGATGACCTATAGGATATTTTGGGAAATATATAGAGTTGTTGGAGTTGGTTTGTCTATATACTGAGCAAAAAAAGGGGGAGGTGTGAAGGGGCTTGATTGATATTTTTTCCCCTTAATCTCCTTGTCTACTATCTAAGATAGCACCTATTGGTAATCAATGGCATTTAAATAAAGTTCATCGTCATCTTTTGCTTGATGACCATAGTTAATGTTGATGTAGGTTGAATATTACATCAAATGAGCTTAGATCACCCTTTTAGGTTCCCATTGCTAGACCTTATAATTTTCAAGGGAAAAGGAGTCTTTACCAGCCTCCATATGTTATATCAAGGGAAATTTCTTATATACATGGTGTCATATAGTGATTGAAAGCTATGGGCATGCATTTTGATGACACTATTTATAAAACCTAGAGATGTCATCCACTAGTTAATAGCCTATCTCTTATTCTAATGGGGGGTCAAGGACATAATATGATAGATAGGGGGTCTTAAATAAATCCCTCTATTTTTATCACTATGTCATTCTTATACAACTATTAGTCCTTGATGGTTGTGATAGAGCCCAAGATTACCTTTGAGAGCTTGATCATTAGAGCTTTATTAGTGGCCTAGTATACCACTTATTATATGTACTCACAAATGTCCTAAATGTGCTGGTAGAATTGGTGTCCATACAACTTATAGAAGAAAACATGTACCATTGAACCCATATGAACCCATGCAAGAAAGGCTAAAGTCTTGAATTAAAGTGTCCCATAGAATATGCTTAGTGGGTATCTCATCATGTAAAAGTCACCTCTAGCTTGGGCATCTATAATGGCATGGACCAAAATGAATTTAAATAATCCTCCCTTATTTGGGATGTTTGATCATGTTAAGATCATGTGTAGGAGAGTTACCCATAACTAGCTAATATGTTAGAAATCTTGGTCCCTAACTATTTGGTTCAGTAGGATCATACCCACTTGGACCTCCTCTTAGAAGATGAAAACTATGTAAGTATTAATTTTCTTTCTTGACCCACTTATAATCTATTTTTTTATCCAAGTCATAGAAGACATCATATATCTAGTAAGTTCTCATCCAAACTAACACTACCATTACATCATGGGAGAAATCAAAGTCTAGGATGGATTAGTACATCTTGAATGCATTTCCAGATATATCATCATTCTAGTGTTGATACTTGGGTGATCACACCCTATCATTGACCCCATATTTTACACAGATGGCCTTGTGGATGATGTTGCCTAATATTTTAGCACAGTGAAATGCCTCTATTTTTGCTACAACTCTATGGAGTCCACACTTCTTATATGGCCTAAGGGTGTCCCCATATTTGGCTTGTTAGTCATTATCCTTGACATAATCCTTGGGGACTTGCTCAATTACTTGTAATGTATCATTTTGGTGTTTTTACTTAATCAAGTCAATTGAGAAGGTATTTTATTGATACTTAGGTTCAGCCTTTGGGTTTGAGGTTGTAGTAGCCATTAGAGTAGGATAGAGGGGTAATTAGGGAGCTTTGAGTGTAGAAGTCATGAGGTATATGGGCTCTATGTAATTTTTAAAGTGGGGAGTTAAATATTATTTCTAATGTAGTGATGGTAACTATTATAAATTTTCTCTTAGGCCTTGTAAGTAGATGAATACACCCCCTTCTATTAATGGTGTTGGTAGCTCAAATTCCATGAATTTTAATTTGAGTTTGTGGTTATATTTTCTCCCTTTATTTTTAATTATAGAATTTTATTTGGATCCCATGATCCTCCACCACCATTCAGATATACCAATGGTGATGGGATGTTTTAAAACTATCCAGTCAGGTCTAACTTTCCATTCTGTTAATGTCCAGTGTGAGGTAGGAATGCAATAACAGCTCTTAGAGGCTTATTAACTAACTCCTACTTTTTGACATATATCATCTAATCATTGGTCTTACCATTAATGGTTGGAACCTATGCATGGATCTTTATTAGACATCATTCCCCTAGGATAGGTGATATGTCACCTAAGGATAAGTGACACATGATTATTAGATTTCTAGTTTTATTCATACTTTATTCAAATATTCCTAGGGCCTTAAATGACTATTATCTCATTTATATGATGGGTGACGTGGCACCTTCCCATTTAATCAAGTTCTCCCAAGATATAACATCTATAACATGTCTGATGGACTTACCACTCTAAATCATAGTGACATGGTGCCTACTCACTTATCTAAGCTCTCTTGGGATCTGACATCTCTGATAGGTCTGAGGGATTGGTCACTCTAACACATGGTGATATGGTGCTTTCCCATCTGGTCAAGCTCTCTTTGGATCTAACATATCTAATGGGTCTAGGGGATTAGCTACTCTCACTCATGGTGACAGGGCACCTTCCCATTCAGTCGAGATCTACCTAGCTCTAACATCTCTAATATTTCTAGGGGAATACCTACTTTGACACCTTCCCATTCAAAAAGGATCTCCTAGGCTTTGACATCTCTAATATCTTTAAGAGATTGGATACTTTGACTCATGGTGATGTGGTTCCTTCCCATTTAGATGAGCTCTCTTAGGTTCTAATATATCTAATAGGTTTGGTAGAATAGTCACATTGATTCATGGTGATGTGTCACTTTCCCATTTGGTTGGGTTGTCTTGGGCTCTAAAATGTCTAATAGGTCTAGGGGATTGGCCACTTTAATTTATGGTTACATTGTGCCTTCCCATTTGGTCGAGCTCTCTCAAGATCTGACATCTCTAACAAGTCCAAGGGATTAGATTATCTAACTCATGGTGATGTGTCATCTTCCCATTTAATTAGTCCCTTTTAAGCTCTAACATATCTAATAGGTCTATGGGAGTAGCTATTCTAACATCTAGTGATGTGTCACCTTACCATTTAACTAGACTCTCTCAAGTTTTGACATCTCTTATAGGTTTGGGGGATTAACTTCTCTAACACCTAATGATGTGGCACATTCTCATTTGTCTAGGCTTTCCTAGGCTCTGACATATTTTATAGGTTTATGGGATTGGACAATATGACACTTGGTAATGTGGTACCTTCTCATTTTATTAGGTTCTCCTAGGCTCTAACATCTCTGATAGGTCCAGGGGACTAGCTAGTCTAAAACCTAGTGACGTGATACCTTCCCATTCAAATGGGCTCTCTCAAGATTTAATATCTCTAATAGATCTAATTATTGTCTATTCTAACATTTGGCAATGTGTCCCCTTCCCATTTAGTAAAGATCTCCTAAGCTTTGACATCTCTGACAACTCTAGGGGACTAGCTATTATGACACCTAGAGATGTGGTGCCTTCACATTCAATTTGGCTCTCTCAAGCTCTAATATCTCTGATAGGTTTGGGGAACTAGCTGATTTGACACCTAATGATGTGTCACCTTCCCATTTGATCAAGCTCTATGAAATTAACAAAATGTCTAAGAAAAATAAAAGAAATGCGATACATTAAAAATTAATTTCTATATTTGGATATCTCAATTTTCCTTGGAGGGCATTAGGTTTATTTCTCTAGGAAGGGAACTAGAGTCTAGGATATTTAAGTGAAAATTAACCTATAATGTTATTGCCATGATTTATAAAAATAAAAACCACTCCTTAGTCTTAAAGAGAAATTAAATAAAACTATCACTACTTGGAGAAATCACGTTGGTGCATATTCTAAAGATTTGAGTAGGAGTTATTGATATGAACAAAGGAAAGGACCCTGAGGCTCTATTTCATGAGATTTTGATAGGGGTCCCCCATTTAAAAGATAAGAATCATGTTATCCATAATAATACCATACTATGATTAAGTGGTCAATCCCTAAGAATGTGCATCAAGAATGTAGCTTCATGGGTTTAGAAATATATTATGGAAGAGTTTTTTAGCACATACATATAATTTATAACCCTACAACCTCATTGTAAAATACATAGAAATTTGTTTTCATGGAATACTCAATGTGGTGACTCTTTTTATAAGTTAAAGGAGTTATTAACTTCTTCTCCTGTCATTGTTATATTAATCTTAATGGTAAATTTTAAATCTAGGCTAATGATTATATAGTGGGAATCAGATATATTTTGAATCAATATGGAAAGTTTGGTTCCTATGAGTTATGTAAGCTCAAACCTCATGAATAAAACTATCAAATATAAATTATGGAATGGGTAGCTGTGTTATTATACGCACCCAAAAATTACATAGTGAAACATTTTAGAAAGTCCAATGATGATGAAAGGATATCCTAAATACACTCATATATGTTTTTATCTAACATTTCTACCCATATTTATCTCTTTATCCTCTTTTTAGTATTTTAAACCCTTAAAATGTCCATTTTTGGTCCTTATGGTTTTTTTTTGGATTTACTTTCCCTTGGGATGAAACCACCCATATTAGTAATGAAATTGCTTCATTAGGTGATAAAATCATCATCAATATGGTACTTTTACCAAAATGGTTTCATAAAAATTTATGGTGAAAGTGTTATATATGAGGAAGTTTATCCAACTTTTGTATTTTTCTCATCATTATATATGGTGGTTTTTGTCATTTCAAGTGGTAGTTTCACCTCTGCCACTTACATACAATGGTAGTTTTGTCACAATTTGCCCGTATTCCATTTTTAACATTTGAGACTTGATTTTTCCCATGTTTTTCATGTTTATATTTTATTTTATTTTTCCCAGGTTTATGACAATCCATCTCACTCCCACCCTTTTTATATCAATCCCTTTTCATCACAGGTTTATATTTTAGTTAACCAATAATTAAACTGATCCTTTTAACATCCCTTATTTCTCTACAAGTATCTCAATTTTAGATGAATTTTAGTTCTAAAATTTTAACTTAATATTGGTTTATTCAATCTATAAATAAAATAATCCCACATTTTTTTAGTTTTTGAAAAAAAAAATCCAACTTTTGTCATTGTTTTGGTCATTCTACATAGTTTTAGAAAAGGGAGTCCACTAGCTCAATAACATAGTACTTGTTAATAATGGATCAACTAGAAAAAATATAATTACACTTTTATCTAGGATTGTTTCATTATCATGATTATTTTTATACCATTATTTATCAACTAGTTCTTATGATTACATTGAGTAAATAGGCTAGCTTACTGAGGACATTCTACACAATAAAAAATATCTTGCCTTCACTTTCACCATTGATCATGTTGGGGTTTTTCATTTTTTATAGAATTTATTTGTTAGATTAAATTAGTTTCATTTAATTTTTTGAATATTTTCATATTAATAAAATCATATAATAAAATAAATATAATCTCTTCTCCTCTTTTTCCATGCATAAATATATAGTTTAGATTCATTTTTTTAATTCCTTGATAGATTAGCTCAATAATGTAGTTTTGCATCATACTTAAGGTATATTATTTGAGATAAAATAATGGGTAAAATAATTTATAATATTTTATTTTTAGTTTTTTTATAAATCCTCCATACACAAACAGACTCTCACACATTCAAACACAAAAACCTAAGCAATATAAACAATCAAAACCTAACATACTAGGTATAGAATTTATATATTGCATAGTGAATGGATTATGTTTTAGGTCACTATATTAAAATAATAATAATAATAATAATAATAATAATAATAATAATAATAATAATAATAATAATAATAATAATAATAATAATAATAATAATAATAATAATAATAATAATAATAATAGTAATAATAATAATAATAATAATAATAATAATAATAATAAATTTTATAATTTCATCCATATATCAATCTATTTCATAGGTAAACACTCAAATACTTTCAAAACTAGTTTCTAACTTGCATATGTGATGAAAAAAAATCTAAATTTTTAGTAGTCTTACTTGCTAGGGTTTTAGATTTGATTTTACATTTTATTGTTAGGAAAATATATATTACATATTATAATACCACCTTATTTCCATAATAAAATAATTATAAATGTATCTTATTTCATTTAACTTACATTAGACAAATCATATCACATATAGGAAAAAGTAGAAAAATAACGCTTACATATTTCCTTTAGAATTTCAATTTTAAAATTGAATGAATTAAAACTATTAGAAAAGAAATAAAAAATAAACAAATTTAATTTATTTCAATATTAATTTCTTTTTTTATTTCATTATTTAATTTATTAAATTAGTAGTTCACTTTCTTTATCAAACATTGTCAAAATAAAACTAAAACATCCAGAAAAGTCATGTTGAGATGAGGAAAAGGCACAAAAATTGAGTAAAAACTTAGAATAGAAAGTATAACATTAAAAAAAATATAAAAACAAACTCATACACTTAATTACACACAAAAAAAAATCTCTTTCATGACACTTCTAGAACATCCTTATCTCATTAGAGATGGTATTTTCTCTAACATTAAATATCTTGTTTTTGGAAGCAAGTTACAAAGTGACATTAGTGAAGAAACTAGACTATATTTTTTATATTTCAACCCCATCCCATATCTCATTGTTAACTCCCTTAATGATCTTGATGATTAATAATGAATCCTCAATCCTCCCATAGAAATTTTAGCCAAAAATCAAGGTTGCCAATATAACATTATCCAATCTTAGTTTCCCACCTCCCCTTTTATTTTGTTCATGAGAATAGACTCATAAAAATTTAATTTAATTTGTGTTTGATATTTATTTTCCATATCTAATTGAACAAGATCAATCATATCCCTAGAGTTGTACAACTAAAACACTCCCACTTTTTTGTTCTTACCATTGATAATTAATTTTGTTACCTTGTAATCAGTAATATAGAGGGACCTTGGAGGTTTATCTCTTATGAGTTATATGACCTTAATGAGTATCATGAAATTATAATTTTTTTCTGGCACCATCACTAGCATCCTTCCCACCCATCATACAAAACCTTGATCCTTCAATTAATCATCCCAATCCATAGATTCACATGTCCATTTATCTATTACATTGGATATCTAAACCAAACCTCAAGAAGTCAATTACATATTTTATAATATTTTTTTCCATGTGTACATAAACTCATAAACCCAAAATTAAAGGATTATCCTTATGTTTTTCCATTTATATTCTCTTATCTCTATTTCCTTCTCCATCTCTCTCCCTCCTTCCATTTATTTTGAAAAAAATATTATTATATCCCCCCAGATATGTTTGGATAGAATATATGATGATATCTTGGAATATAAGGCTTTAAGGGGAGTCCAAAATCCCTTTGTGAATCTTCCTTGGTCAGTTGGAACAATAACACTTCCAACTAGAACATATAATACTAATTTCATGACTATCCAAATAATGACTCACAGACTAGGTTTGGGATACCAAACCATGAAGTGTGGGACATAACATATACTACTAAAAACCATATATATTATAAAACCATGACATTATAGTGGGATTTGAACCCCTCCTCTCATGTAAACAAGGATTTTAACTAGTTTTAAAAACATGGATGTGGAAATCTCCACTAGATATGATTAATATATTGGGAGAATTCATTATCTAAAGGATGAAGTAAGTAGAATGAAAACAAATGCACCCACCTATAAAAATAATTAAAATATCTATAACCCACTAAAAAAATTCATATGTTCTCCTTGAAGCTTCTACCAAAAATAAACCTATCCAAAATTACCAACCTCTTCTAATAGTCCCTCCCATAAAGGAGGTCCCAAGAACCAATACCACTTCTACTCCTAATAAACTCATCTCTAGCTTGGTGGGTCACATTAGAGATATAAAGAGAAATATGACTCTTGATAAATAAAGGAATGAACTCAAACCCTCATAATGAGGTTCATTCCTCTTCCATGCCCATCACAAAAATGGCTTACCATCCACCACATTATCAGTCCTCCACACTTACTGCTAACTACATTGTTAACCAATACCAAGGGAATATTCTTATTCATTTAGTCCCTAATAGAAGTGTATCTAAAATTGCTCCACCCTATCGATATCCAAACTAAAATCTGATTGTAATCATGTCCACATACACTCCTTTCAAAAACATGGTGGCAAAAAATATATCAACCTATACCCTTTTGAGTCACCTACCACCCATGTACATTCCCTATTAATAAATGAAAAATCCACCAATTTACAATCCTTAGATTTATGTGCCACCCAATTATTATTTTTCTCTATAAGAACCTAATCTTTCTTCACCTAACACTCTTCCTTCCTACTATCACATGTTGTCTAAGTCTAACCAGTTAGATAATTCCTTTATGTCCTATTCAAACCCACTCATTCAAACTTAATTGGGGACATTACTTTAATGTAATTTGGTGTTATGGTTAATTACACTAAATATCTCAAATATCCCCTCAGTTAGAAAATTTTTGGATTTATTCTACTAGGTCCCCTACTTGAAGTTATAAAATTTAAATGGGAATGAGATCTAAATGTGCATGTTTAAGCATAATCTATTTTTTTTCCGATAACTCTTACCTCAGGATGGGATTTATTAAAAAAAATATTTATGAAAATAATTGAAGGGATTTCCATTGAGTGCTACCACCACTTCCCTGAGGCTTCTAACAATTCATTTAGATAGCTTGTGGCATGGCATAATTTATCAAAGACTTTAAATTGAACAATTTGGTTAAGACTGAAATTCAAAAATTCCTCTATATTAAATAATAAAATATTTAATCTTTAACACATTTCATTATGTTATGGTATAAAATTATATATGCATATGCCATTTCACTAAACATGGATCAAAGAGATCTATGTGATATCTTTATTCACTCCATTAATAAGGAAATGGTGGAAGATGTAAAAAAAATTCCTGGTCAATCCTATGAAGAATCATCTTAGATAAATTTATGTATTGACCAAGTGGAAATTGATCATGGCACTACACTTATAGTTCTAATGGTCATATATCCACCCCTAACTAAAACAAAGGGGGTTTTAGAACACAAACTAAAAAAATGTTACCAATCAATTCCCTAAGATTCTTAATATAAAATGGAATGCTAATACTAATGGCATGACTAATAAAAATAATAAACTAAACCCTATAAATAAAAATCAAGCACAACCCATGAATAACAACAACACAAATACCAATTTGGGTATGAGGAACTAAATTCTTCCCCCATGGTTCATGTAGTTGATATAAATATCCCTACACCATGCAACATGAAATTCTAAAATCCCAATCAAAATCAATTCCAACAATTTTTCCACTTCCTATAATTTCAAAACAAACCCTTATATATATGGAAAAGCAAAAAAAATCTATGGTCAATAAGGACAAAAATAAAATAAATAAGGAGTGTGATTCCAATGTTTATTTCCTTTTTCATAGAGTAATCAAACATGATACTCATGATTTTAAGGAGTATAAAATATATATTTAAAGACTCCTTAAATACCAAAGACATTTTTTTGACTTATTTTTATGGATTTCTAATTCAAACCCTCAAGCTCTCTAGAATGGTCATATGACACTCCATAACAAATACATAAATATTTATTAAAACCCTTTCCCTAATCACTAGATATGCATTACCATAAACCAATTAAAAGTTAATCCATGAAACCAACTTGTATAATAACCCTATACTCCCTTGGTTATAACTCATGATTATGAATAATCTACTTCTAGCTCAACCATCTTGATGTGGCTCCCTAATGGGGACCCTAAGTAAAGACTAGGATGATAGAGGTTGTGGATTTAGAAGCACATGAAGAATAAAATATTATCACTCACACAAGAGAACATCAACCCATAAATCCTCACCTTTCAAAAAAATTTAAATCTAATGTCATTTCTAAACCTATGGGAAACTATTACTCAATTACAAATATGACAAAGACATTTTCCCTCATCTTGTTTCTTGACTCTCTCAAGAATTAACCTTTTCATCATTCATAATTATAAAATGCCCTAGCATTTGGACACCTAGTAAGTGTTTCTCCTCCACCTCAAACCCAAATTAATCATATTAATGTTGATATGTTTCCAATAGGGCAAGATTCAATTAATGTTTGTTATTTATTTGACCCTAAAAATCTCCTTCCCATTTTTTATACAACTAGGAGGAGAGATCCATCCTTGTATCTAAAAGTATGGATATATAATAATTATGTAAAATGAGTAATGTTATATGATGGGGAAATGGTTAACATAGTCCTCTTTTCATTTATCCATAATATTATTTATGGATAAACAATTACACAATGACCCATATCTATATTTAAGTCTACACTAGTCTCATATCCACCTCCATAGGCACCATCCTTCAATCATCACCCTAGGTCCTAAGACTATGTTGACATAATTTTATGTAATTGATAAAGACATTAATTACAACATGATATTTGTTATAACATGGATTCATATGATGAAGGAGATCATTTATACCCTCTTCTAGTAGGTTTGTTTCATCCATTTTGTGAAAGTATTTGTATCCCAAGAGGATCGCAAACATTTTGACACCATTCAAGAAACTGTGCATAAACAACTAGGGTTACACATCGATTATCACTTAGATAAAAATGGTGTAAAAATTCCCCAAATTTGGTTGAGGTCAAATATATCCATAAACCCAAATTTTTTTGTCTTAAATAAAGGGGAAAAACTTCCTCAATCCCTATTAAAGTATAAATCCAAAGAAAATTAAGTTGTAAGAACAAAAAAATTAAGTGCTAAATATCTTAAAATTATACTAATCATCTTGACCATGTTCATGGTTACAGTCATTAATATCATGGAGAAGGATACGATAATTATGATTCCTTTCAAACCACAATGAATATGAACCTACAATTTATCTGAACCTCAATACTAAGAAACTCATGAAGAGTTAGCTAGCATAATTGACATTATCATGGTCAAGATATTAAAGGATCAAAAAACTCTCCCTAGTCATGATGATTATGATTATTTCATGAAATATCAATGGTACCTTCACTATGATGGGGGAAAATTAAATATTAGTGAATGGAATGGGTTATCCTAATTTACCCATAATGAATAATTATGCAATTTAGTTTCAAACTTGAAATTGAGGGTACTGATAATGTGGCTCGAGTATGAAGCTTTATTTCTTGGAATACTCATTGCTAAAAGTTTAAAAGTACAAAACTTAAATATTTAAGGTAAATTATAGTTATTAACCAACTAAGTATTATATATTTATCATATTAAGTTTGAACATATTTATCTTTATAAAATGGTTGTGCATAAATTTTGTAAGGATTCTAACTTCATTTCCATTGAAGCCATTCCTAGAGAAAACAACCAATTTTTTGACTATATAGCTACTTATTTCTAATATTTGTATCCTCATATAGTGATAATTTATTTTAAATTCATAGTATATGTTAGGATATAATCCATTATGTAAAAGGTGTTTAATGATCATACCCTCACTGACATTGGGAAGGATACTAGCCTGTTGATCCTTAAAATAGCTAGAATGACAAGGAAATATTATATTTATTACATGATTATGATTACATCCCATAATTACATCATAAGATAAGTTTCTTCTCAATTTTTATCCTACATTTTCCCTTAGATGTGATTATTATGATTCATATTTCAAGGTTATAATTTATTTTTATTCTAACAAATAAGTTGATTTATTTAACACATAAGGTGAGTATGTTAATATTACCACTACTTTTGATGAATTCAAAGAATGGAATGCCTCCCTCATTGAAGATACCATTGATATTAACATAGGAACTAAAGACAGCCCTATAATCCTAAAACTTAGATCTTTAATCTCACTACATAAGGTCAAAGATCATAAGAATTTACTTACCAAACTCTCCAATGATTTTTAATTATCTTATAAATATATGTTAGGTATCAATCCAAAATTAATCATTCATAATATGCCCTTGATTCCTAATTCCAAACCCATAAAACAAAATATCAACTCAGTCAATCCCAAAGCTACATTAATGGTGAAGGAAGAGGCTATTAATATTCTCAAAGTAAGGTTCATAAAAACCATGAAATATTATAAATGGATGTCTAAAATCATTCCAATTATAGAATAAAAATGTAAAATATGGGTATGCATATATTTTCATGATATTAACAAATCATGTCCTAAATATCATTTCCATCTCCCTTCCATTGATGTCATTTTCAAAATTATGATAGGTTAATTTTTATCCCTTTTGGATGGATTATCTATATATAATCATATATGAATTTTAGATAAAGATGAAAGAAAAACCTCCTTTACCACACCATGGGTTAATTTTTGTTATGTAGACATGTCTTTTGGACTCAAACATGTTGTAGAAACATATTAGATAGCCATGACCCATATTTTTCATGATCCCATTCATAATATAGTGAATGTTTATGTAGATAATATTATATGTAAATAAAAAATAAGGATAGATAACTTAGAGGTAATGATTATCATCCTCACATATTTGATAAAATATGGTGTCACCCTCAATCTTGAAAAGTGTGTGTTTGGAATCATAGATGGAAAAATACTTGGTTATATCATATCTCAATGAAGAAATGATATTGACCCAATAAAATTTTGTTCAATATTATAAATTATTACCCTACTAACGAGCCATGAATTATATCATTCCTTAGTAATTTGGGGTATATTCAATAGTTTATACCTGACCTTACTTATGTGGTTCATCCCATCAAAAATATTATTAAAAATTCAAGTGAATTGACTTGAAAAAGTGATTATATGGACATGTTTTAGGTAGTAAAATGATTTATTATGTCTCCTTCAAAAATCATGGCATCCAAATATATCAAGCCTTGATTATTTTATATTATGGAGATTGAGGTGTCTCTCATCTATATGTTAGCCCATGAGTATGATGATGGAAAAAATGGCGACATCTATTTCATTAGCCACACTCTTATTAAATATGATATATGTTATACTAAAGTAGATAAGAAGTATTTGGCCATTATGTTTGCAACCAAGCAATTATGACATTGTAGGCTTAACAAAGAGATGAGGATTTTAGTAAGGTCAGAGGCATTGTTAACATTTTTAACCCAACCACCCATTTCACAAAATGCTGATAATTTCATGACGTTTTTGAGAAAATTTTAACTCATATACATCAACCAAAATCCATTAAGGGATAAATCATCATTAAGTGGTTCTAAAATTCACCATATAAGTCATATATCTCATTGATACTAACTTCCCTGATGTGTCATTAGGATTATTATATGGGTTAAAAACTTTATTAATGAGTATACAATCAAAACCAAATATTTTTATATCATATCTATCTCAATGCCTCGTGAGCTAAGGAAAATATTAAAAAAAAAGTAAAATCAAGAAAATAAGCAAACAATTATTACCTTTTTTTTCAAGGAGTATTCACCTTACCATAAAGGGATGTGGCTCAGGTGTAGTCTCAATAAGTATTTAGTAATGTTATTATCATGAAATACACCGTATGTTCTTGAAAACATTGAATAATTAAATTGATAATAATTGAATTTGACTCGTGAGATAGATTAATAAATTCATAGAGCTTCTCTATTAAACCTGAGCATAGGAAATGAATAGGGGTTCCAATTTATTTATAGTTAAAGCAATTGATCATGAGACCTTCATATTATA
The DNA here is from genome assembly GCA_037957365.1 of Torreya grandis. Taxonomy (NCBI): domain Eukaryota; kingdom Viridiplantae; phylum Streptophyta; class Pinopsida; order Cupressales; family Taxaceae; genus Torreya; species Torreya grandis. Next base: position 38,239 of record JARHVA010007805.1, read on the forward strand.
TCCTATATGAAGGGTGGATAATTCAAATCAAGGACTCACATGGATAACCATTTTTATTCCTTCATCTTGTCTAAGATGAATGGTGGTGGAATCTTCTAAAAATATCCCAAGGGGGATTAATATGAACCCTCCATATTGCATGCAAGATAAAGGTTGGAGAATGCCTCTACAAAATATCTTGAGGGATTAAATGAGATCCCTTAATATTTTTTTATAATATGGATGGTCGATAAGAATACTCAATAATATATTAAAAAGTGGAATGAGGACCCTCCATCTTGTCTCAAATATGGAGGGTGGAGAATCATCTTTAAGAAAGTGCCCCACATGAGATGGAAAAGGGAGAAATTGAAGAAAATGAAATTATAAATTCTAATTACATGGAATTTATAATTAAAAGATGGATTAATTAAAATAATAAAAAGGATTAATTGAATTAATATTATATGAATAATTAGCTTGATTTATTTAACTGATTAATTGATAAGAGAAAGGGAGATAATTAGTGATGATGATAAATATGACTAGAGTGGCAGTTTAATGATCAAGTATGGTGAGTTTATCCATTTAGGGATGTACTAAGCTGAATTTAACCTTGTAAAATGGATGAAAAAATAATTTGGGTTGAATATATGATTTTAGACCACTTTGTGTGTAATTGTGGGAAGTTTTTTCATTTTACAATTTTGACATGTAAGGGATTAAAATGGAGTGTCTACATTTTCCCCATGTTTGAGGTGTTTCAAGACATTAAAAAAGTAAAATATTATCAAATACTAATATTTTTTTTTCAAATTAACATAGAAGGTGGTAAAAAAATATTAGAGTAAAATAATAAATGTTAAATTTGATGATTTTGCTAAATGTGTTAGCAATAGCTTCAAATATGTCTCAAAATAGCCCTTAGTAAGCCCTATATTCCCCCTTAAGGGGAGAGTTATAAAATAATTTAGATGAGTGGACCAAAGAAAGGATGAAACTATAATATTAAAAAAGAGAGATATGAGAAAACAAGAGGAAAATGGATACTAGTGTTAGAAATAAGCCTCTAAAGAAGAATAACAACATACAATGTCTTATGGGGGTAATTTTTTGAAATTAGAGGCTGTAGATTCACCCTAGGGGGAAAATTTATTCATCTTTATCCTATCCATTCAAAAATTTACCTTGGATATATTCATTAAAGTTACCTAGAGAAAATGGCTCATAGACCACGTCTGAGATCAATTCCAAATGGTACACAAGAGTTTAAATGGGCACAAGTAGTAGGACAACTAGTAGGTACCTTTTCTTATTTGTAAATTATCCTTTAAGTGCATTTATTACATGTAAAATTAGGTGAAATAATGAATTAATCATTTTCATAATGGTGAATTTGATCATGAAAATGGTGAATTCATCTGTGAAAACCATGAACTCAACATGTAAATAGTGAATTCATATGTGGAAAGGTGAAACAACACACAAAAATGGCAATTTTGGCAAAATGGTGGAATAGGGTAGAATGTTTTTTGAAAATTAATTAATTTGATCGTAAAAATGGTAAATTAGATAAGAAAATGATGAAAATTAATAGAAGAGGAGTGAATTTTCCAAATGGGAAAAATGATTGGGAAAATAATGAAAATGCCATGTAATCAATGAAATGGTATTGTTAAGTAGTAAATTCATCATAAAAATGGAAAAAAAGATCAAGACACCAATAATGGTGAAAATTACCTTGATAAGTATTGAAATCTTCATGTAAATATCAAAATTGACCTTATTAAATAATGAATTCAAGTGATGTTATTGAAAGCATACTAATGCTTAGAAGAAGAGAAATTGGTTAGGGAGAAGATTGAGAAAGTGAATGACTAGGTGAAAAATGAATTGATGAAGTGGATGTGATTTAAAATATAATTTATTAAAAAGTAGAGTTTGAATTATTTATAGATAGATGAGTAACATTAACTATCTTAACTAGCTTACAAGATATAATGGATGTGTTCATCATGCACGAGAGGAGTCCGTACATCTTATGTTATCTGGTAGTATGGATGGATGATATGTGTGACTTATTTGTAGTGATTGGCCTCCTATAAATGGTGGGGATTCCAATGATTAGGTTAGATCAGGTACTTATTAGTGCCCTAGACAAGACATGGTGATATGACACCTTGACATTCTAATTTCTGATAGGAGATGTGACCATCACATTGGAGGATGTCTTGTGTATTATACAAGTATCAATCAAAATATGGCCACTATAGTATATAAAAACATAGATAAAATAATATATATTAGAGTATTTGACTTGCCACATTACTAGTTATATTGTATGAGGTGGCTATGTATATATTTACAAGATTGAGATAGTGATGGATGTGCCATAAGCTAGGTCATAAAGGTCAATCCCCTATGACCTGTAGTAGTTGATAGGGTAGTGACTATTATGATGGTTATTTTGAGAGGAATTTTATTAGACTATAACATTGGTTAGTTATTCCACATGGGCTTGGGAGGAGGGGTTAGGGATATGTAAGAGAAAATAATTATATTTGTATGGGGCCTTGCCATATTATCACAACTATACCATGATGTACATTATGTGGTATACAAAAGAGGATGTAGTACAGGTACAACCACATTACTCTAGGTTTGGTCATGGGACCATATTTATATTGATATACTAATTATGTGGCATAATTTAAGGGGTTTATGGGAGATAATGACCTACATGTGGTATCAAGTTGGACCCAAACACATGAGACATGGGGGGAGCTATGGTATTGTTGATTATCATATCCACCTTGATCTATTATCACATGATATGCATGGGAAGATAACTTATCTTACTAGATTAAAATAAGTATATTGCTTAATATCACCTTCAAGATAATTATGTTGGACCAAAAATAGGTATGTTTTGGCTATTGAGGTTCTTTGAGCATTATTTACTTTAAAATGTGGTCTAAAAATCATTTGTTGAAGTCATGGTTTTGTTAGTCATGTAACAGGCCTATTGGAAGGGGTCTTCAATGTAAAAATGTGTGTTTAAGGTCTTATATTATGTATTTAACCTTTTTAAGTCTCATTTCATGAATTAAAGCATCCAAGTTGTTCCCTAATGTATGATCTTATAAGAAAACCTAGTAGGTCAGTGTCAAGATCATGATGGTCTAATGAAATCCTATTTGTTAATTAAAAAAATGAAATGATTTTTAAGGGTAGGTGCATAAAAATATTCCAAAATTCATTCATCAATGTCCTACTAACCTTGTAGAGACCTATTCAAGTTCTTTTTCAATGAGAAATAGAACAAATGGTCTTAAAAAGCACTTATGATTTCATAAAGGGGTCAATACATCTTAATTCAATCACTAAAGGCATTTTTAATAGGGTGAAGAATTATTAAGGTTTCATAAAGTTAATTTGATATGTTAAGACTCTTAATAATCTCTTAAGTCCATAAAAATTGTTAATGAATGCATTTTACTCAGTTATTTCCCTCCACTCCTATTTTTTAGTGGACTTCAATTCTCTCAATGTGAAAAGGTGTATTAGACCATAAAAAAATAGTTGCCTATCCTAAATCACTCATACATGGAATTATCAATTGTTCCTATCATTTTAGGCATGATTTTCATGCTTATTAATGTTGTGATGATGAGAATATCATGGTTTTAATAGTATTTTATAGGTCCATAGGTCCCATAAAATGATTCTACATGATACATGGGTTAAGAACTTGTTATTTAAAAGATTAGGAATATGATTGAAAGATTATAAAAATTTTGAAATCCATTTTCAAGAGAAAAATTTAGAAATAACAAGGTTATATTGAAGATCCATTGACATTCTTTAGGTTTTCAATGAGGAAATATTGATTTATAGGCCCACAAGATTGATTTTTAGGTCATAATAAGTGTTTCCATGGTTTTCAATGTTTGAGAATCTAATTATCAAGTCCAAAAACCTAAAAATTAGTTATATAACATCTTCATGGCTAGCTTAACATTACACATTACCTTCATGCTCCAAATTTTGTTCAAACAAACCATTGACCTAGGATGAAGAGAGCCTTATGATTGTTAATGGATTTAGCTAGGTTTTAATAAAATCATAAAAAGGTTTGGAGATGGAAGGAATATCACCCATGGTTATTTACTCACCCTCAAGTGAATAATATTTGATTGAAGGAGCAACATATACAAAACCATTCTACAATTTTGTTTACAAGAAAATAGACTTCCTCATCACGTCCCATCTTCATTATTTTAGTGAATGGGTCAAAACAAGGATTAGAGTGGGTTAATAGGGTTTTAAGGATCCTATAAATGATGATTATATTGATGGAGGATGTGATAATCATGTTCATTTATATAAAAGATGAAAATTAGATCTAAAACCCCTCTTAAACCATAAAACTCATGTTTCCACTTTTTAAGAATATTCAATCTTTTAAGATGTATCTAAATGACATTTTAGGGTTCAAAACATTAAAATCATGATTGAAAACATGTTCCCAAGCCACCTTAGGTTTTAAAATGATAATGATAATATTTATAATGGTTTCAAGTGGGTAAGGTCTATTCAGGGTCCTACATGGCATGATACAAAAAATTGTAGGGTTCTTAGTGATATTATGAGAAAGGGAAATAGGGTTTTGCACTCCAAAGCTTACTTTATCATAAAACAATAGGTTAAAGAAATTTATAGGTATTATATAGGCCAAGAGGGTCTATTTATAGGTTTTAATAATATTATCATTTTTTTAATGTAAGGTATAAACATCAATCCTATAGAGAGATGTATTATGGTCCAAAAAATCTTAGGGTGACATTAGTATATATTTTGATCTCATGTTTAAGAAATACCCTTATGTAGACCATATATGTAAGATGCTATGGGGATTTTAACTTTTTGTTATAGGTTTCAGATCCTAACATGGTTCTCAAAGAAAGAGCATAACTAAGTATTTGTAGGGTAGTCTGAAAGGTTGTAAGCATGTTATAAGAGAGATAAATGGTTGAAGGTAGTTTTTGAAGCCTTAGAGTTGCCAAAAACTCATCAATAATCCTACTAATGAAGTTTGAGGGTTCCTAAAATGATAAAGGATCTTAATGATGATTTAATTCCTTTCAAGGATCTTACAGGTCTAAATATTATCTACAAAGTTTAGAGAGAGGCTTCCATGCAAGTTCAATCATGTTCCAAGAATAAAATAGGATTGTAGACAATATTGGAACCGTGTAACCTATTTTATCACCTTTGGATTATTCTTAAGACTTGAAAGGGTATCTAGGTGGGTTTACAAGGTTTCAAGACATTCAAAATGGTATTTCCAACATGTTTCCAAGATACTTGCAGGTCTGCTAATGAGAATGAAAAAGTTTATAGAGGTTGCAGTCAAGGAATGTAGGACTTTATGACTAGATGAGGTTGTGTATAGAACCCTCCATGAAGTATAATAGGAATAATTTATTCAATAGGTTATATAACCTCATTTTTAGAAAGAAAGTTGTTTAAATGAAGATCCAAAATAGATTTTCAAGACCATTTATGAATGTTTACAACCTTCTCAAGTTAAAAGTGACATTTTAGCATATTTCACAAGGGATAATGACATTTTTTCTCTATATTATTATTGATTAGAAATCAAGGGTGTATGCAGAGTAAAATTAATGAATTTAAGGTATGATGTAAAAGGTTATAAGGATCTTAATTTAAGGGATTGAATTTCTACAATATTTTTAGAAGGATAAAAAGCTTGAGTTAGGGGTTTGTTTAGAGTCTAAGGGGACCTATTGAAGAGATTAAAATTGAAATTAATGTTTAAAAAAATAAAATGGACTATCCATGATTTTTTAATGATTTTAAAAAAATAAATGAGGTCTAAAACCTCTTATACAAATAGAAAACCAAATTGGTAGGGTTTCCACAAAGACTAATTATGTCCTCTCTCGGTTCTCTTTATACATGGGGTAAATAGGGTTTTAGAAGTGTCTTATTAGATTCCCTTGGATTTATTTTGGAACCCTATACCTCACGAGTAATTCAAAATCATGTGGATATAGTAAAACAATCTTAGGAGTATCTTAAACCTTAAACCCTTGAAGTTAATTTTGAAGTAATTTCAAGGTTAAGAGACACACTAACAAGCTTGAAAACATAAAACAAGGTATTCATTAGATTATATATCTCCCAAAAATAATTTACACATTTAAAAATATAAAAACAATGACATAAAATAGAATATTCTAATAGGTTGTAATAAAGAATTATCAAGTTTCATGCATAAACAAGAACTCAAAAAAGGTTCTAAGGATTTCATCAAAGCTTTCCAATTTATTAAATAGATAACACAAGGTCTTCAAACTTTAATATCCTACCTATAGGTCTATAAACCTTTATAAAAGTTTGATGAATCTCTTAATAGCCTTCATGAAGAAGAAGAATGGTTACTAACCCCAAAAGAACAACAAGCCTACAACATGTTGCAGAGACTCAAGACCTTCATAGAAAGTTATAGGCTCATTTGATAACTATTTTAGGCATTTAAAATGTCTTCAAATGAATAAGTTAGGTTTTCAAAAGGTTTTCAACATGTTTCCATGGGATTTTATGGTTATAAAGGTTGATATGAATATTTATGAAAACATTCACATATGATCATGGTGATTTAGGTCTACAATATATCCTCATAGATCCTCAAATCCCCTTCAAAATCTTGAGATGGCCTTCCAAGAGAAAGTATTAAGGCCCATGAAGAAAATCAAACATATTCAAAGGGATAAAAAGGTCTATAACTATATTTTGGAATTATTAGATCATTCTAACCAACTTGTTGTAGGTTTAAAAAGTAGGGTTGAGTAAATTTAAATGTTGTTTCCAAAGAAGGTTACTTGATTTATGAAAGTGGATACATGGACTCAAAACTCCTCAAGAGGCCAACAGGTTAAGATCTATAAGTTTATAGTTTAGAAAGATTCTCTGACAAGTTGAAAGCATGAAAGTAATGAGTGTTATTAGCATAAATGACTATAGGTCTTTGTTAAGGGATTCATGAGGTTCCAAACATGGTTAATACATGATACAAACATGTAATATGAGGTGAAGTGATGAAGACTATAGGTCTTAAAGACCAATAAATTATAGAGCATGATGTCAAGCTATAGGAAGAGATAGTGAACATATCTAGTGTTTGTATGATATTCAAGGTTACTAAGGAATATAGAGTGAATATAAGGTCTACATGAATAAATAGGCATATCTAAAAAGGATACATTTTTTTATGGATCTTCAAGCCAGGTCCTAGTGTATAATATGAGACAAGATGAGCTTAAAGCATGGAAATGTATGTTTCTTATTTTTAAAAATTTCTCATGAGAAAATAAAATGCTACACCATCTTCTCAATCTCTCATAAAGACCCTCACATGGATTTATAGATAAATTTTAGTTGTCTTATGCTTTTACATCCTTTCAATCACTATAATGGGTGAAGGTTAATGGGAATTAAATATAATAAAATAAGTATGAGGCATTGAAAATTACCCTTGATTATGTGTAACTCCCTCCATGAAGTGGTTCTGATGGCATGTCAACTCAAGAATCCAAATGGGTGTAGGAGATCTTCCTCTAAGTCAAACATTATCTAAGCATGGAAATTATGAGGTAGAGTCAACTTGATATAAATTCTCTATATCACACATGCATGGAAGGTGGAGATGGTTGAATTAAGGTTAAAATTAGGAGTTTCCAAGAATATAAAACCCTTAAAGGAACACATTCATCATGTTTAAGACTCTAAAATGATAAAAATAATAAGATTGAGGTCTTCTCTCCCACTACTACACCAACCTTAATGAAAGAGCTTCATAGAGTAGGCCTAGTGCATTGGAGGGGGCTTAATGAACCCACTTTCCTTTGTATCTTCTCTTATATATTCTATATTAATGGAGTAACAACATTATTCATGAGGTATTCTAGTACTTTCTTCTTGTATCTCATCTCATTTTCTTATATATAGGACTAAAAATGACTTGTTCGTGATCCCTCTTCTTAGGTATGATAATAATCTAAACTTTTTGAGACTTGTTATACTAGATTAATGCCTTGGAATCGATAAAATATTGAATTTTTATTCTTTGAGTACTTGAATATTATGTGTATTTCATGATTTTGTTAATTTATTTTTGTAGAAATTTATTTTCTCTTGAATTGTTGTTCGAATTCCCCTCACCTCTATGTAATAACACCATCTTTTATAGGTTGTATATTTTGTATTAATGGGCTTAAATAAAAATTAGATATTTAAACTCACAATTATATCCTTTTGAAAGGTATATGATGACCCTCTTAGTTTGTCTTAATTTTCATACTTCTATACAAGACATTTATGCAAGAGAGGTTCAACTTAAATATTATCTATGAGAGTTTTTCAATCCTTATAGGTTTTCTTGTACTATTATAGGTGAGTGGAAAAAATATCTATACTATTAGTGCATCACCTATTTTAGTTTAGTTTAATTAATACTCCATTTTCATTGACAAAATCATAGTATTAAATGTAAATAGGTATTTTTATCATAGTTTTAGACATACAACTGATCTTAAATCAAGTATGTAGGAACTATCCTTCTATAGAGGTTCATCCCAAGGAGCCCAAGTCCCACACATTGTGGATGATCCAATTTTTACCATTGGATCAATTGATTTAATGAATAGATGTTAGATCAAAGTGATAATAGGTATTATAGGTGAGACTTGGATGAGATGATGGATATATATCTAACATGGAGATCATATTTAGGTATTCAATATCAGTGGGTTGAGGATGTAGAGTACACATAGTACATAACCATAGTTTGCTATATTATTAGTCAAACAAGATTTTTTTATTAAGAGATATAGACAAGATATGGTGTGACATCATTTCAAGATATAGTAAGATGTGCCCATAGGGCCACATCATTTATTTCATATGACCAAAGAGACATACCATTAATGACCAATAGTGAATCAAGTAGAGTTATGGGCTAGTTTTGGTTTTATTCCAAAAGTTTCTTGGGCCTATGTATGAGTTATAATAAATGGAAGAGTGACTAAATCTTATGAAACATGGTGGTCCAAACATTAGCCATTATGACTGACTAATCCATTGGGTAATGATTAGGGATAGGGTCAAGGAGCTCAGGGAATAGGTACCATTATGGTTTTAGAGGCTAAGACCCATAATAATGATAGTAGATTATATAGTAGGGGAGAAGGATAGAGAGGAGGAAGGAGATGAAGAGGAGGATATGGAGGGCTTGGAGGAAGGGAATGTAGAGATAGATGTGGAGTATGTAGATGATGAGGTGGAGGTAGGTATGAATGAGGAGATGGTTGAGGTAGATGTAGGAGGAGAAAACATGTATTTTGACATGATATAGGATATTATATAGGATACCCCATTTATACCTTTAGTATCATCTATCGATCATACCATCATTAATAGGTTGTAGTAGTAGATTATTGCCAATGATATTTTAATAGTAGGGCTATATGATAAATTAGATCAGGACCATAAAAATTAACTTTAACACAAATAAAGATTAGTGTAGATTAGGTAGAGATATCTAGAATTAGGGTAGAGGTGAGCCATATGATATAGGCTCAGGCTTATCTTACTATAGAGAGTGATTCTAATCGATCAAAGTGAGAAATATCTTTAACAAAGTGGGATTTTGTATGGGTAGAGTGGGATATTTTGAGAGGTAGAGAAAGGGCCAGAGAAGATTTTATCATTGTATAGATATACTGAGATTATGTTATGGATATTATGTCATAGAGGGGGTTTATTTAAACTTTTGATAATAGCCTTTAGTCTAAGGATGAGTACTAGTTATTATAGTATCCTTTATGAGGAAATAGTGCCAACAATAAAAAGGGGTACTAATTTTTTAAAGTATAATGCATATAGATCAAGTTAAAGATTAGGTAGATCCTTGAGGACTTCAACATTAGTCAAATATGTGGCTCGTCCATCTCCACTAACACCAATGATGGGTCCTCTAACATAACATGCCCTACCTCAAGACAAGATGAGAGATATTTCTACATGAGATGATACGTAGGGTGGATCCACTAGGGAGGATCATAATAGAGTTAATTTTGGGATAAACCTCTACATTTTTTATCAATGAGATTTATATTATTTTTATGTACTTAGATGATCCAAGATGCACACATATTAACATTGGTGTATATGAGCCATTTTGATGTATATTTAGACCCTTGATGTTTTATGTATTGATATCCATGCATATGATTTTAAAGTTATCTCATGTGATTTTTATTTCGTTTATTTATATATAATTTAATTTGATTATATGTGGTTGAAATTATTTTTATTTTGAGATGTTATTAATGTTATTATTGATGAGATAAACATTATGCTCAGTGATATTATGTGTTGCAAATAATTATGATGTATGTGTATGGATATCGATGGTTTATCATGAGTTTGTCAATCTTATGATTGAATTAGATAGATAGATAGTTGAATAAACATTGATGTGTGATTAGACATTTGATACTTCATTGTAAAAATTTCAAATGATAGTATGCATCATAATATAGAAATTAATCATGATAACATTTATTTTTCAAAGTGCGTAAATTATTAGTTAAAAATGAAAATGTATACAAATTAAAATAAGATATGTAAAATTAGGTTTTAAATATAAAACAAAATGCACTTAAAATAATTTAAATTTAGATACAAATATTCAAAACTTAAAACCATAATATGAATAATCAAGACGTAAGTTAAAATCATAATGTACTAAATTTAAATGCTTAATTTTATCACTTTCATATCAAATTACAAAATTAAAATTCTTGTAATTTCACATAATATAGTCTAAAATCATATTTTCATCTAATATACATGTTTGAAATCACCTCAGAGCATCTCTAGGTGATCTAATTTGACGTATTAGATATATTAAAATACCATTCTATGATCAAATTCTTTGTTCAAATACCATTTTATGATCAATTTTTTTTTGATTAATTCAATAATTCCTCCTTATCTGATCATATAATTCCATTAGCTCCCCCTCTCTAAATCATTATTCTAATTATAATTTTATTAAAAATATAGTTTCAATTATCTTATAGTTAATAAATTCCTCCTTTTCCCTCCAAGTGGGCATATTCATGCAAATAAAGGGTCTTGAGATATAGTGGAATATTCCTTTGTGAGTTAATTAAATTGATAATTTAATTAATGTAAATGAATATTCTCCACCCTCCATCTTGGAGACAAGATGAAGGGCCCACAATCCATGTTGTGAGATATTTTAGGAGAATTCTCAATCCTTCATCTTGGAAACAAGATGAAAGGGCCCACATGGTTTGTCCATGTGATTTCTTGGGAATGATTCTCCTCCCTTCATCTTGGAAAAAATATGAAGGATTCAAATACACTCCCACAAAGATTTATTAGGGGAAATCTCAACCATTCATCTTGCAAACAAGATGAATGGATTATATTAATTCTCATTTGATATTTTCAAAGATCATCGTCCACCCTTCATCTTGATTGAGATTAATGTCTCACATCATTGACCCGTGTGTTGATCCATGTTCACTCTTAAGGACTCTTTTAAAACCATTCATCTTGATTTTGAGATGAAGGGTCCTCATTGATCTAATTTTTTTATAAATTCATCTCTTTGTAATGAAATTCAACATGTTTAAGATTTATAGAAAATCCCTAGCATTTTATCGATCCAACTCGTTCACCAAATTTCTTCTTGTGATAAATTCAACATGGTTCATAGCTTAAATGGAGTTATATTCACAAAAATTACATCAATAAAAACCACTTAAATTGACATCTGAGACAAATCCCAATAAAGATGTGTTTCAATTAAGGTTTGAATTATGTTTGTTTGAATCTTTACAATTATTTCCTTGTTATTTCTTTGTTCATGATGTCTTAGGTGTAGGTTTTCATATTTTTGATTGCTTTGATTATGTCTTAAAACTTAGTGAAAATATTGATAATGGTAAATTCTAATGATATATATGTCACACATGATGTTTTATTCATTCTCTTTACTTACCACTTCCATTATTCCTACTATTCCCCTTTCCATCTAATGTCCTAAACTAATTGATTGGGACCAATAATGTAATGATATCACTCTTGATGAAATTGAAAATGAAGAATCACTTTATGGATGATAGTTAACCAATTTTGGTAGAAGACATGATAGAGGTCAACATTGGTACACCTAATGATCTAGAGATAATAAATCTTGGTGCATCCCTCACTACATAGGAATTTGAATTGTTCATTTCCCTTCTCATGGAATTTATTGACATATTTTCTTAGGATTATTTAGATATGTTGCATCTAGATCTATGATTAGTTCATCACTTGGTCATTAATATAGATGTCAAGCTAATAAATCAAAAGATATGCAAGATGCATCCATGTATTATTATCATAGTCAAGGTTGAGAGAGAAAATTTACTAGCAATAGTTTCATCAAACCCATTCTATTTGCAAATAAGATTTAAAATATTCTTCCTATCATCAAGAAATAAATTGACATGTATATCTATATATATTTTATATATCTAAATAATTTTTTCCCTAAATATTAATTTTCACTACCAAATATATATATGATTATCAATTCAACAATGGCTATGAAATGTTTTCTCTCATGGATATATTTCCAAGATATAATTAGATTAAAATTGCTTTAGAGGATCAAGTCAAAAAAACATTTAAGACCCCTTGGGGAGAAATCTATTATCAAGTCATGAAATTTGGATTTAAAAATGTAGGGTCTACTTACTAGCAATCAATGATCATGATATTTAATGATCTCATGCATGATATTATGGAAGACTATGTGGATATATCTTAGGAAAATCTAAAACTTGCTTAGAACATTTAATAGTGTTATGAAGAATATTTGAATGAATTCATGAGTATAAAAGGCATCTCGATCCTAAAAAATGTTTTTTATGGGTTAAATATGATAAATTTTTACACTTTATTATCTCTCATATAAGTATTGAAGTCAACCTAGCCAAAGTTCAAGCAATCAATGAAATGTTATCTCATTCTAATCTAAATCAACTATGCAGTCCACAAGGAAAATTCAAGGCTATTAGACTCTTCATCTCTAAATTGGTTGATCATTTTCATGAATTCACCCATTTGTTAAATAAAGGCATTATTTTTCAATTGAATGTGGAATGTCAAAAATATTTTGACCAACCAAATTAGTATCTTTATAATCCTCATGTACTTGTTCCACCTATGCTAGGAAATGCTTTTTTACTTTAAATTTACATAATTGATATGTCCTTGTGGGAACTCCTTTCTAAACATGATGACCAACAAAAATAATGATTAGTTTATTATATTAATATAACATTGGTTTCTTGTGAACACAATTATGGTCCAATTGACAAAACAAGCCTTACATTAGTCTTTACTTCTCATAAGTTTAAACACTACATGTTGAATAACAAGACACTATTCATTTCTAAAGTGGACCCATTAAAGTATTTATTGGAAAAAGTGGATCTCACATGTCAAATGAAAAAATGGTCATGTTTATACTTAAATTTTATATTGAGTACACACATAAAAAATAAATAAAATGACAAGTTCTCACTGATCACCTAGCTGATGCATCTATAAAATAATAATCCTATCAAAGTATAATTTATTGATGAGTATTTTATGGTTCTAGCTAAAAATAAAGAGTGGAATATCTATTTTTATGGATTTTTCACATTACATGGTTTAGGATCAGGAGTTTTTTTCATCACACCATTCCACATGAATTCTCATTCCTAAAGCTTTTTGCATTGGATTTCCATGCACAAAAAATATCATTGAATATGAAGCTTTGATTTTCAAATTGTGTTTTGTTATACAATGGGATATTCAACATTTATAAGTGTATGGTGATTTTTAACTTATTATCAATCAATTCACTAATAAATATAAAATAAAGGATGAAAATTTGTTACCCTATAAAACTATGGTGGATGCTCTCAAAATTAGTTTGAAAATTGTAAACACATAACATTTTTGAACTTTATCAAGTACTAATGCTTTCTCTCTTATAGGAACCCATTGATTCTCAATATCTCTAAGTACACACTTTAAGGGGTGCACTAGGAAAGGGGAGGCTAGACCATTGGTGTTTCACAATATTATTATACCTTTACTACCACTTATTATATAGACAACCATCTCCTTAAAACATTCCCCTAAGCTTTGCCTCCTCTTTTGCACCCTCCTCTAATAATTTTCCTTCTTAATTATCCCTTCCATATCCTAAAATCCTTTTTGATGGTTTATGATATAATTTAAGCCCCATTGACCCTGTACTCTAATTGATGAAACTCATTTAGTGTTTAGGTGAGTCCCTGGCTGACCTAAACTAATAACTAATTTGTTTTTATTAATAAACAAAGTCATTTGGGTTGACCCTATTGGCAAAAATTTTAGAAAGGATTACGGTTATATTCATCTATATATACATACTCATTTCATCATTTATTGAAAAATATAAGAATAAGAGATATATATTATGCATCTACTTATCCACCATTCTAATTGATGAAAATAGCTTAGGGTTTCATACTTTCTTTAGAGATATGGATATTGTCTTATGGAGAAGTCTTTTGGATGCATATATAGGTTGTGTATCCTAGAGAATACTTGTCCTTATTATCTTTACATAACACAACAACCTCTTCCAAAGCATCTTAGACAAGGAAGAGATTGAGGATCAATGGGTTTGTCTTCAAAGGTAAGTATTCCTAACTTTTTTCCTCCTTTGTAAGAGTAGATAGATATGCATTTGTTCTTCTCTCTAATGCATTAGGTTTTTTTACACATTAACATGAGTATATATCTCCTATGAATGTTTAATTTTAATTTTTATTACCCCCACTTTATGCCATAATATTTGGTGATCACTAGAATATACATTCACTTTTATTTTTTCATTTAAACTTATTGAATATGAAAACATAGGACCTAGTTAGGGTTATTGCATTGTTTTTCTTGACTAGAGCCTTTGGAGCCCTCCCTAGTGATTTTATTGTGGTAAGATATACCTTGGATAGGTCTAGTGGATCCATCTTGGTCATGACCCCGAATATCTAATGTATCAATAATCAGAAGTGTAAGTAGGATTTATCTTATTTGAACCAGGATTGATTTATTGATTATTTGTCTTTCCCTTTACATATATTTTAGTGAACCTCATGTGAATCTAACCCTTATAGGGTTTAATTCAGACCATAATTTTTGTCTTCATATTTATATTTTTATATATTTATAGTACTATATTTAACTAGTCAGTATAGTTCTAACTTTCTAGTCACTTCAAAATGACTATATTCTGTTTATGTAGATCTTTCCTAATTATAGGTTATTGGATCTACCAATTTGACATAGTATTATTATTTTGTTATAGATTAGAATACATTTTTTAATAGACAAAATATATCAAATATTTTATTCCTTCCAACATACAGGCCAAGAAACACTATCAAATAGGTCAAATTTATTTGTTTATCTCTTCTTCAACACATAACTTTTTTCAAACTTGGTCAAACCAGTCGACCCAGTTGGTAGAATTTGAAAGTAGAAATTAAGAACCATAACATAAAAATTTGAAATCTAAATCATATTTAATACCACCAAGGTTCCTTTATTTTATCTCTTTGTCATTTGATTTCTTCCTTCAATATTGTTTTTCATAAGTTTGTAGTCTATAAAATTGCAACCCTATAGCTAACTAGGTAGACCTGGTCAACTTAGTTATGTAGTCTATCTTCAATCTAAGAGACATAGTCAACTTATTTGATTTTTTTTTATTAAATACCTTATTTCTTTATAATATAATCAACCCATTTGACTCTGTTATATATTGTTTTCATATAGTGTCACCTAAATTGACACTATATTATTCTCAATCAAAGAATTAACATCTATTTGATAGTAATTAATTAATATTTTCTTATAAGTTATTTACATGATTAGAGTAAATCACATAGTCTAATTTTTTTTTTCAAATTACCATTTTAGTTACACTATTTCACTCTTTTTCAATCACTACCAAAATAATTTAAATTAAAAAACATTAAAAATTTGTCTTCCCAAGGTCTACCTATTTGGATTTCATCACCAAGGGAGAATTTGACTTGGTTTTCTAGCCAAGTATAAATATGTACTTAATGTTATATATTGGAAAAGACCCTAACACCCTTATCACTACGGGATTAATAAGTGAGGGGGTAGGCCCCAATACCAAGCCAATACCATTGTCGATACAAATCCCTTGTAGGTCAAATGTCTTGAAACCAACCTTAGACTATTTTCTAGTTTCCTATTTAACCCAACTTTACTATCGCATTAAAATAAAACTTTATTATAATCTAATAACACTTTGAGTGACGAATTATTTAGCATTTAGTTTTTATTTTTTGTTTGATCTTTGATCATTAAGTGTTATATTACAAAACTTGCATTGGTTAGTGTTGGTACAAGGTTTGTGTTTTGTGATCCAATTAGATTAACCATATTGATCTAATTATTTGTATGTTTTATTTCATTATTTCTTAAAATTATCTTGAAAATTTTTACCCTATTTTAAAACACTATCATCATAGTCAATATAATCTCTTATAGACTATTGCACCTTCTTTCTATTAGTACATAGTCGACCTTCACAACTATGTTTTCTTATCCCCCTATTAATTTCTATATTTAGAATTACATAGTTGACCTACATGACTATCCTTATTATCTTAGTTATCCTTCCCATCTACAATACACAGTCAACCTGAATGATTGTGTATCCTTATCTTTATATTCTCTCCTCTAGGTTATAAAACGTAATTGACCAATTCAACTTTGAATATTATTTTTTGATTTTATCTTTGCATCATAATTTCCTTTTAGCTTCTTTATTTCATCATGAAAATATTTTTTTAGGAAAACATAGAGTTTAACTCAATATAAATGATGAGATTTACCAATCTGAATAGGTTTCCCCATAAAGAACTTGTACTTTTCACTTTAGACAAAATAAATGTGTATGTGGCCACTCACACTACAAATTATGGGATTCGTCTCATTAATATTTATTTCATAACCCTTTTTTATCCTTACAAGATCATCCTAAATTATAGAATACTCCAAAAAATCTTTTCTTCATTAACATTTTCCCTCAACATAGGGTAAAAGACCCTTCAACTATTTATAGTCTCATAATAAGTGGTCAATAATAAGAACCCCATTCGCCTTCTCATGCATTTTTTCATGGATTTGGGGATGATACATTCTTTTCTTCTCATCTTCTCCCTTATATTTTGAATCCTTCTCATACTATAACCTCTTCTTCCTTGATTTATTCCACATCTATACAAAGTATATCTACTAACATGGCAGGTTCAGTATTTAGTGGGCCTTTTCCAAGACCCACCCTTCTCAATCCCTCTAATAGTGCATCATTTTATACCAATGGTAACCATAACACTAGTGATTATTTATATTATAATCCTTATATTAGTGTATATTTTGCTACACATGCTAATAATGCCACTAGTGCCACACATGCCACCATTAATAGTGGTAGCCAAGCTATTAAAATCAATGTTTCTATTTTACATGCCATGTAAACTAGTTAAAAAAACACTCAAACCTAACAAATTTTATTATTAACTCTTAATAAAATGAATGATTTTCAATCCAATAATTATAAAAAAATGTGTAGATGTATAATAACCTTATTTACCTTTACAATCAAACTCAATAGGTTCCATCGAGAGTGTAAAATCAAAATGTCCCCAACCCCCCTAGAGATTCCCATGGTAACCTCATTCCCTAACCACTTCTTGTTAATAAAAAAATTAAACATCTTTCAAATGAACCTATTATGTCTCAAATTAATAATATAGATATTGTAAGTATCACACCTACCATTAGTTATAATGCATCAACTAATCCTACTTTATAGTTAAAAATGTTTGGAAAAAATTACAAAGATTGGGTCAAATTAAACACTTTTGCTACTACCAATCTCTTAGTGAAACCCTCTTTAAATATGCTTTAGTTTTGTATAATAAACTCATCACTAGTTTTTAATATCTCATTAACACTCTAGTACAAGAGATTTAAACTAGCGACCTCCCTAAGAATACCTTGGCTCATCTTATCAATTACAATCAACTTGAAACTAAATCTACCCATGCTTTATTCAAATGGTGTAAGACCTTATCTATTAAATGTGATCATAACATGGAGTATGATAATATATTTCATTTATCCATTAATTTTATTTATCCCAAGTTGTAATATTAGGTTAGGAATCTCTCTCCATGAACTTTAGAAGAGGCCTTAGACCAAGACAAGACCAAGATTGTCTCATGCATCTGTTTGAGCCATCCCAACCTCCTATGGGAAATCACATGCTCATTAAAAATAAATAATTTCATGCTATCTACGATGGTGTAATTGATTCCTATGATACCATTAATAATATTCAAGCTATTACTCTAGAACCTGCTCCAGAGAAAGCTTCCCCTAAACCACACTCCTAATCCTCAATTTTCTCAAATAAATAACATCAATATTCATAATCCATTATCCTTATCATAAATCCAAAATCATATACCAAGGCCTCTTACATGAGATATTTAGCCCACTTTCCCTATGAAATCATGGTATGATCCAAATAAATTTTTTTGGGTTCATGCTAGTTTGGGTCACTCTCATAAGATTTGCAAGCAATTGCATAATTTAGTTATGGATTTACTCCTTGGTCCAAATTTTTATCATGATTACCTCATTCATAAATTATATCAAGCCTATAAAATATCCTTCAAATCTCATAAAACAAAAAATAAAAATCAAGATTTGAGCCACGTTAATGCTCATTTGGCCATCTACAAAGACCCTCTTCCTAATCATCAAGATGATAATGATAAGCCTACTCCTTCCACTAATAAATTTGAAAGTATTATAGACATATCTCTCTAAGAGAATGTGGTAAATATTACTAATATATAATGGGCATTTTATTTCATTGATTCTAATCCCACACACACACCCATCATCTCAAACTTTTTATATTATCCAAGATTCTTCTGCAACTCAATTAAGAAGACCTTATCTCTTTTTAAGAACTGATTCCAACACTTCCATTGGATAACCTCTCATAATATTTCTACAATTTCCCCAACATCTCTACCCATTGAAAACATTATTCACCCTTCTAATACCACTTATTCATAGCAAGCACAACATAAACCTAAATCAACTACCCCATCCTCTCAAAACAATCAAATGATTTATCCCCAAACCAAGCTAACCATGTATTTTCAACACAAGTTCACATGCACTTCTAATCCTCCTTCCTAGGATATCCTCTAACATTATGCACCTCTATCTAGTAATCCACCCATGGGTTATGACAAATAGGACCTTATCATGGACCTTATCAATCTCCCATCTCAAATTCCCTTTCTTGAACTCATGTAGAGTTCTTTACATCATTGTAACTACCTTATTCAACTCTTATTCAAAATGAACATCCCCATTCCTCCCATATTAGGACATGAAGCCACCTTATCTGGGTTACAAGATAGTATATGGGATATTTATACACATTGAAAAAATAATGGAAACTTCTCTTTCTCTCAAATTTACTATTTATTTTATGGTCCCAAATGAGATTCTACTTCACGAGGATGATCCTCCACTCTTTATAATAATCAAAATTGGTGATATCTAAGTCAATTGTATTTTGATTGATGAGGGTTCAAGTAGTTATGTTATTTCCCTTGACTTCATTGAAACCCTTGGATATTCTAATTATAGTCTTAAGTCCACATGTAAAATGTGTCAAGGTTATGATCAAAGTGAAATGCATCTTTTTAATTATGTGTGTCTCCCTATTACTATCTCACCTTTCACTATTCAAGTAAAAGTTATGATAATTATTTATCCCCTTTCCTAAAATATCTTACTTGGTAGGACTTAGATTCATCACATGTGGGTTGTCACCTCTTCTACTTGCCAATGTGTCAAGTTTCCCCATAATGGTGTTATCTATAAAATTTAAGGAGAAACCAACCCTAGGATTTTTTATCAATTCCAAGACCATGGTGTATTAAAAATTCCAACCTTTGAACCATTTTTAAGTGTTATATTCTATAAATATCAACATTTCAATTTCCCCATCAACTCTACATGAGGTTCTCATGGTCACCCCAAAATCATCAAGAACATACCACCTATACTCTTAGACACTAATGATGATGAGAAAGATGAGATCAACCTCAAAATCAAAAATTCTAATCTCTCTCCTCATTTCATTTTCTAGCTTACACCATCCTTGAAGTCTTGTGCTTGCCAAACACCTATCAATGATATATCCATGGTCTTAACTAAGACTCAATATTATATTCATCATGTAAATTATGATGAGGAAATCATACCTACCTATACCAACAACTTTCATACACATGATTGTGATGATGGTTATACTTTAGATGATCCATTTCTATTAGGTCTTGTCCAAGCTAGAGATATTAAGATCATTTGTTAGGATTTTTATTTGTTTTATTATTTCCATTCATCTTATCATATTCCATCTTATATAGTTACTAATTTTAGAATACTCCTCTTATTCATAGGTTAGATCTAGTGCATTCACATGGAACACCTTTAGTTTTTGAAGAAACTCTTAGGATCATGCTTATGGATCATTCTATTACTAGTCCTATAATTTTTCTTGATACTAGGATCCCTATATCCTACTCCCCTATGATATTATTACTATCAAAATTATGCCCTCTAAACATCTTGTTCTTCCCTTAGTTAAACCTATTCCAGATCCTTATCCTACTCTACCCTTATCTAAACCCCCTCTTGTATCTAGTTTTTTTATTATTTAAATGAGCTTTTCCCAATCTCTCTACCAACCTTGTCTCACTTTTTAATGGCCTAATTACTTTATCATATCTTGATCCCTTACCTATCCAAATATTTGATCAACCTTAATGTCATTTCACTAGGGACTACTAACTATACCAACCTTATCGATCCCCTGCTTTTACTCCCTCTATTATTAGACCCATAAAGTCTACTAACAAGTGTATATATTGATTTCATGAAATATATAATCATTTATATACCCATTTTAAATATATTTAATAATATATTGACACATTGAATCATACCCTTATTTAGCCTAAAAACAAGGCTATACATCCTCTCAAGTTATTACTTGAGAATATTCCAAAATATGGAGAGGTATATTGTCTATGGAACCAATGTGGTATGCATCACATTGATCATTACCACATCATCTAACAACATCTTCAAGATTACCTTATGACCATTATTTCACTTGATATTCCTCTTCCCATAGGTTTCCCATATAAGAAGGTTCCTCCTTCCCCCATGGTACCTCCAACTATCATTATTCCACCCGTAGACTCTTCTCCACCTATGGTTCCCTCTCCACTCATGGATCCCATTTCACCTATGGCCCATTCTCCGTTGGTGGCTCCTTCCTCTCCCATAGATCCTACTCCTATTCCTTCTCCTAAATATTATATGCATGATGGTCTTCATGAGCATGATCCTTCATCTATACCTATATTTTCTATAGAGGATATTCAATGAGAGGTATTTTCATAGCTTTCACTAAATATTGATGAGACCTTCACTACATTTATGATCTGACTTCACATATATGTAACAGATGTTATGGATAATGTTTGTGGATAGTTTACTAGTATTTATGAACATAACATGGGTTTCTTTCACTTTATTCTTAATTATGGTTTTGGATTGGATGTGTGCTCTACTTTTATATATATCTAATTTATATCATTTGACTATGTCAAATTTTACTTCATTTTTATATCATAAATGGATATTTATATATCATATTATGTGTTACATATGGTTTTATTTTCTTTCTTTATGATCTCTTATTAATCATTTTCATGATTACATTCTTCTCTTTATGAGTTCACTTCTTTCCATGGATGTCTTTATCTTTTCTCATGTTTATTTTATATTTTATCTCCATAACATGGATAATTATTATTGTGACTTGGTTATACAAACCTTGTTCACCTTAGTAAATCCTTATTTACCATGTGATCAGTTAGTAAAGAAGTCCTCTCATTGTATTCCTATTTTACTAGTCCACTTTGAATCTCCCTTTATTCCCCTTATTTAATTTCACAAATTAAACATACACATGGTTTAGACTTAAGATAACATACTAGTTCATAGGTAAGCCTAAGTTTTTAGTTAGTCATGTCTTTAGATACTTAACTTCCTTTAGCCAAAGTCTAAGGCTCATTCATGTGTATCACTTTGTACCTCATTTAGTTATTGCAAGTCCATATGGAGGAGGAATATTAAAATCCATAAAATTTTAAAATATAAATCATTTAACAAAATGCAATGATATAAAAAGCAACATTCAAACTTTAAAATTCAAATTACACTAAAAGACATGATTAAAAAAATGTCCCCTTGTTTTAATCAAAGATCAAACTCCACAATTGGCCTCATTATAGATTTGAGATCCATTAGGGTGTGGTAGGTTAGTATATTGGAAAAGGATAATAAAAAAAATCTTTTAGTGATACCTTATTTCTCACACAACAACCCAATCTTCGTAGTAGAATGACATCTTTGTAAGAGTTTTAGAGGAATGGGGAACACATTGTGGGAAGATAGGTAAATTTTAATTTTTTTGTTAATCCAATCAAGATGAGTCTATCTTATATGTGTGTATGTGTGTATTTGTGCTTGTTGAAAATAGGTATATTTTGTATATTGATGGTTACTAGCCACTTAGTGTCTTTTTTGTGTCCTTAGTGTGTCTCATGTTTCATAAGGTATTATCCTAGATAAACAGTTTGTGATTTTTACAATCCCTCTTTCATTTACACCACTCCTAATATTTCTCCTTCAAAAATATTATTTGTTAACTAATCATTCCCCTTAGGGATTACATTTTTGAGTTGCATTGTAAGACCATGGGTAGGACTAGGCCTTCCTCATAGATTAAAACATTACAAACATTAATTTATAAAATATTCCCACCATTTTACCCAACTCATTGGTGTTCCCTTTGTGAGTTTCAATGTAAGACCATGGATACGACTAGGCCATCCTTACAAAATATTCCAATACCCAAGTCATAATTAAATTACACGTGTCAAATTTGATATAAGTAATGATTGATTATGAGTTACATGTAATTGACATGCTTCCCATCTTGATATAGTATATTTTATGCTTACTTCATTGATATTTCACTTTTATCTTCTTATTTTATAATTGCATGTATGATTACAATGATTTTCTTAATTTTTTCATACTTCTTAGCTTGAATTAATGTGATCAATTTAAGTTCACTTTTCCAATTATGTTTCTCTTTTATACTTCCAAAAGTGATTTAGTATGATTAATTGACTTAATTGTTTTATATTTATACCATTTGGTTTTCTTGTGCCTTCTATTTTATTACATAATTTTCATATTTCCCAATGTGATATAGTGTGATTTTACTTGGTGTAAAGATTTTATATGGTTTAATAACATTTTTTTACCCTTTTTACACCATATTTTGTTTATTATATTTATTCATATTTTGGTTTTACATATTTCCCATCTGATATAGTGTGTAGTATTTTTTTATTATTATTTATACTTTTCCAAGTCATTTTTGCATTTTTATTTTTAACCATGTATGTGTATCACATAAATTCTAGAAAATAAAATGCTCCAAATATATTTACCATAACATATATAACAAAATCTAAATACATGTGCTAAAAATAAATATATCCATGCATCAACATCCACAACCAAATACAATTCATGAGATCAAATCCAACTATCAAAATCAATATATATATATATATATATATATATATATATATATATATCATGTGTTTTATATAATACAAAGTACAAAATATAATCACTCTATCTCTAAGGTTGGGCTCCATCATGCCTATCATGTGGCTTATCCATGCTACCCATAGATGCATGAGACTATCTCCTCTACATGATATGTTGTAATAAGGCAGTCCAAGATATAAATCCTATTACATGTCCCTATACTTTGTCTACTTGGGCCTATACCTATCCAAGTTAGATAGTGGTAGCCATGTTTGTTTCTCTCTCCTAAGCCAAAGCCTACCAAGCCTATGCCTCTCCCTTTCCTACCCTTGTTAGTGGTTAAAATCCATCTCTACATGCCTATAATTTCCTCATAACCTCCCATACTAGTCTAAACTAACCTACTTAGGCTAAGGTAGATATAAAAATAGGATCATCCAGTATGGTGGGGTTGTATGGATCAAACACCCATCTAAAGTGTCATGATATGAAGCCATAACTAGAGATACCCATATGATCTCCTCCAACACAAGATTTTCAAAACCAAAACTAAATAGACATTAGATCACACACACATACATATCTCAAAGATTATCCATATCCTATAATTACATGTAACTAGTGTTATATATCAAAGCTTAAAATCAAATTACAACATTTATCACTAGTGATGGTGTCACTAACCACCATCTCCCTTTCTGATCATTCATCAAGCATGCTCTCTCCATCCACTTGGCCACCAAGTGCCTCTTCTATAGGTTGCCTCTTCACTAGTGGAAAGCCAAGAATCATCACTCAAGTATGCCTTGATTTGATCCTAAAAGGTTCCTTAATGAACCATCTATGTCCTAGAGTAGTTATCAGGTCCTCCTACACTATAGGCCTTAGATGTGCTTGATCTCATTAGTGGTACCTCAATCTATAGTGTGGCCAAGGTGGTTAGTACTACTACTACTATGGTTCCTATTATGATGCCTATTGTGGGCCTACATCCACATCCATGTCCTCTCCTCCCACTACCATCTACTATCATGCTTGACTGATCCATAGTCTATTACATTACATCGTAATCATAAATATCTCCATTTGTACTCCTCCTAATCCTCTCCCCCTTATCTCTATAAGATGAAATTCCCAATAAGAAGGCACTACTATAGGGTTTTTTGGGTGTGGGAGTATGAACTACCCTAACAAACATACCACTAGATGTAGCTCTACCCATGAGGTGTAGTGGCCTATGATCCACACCCCTACCAACCCTATCAAAATGGTTGACCAATTAGGCCATATAATAGTAATATACATGTAGGGATGCCACATGATCTACCTTCATGTGATAGTTTTCAATACTAGTATATGGGGCATAACTTGAGCTACATAGTCCTATCTCCATTGCATGGCTTGAGTTAACCTATCACTAATGACATGGGGAAAGCTAGTTGGATGATACATTGGGAACCTCTCATATATCCAAATACTCAACAAAATGATAGGCCCCATGGTCTTCTACCCTATAGATAGCATCCCATATAAATCATGCATCAATTAGATCTATATTACAACCCCAAAGTTGTAGAGTGCCACCTAATTTGATAAGGACTGACATAAGAGTATTGTATATAGTATTACCTTGCCATCTAACTGGTGACACAACACTAATTCTATCACAAGTCTTATCAAAACCTTTTAGATGTCTAAAATATCTAAAATATATACATCAAAAAAACTCACCCTCAATCTAGGGTATATCCTATCTGAGCATAGCACCCATTGGGCTAGTGTTCCCCTCTCCTCTAGATCATCTAGTATACAAATAATAATTGGTGTCCCTCCTATTGGTAGTCCCAACAATGTGTGGACATCCTATAGTGTGATGCCCACATAAATGGTATCCCCATTCATATCCCATTAAAAATTACTAGTCAATCATTCCCATGCTCCAAGGAGCATGATAATGAGATCAACACTAAGTGAGATTTATCTCATCTCCATGATACCTCCAAAGCCTAGTGTGACCAGTCATGATCTATCCATATCAGTTAATCAATATAATATGTATAGAAGCTATGACACATCTATCAAGCACCAATACCTATATCATCTTTGTAAAAAAAAAATATATATATGTATCAAATCTCCATACCATAAATAATCAAAATACATTATTAAAATTTCATAAATTAGCCACCTAAATCAGCTAGATTGATTTAGTTTTTTAGTTTTTAAAATAATTATCCCATTTAATATTAAATTATCAACTTTTTTAAAACTATATTGGCCTATTAAATACTAAATTGGCCACTTATTTTCTAACTAGATCATCTTATTCAATACTACATTGGCCATCGTATTGCTTTGTGGTACTATACCAGCCTTGTCATACATAGTCAACCTCATTTTGTGATACTACATCAGCCCTACACAAAAAACTAAGTTATTCTTATCATACATTTGACCTTTCCCCTTTAACAACTAATTTGACCTTAAACTACGCATTTCGCCACACATTAGCATACTAAATGAACCCACTACTACACAATCAACCTTATCTTTTTAGCTTGCCTTATGAAATAAGTCAACTAAGTTGACTCTATTCTTTCACAATAATGAATTTTTGACCATTTACCATAAATTCCTTAGGAATTTATTGGTATGAATTATTCTTATCCAATATCCTATTTCTCCCCTAATTTACCTAATAATTTCCTAATATTCATTCTAGTGCCTAGATTTTACCTACCCATCAATTTTCTATTTTTATCTTAATTTCAAATAAAAATATTCAAAATTTTGAAATTTCCAATTACTTACCTGTGTTGCACTCAATATGGATGATATGCATCCTCCCTATCTCAGCTATCATCTCCTCACCATGATGACTCTTTGGTCTCCAATTAGGTCTCTCAAAGCTCTATTTTCTCAAGATAGTAAAAATAAAAAATGTATTATTTTTCACCCTATTTATATTTACTATTTAGAATTATTTACCTTTCAAATATTTACTGCCAGATTAATATTTTTATCACATCTTTATTTCTACTATATCTTTTTCTAAACTATAAAATGTTCTAGAATCTTCACATCATAAAGAATATTTTCACCTATTATATGTATATGTTATAAAAAATGATATTTTTTTTGCTAATTTCTACATGTTTTCCTAATGTTACCTTCATTAGACACCTTCACATTTATCACATCTCATTATTTATCTACAACACTAAGGTAAGTAAAGGTATGTGTAATTCAATTTTGTCCTTTCATTTATCTTATTTTCTCCTTACTACAATTTATTTAGCTTCAACATTGTGTGTTTTTATGTTTTTTTCTTAAAGCACCATACCCTATTAGACATGAGTGATGCATGATGAGATTATAATGGGGCATATGTATACACATAATATTTTAAAAATTAATTAATAATTATTTCTCTCTTGCAAGAACCCATTGAGTATTAATCTCTCTGAGTGCACACCTTAAGGGGTGCACTAAGAAAGGGTTGGATAGACCATTGGTGATTTATAGGATTATTTTCCCTTTAATACCACTTTTTATCTACACAAACATCTCCTAAAATCATTCCCCTAATATTTTCCTCCTCTTTTTCACCCTCCTTTAGTCATTTTCCACCTTCATAAGCCCTTCCCTAGCCTAAAATCCTTTTTGACATTTTATGATATAATGTCATCAGCATTGACCCTGTATTCTAATTGATAAAACTCATTTAGGGTTTAGGTCAGCTAGGGTTTGACCACTACCAAGACCTAATTTATTTTTATCAATAATGATACATAGTCGATTACACCAACCCTATTGGATATACTTTTGGAAAGGATTAGTGTTAGATTCAGCTATATATACAGACTCATTTTATCATTTATTGAAAAAAAAAGAAGATATAAATATTACACATCTATTTATCCACCATTATACTTGAGGAGCATAACTTAGGGTTTCAAAATTTATTTGGAGATGCAGATCTTGTCTTATGGAGAAGTATTTTGGCTGCATAGATATGTTGTATAGCCTAGAGATAACTTGTCCTTGTTATAATTACATACCAAAACAACCTCTTAAGAAACACCTTGGCCAAGGGAGATATTGAGGAATGATGGGTTTATCTTTAAAGGTAAGTATTGCTAATTTTGTTCCTCCTTTGAAAGAGTAGATATATATGAATTTGTACTTCTCTCCCATGCATTAGGATTTCATGTACATTGATTTGAGTATATATCTTATATGCTTGTTTAATTTTAATGTTTATTACCCTCACTTTGTGACACAAGATTTGGTGAGCACTATATTAGACTTTTACTTTGATTTTGTCATTTAGACTTAGTAAATATGAAAACATAGGACCTAGTTAGGGTTATTGCATAATTTTACTTGACTGGAAGCTTTTGAATCCTCCTTAGTGATTTCATTGTGATAAGAGATCCATTAGATAGGTCTAGTAGATCCATATTGGTCATCACTTTGAATATCTAATGTATCAAAAACCAAAAGTGTAAGTAATATTTATCTTCTATGAGCTAGGATTGAATTTTAGATCACTTGCATTTCCATTTGCTTACAAAAACCATTCAGTTTAATCAGATCTCAAGATTCAACAAAATTGATGCTATGGATACTATTAGATCAATCATTGCACTTTCTTCTTTTTTTATAGAATATGAGTTTCTGATTTAGAATCTTCTTGTTCTAGCTTATAAATATTCACATTTAAAGATGATATGTGTCATTATTGGTACCAATTCCCCTTCATACCATGACATCTTCTCTTATCTACATTATCATGTCCTTTCCACTAACCTATCATATAACTAAACAAAGAATCAACTCGTTATATCATAAAGTTTATGATGTAACTTTGACCCACTATTTAAATATAAGAGAATCTAAATTATCACCTAGGGAAGTCCACTAAGGGATTTATGGGGAGCACACTAGTGGTATGGTCCTAATAAAGAAAATAATCCATTATAGTTAATATTGGTCTCTTATTGAACTATATAGATGTCCATATGTTTATAAATGTATACCATATAAAAAACATGGAAATTTAATCTATGCACTGACATAGGCACTACAACCATTTACAACTCCTTGGCTATTTTCAACATGGGGGCTCAATCTCATTGGCAATATTAACCCTACTTCTTTATATTTTCATAAACATATTCTTACTACTATCCAGTATTTTACCAAATGGGTAGAGGTAATACTTATTAACTATATAATAGGTAACCATATTTCAAAGTTCATTTTGAATCACATCATTTTCTATTATAACATCACTTCCACCATAATTTATGATAATGGTATGACATTTAAAAATAAGGATGTTAATGACCTTTATTCTAAGTTTCACATCAAACATAAGTTTTCCAACCCATATTATCCTCAATGGAATGGCTAGTTATAAGATTAAAATAAAACATTGATCAAAATCCTTAAAATGATTAGTAATACCTTTGCCTGATATTAGCACATGAAAATATTCCCATCCTTATGGGTGCATCATACTAATATTCACACTCCTAATGGTGAAAATTCTTATTCCCTAGTCTATGGCTCTAAAGACATCTTGCCTATTGAGATCAAGCTACCCTTACTATGCATTTCATTATAAGGTGTCCTTGATGAAAAATATTACTAAGTAACCAAATTAGTAGAGTTGGATCTTATGGATGAGAAAAGGCTATCCAAACTCAATCACTTAAAGTATTATAGGAATTGGCTACACTAAAGTTATAACAAGAGAATCATTTCCCAAGAATTTGAGCTTAGTGACCTTATACTCAAGAAGTATAAAAAAATGCTAATTTTGAATGGGAATGAGAGGTAATTTTTAACTATATTAGTTAGGCCCCTTTGCTATTACCACTATCTATGGGTCTAGTGAATATAGATTGGCTACTAAAGAAGGTGATACATTAGACAAGACAATGAATATTATGCATCTTAAGTGATTTCATGCTTAAATTTTCCATACTCTTTTCTATAGTTGTTCCCACTTATAGGAATTTATGTTTTATTCTATATTTACATATTCCTTTCATCCCTAGCTTGTGGGCATCCTCTCATTATTCCTCCCTTACCTATCCTGTTACCATCCTAGTTTGATTATGGTTCTACATACGCAATATGTGAATTAGAGAAACATTAAGCAAGAGTAAAGTAGTAGTAAATAATGGTCTTGTGTTACAATCTATTAAATATAATAAATTTTACACAAAGGAACATCATTGATTATTTAGCTCGTATGACTTGTATTTTTCCCTTGAGTTCTTAGAATTCCTAAACATATTCATCATTCATTCACTCCTATTACATTCTAATTTTTTGTTGTAAAAGAGGAATTCATATCCTATTCCATATTATTTTTTAATGGTCCTCCCTAATTTATTGATGTCTAAACAACCATCTTCATGTTCCTTTTTCACTATCAAGTTCATGAACTCATA
This sequence comes from Torreya grandis, assembly GCA_037957365.1. NCBI lineage: Eukaryota > Viridiplantae > Streptophyta > Pinopsida > Cupressales > Taxaceae > Torreya > Torreya grandis. The sequence goes on from JARHVA010007805.1 coordinate 68,670, forward strand.
AACTCCTTAATTTTAATGGGTGTTTAAAGATTTTCATGCTCCCATTCCTATAAATTATTTAGTCAAAATTCTCTTATCTATAGCCTTTTCTAAAAATCCCTAAAAAATTCAAATATTCCAAAAATCCATAAAAATTTTAAGTATCCCAAACCCTCTAAAAATATAAATATCTCCTTATGTTAAAAATCCTAAAAATTTGCATGAATTAGTATCTTAAAGTGGTCCCAATTTGTACTCATCTCTGAGGTTGCATAAGTGATTAAGTTGCTACCTTGTTTCTCAATTTGGGTTCTAGTTTAATTTTATTATAGTAACACATATTGGTGTACCTTATTGGTTAATTCTATATCATTTCTATAATGCAAGTTCATATTTCACACTCTTTCCAATTTGAAAATTCATATTTCATGTTCTTGTCATTTTGTAAGTTCTTATTCCACACTCTTGCCATTTTACAAGTTAAATTTCATGCTCTCACAATTGTAAAAGCTTAACCATTTTATCTCAAATTTTTCATGTTCTTGTCCCTAATCATACCTATCATTTTATGTGCTAAATTTTTGGTCAAACTATAATGTCTTGAGGTCTAATTAGAATATGTAGGTAGTGCTCAATTTTTTGAGTTTGCCTTGGCCACCCATTATCCCATGCTCTCAACATTTTATCATCATATCTCTTACTATTTTGGAAAGCCTATTCCTTATACACTCTCATTATTTTATGAGTCCTTATTCCTATTGTTATTCTATAATCAATCTTCTTTACTTGTCACCAATTTTATTCAATACCAAATCATTGGGAGAACTACATTTATCTTGAATTCCATGTTGGATGTAGTGTCTATGAGAATAATTAGGTAGCATATTCCTGCTTAGGGAATTTGGAGTCATCTTGACAACCCCTTCCTTATTCTTCCATTACCCCTTCCCTTGGTCATTATTATTTTATCATTCCCTTATTATCAAAGAGTAACACTTTAGTGTCACACACACATTGATTTCTAAATCAAATATTTACTTACTTTCATTTGTGTGTTCACTATTTTTTTTCTTATTAGTATGTTATTTTTTACTCGAGTGCCTTAATTTAGTAAATTAAATTTTACACTTAAGTCTTAATTATTCATATCAATCTTTTGAGTTGTGAACAATTGTATATGAATTATAATTTATTTAAGTGCATTATGTGGTATATTTAAATCTTTATTTTTGATATCTTATTTTAAGTTATATACATTTTCATTTTAAGTTCAAATTGTTACACATTTTGAAAAGTGAATGTTATTATGATCCTTCCTAGATTATGATGTATACTATCTAGTTAAATATAAAAAATAAATTTTCAAAATGTTTACCATGCCAATGTCATCAAGCACATACATCTCTATCTATATGATCAATCTATTCCTAATGATATATTCAATTTGTTCATTATATTAAATCTTTTCTTATTCATATTCATCAATATGTTCCTATTCTTATATACATATTCATAATTTTTCCTAATCTTAGACACATTTTCATAACTTTTCCTAATCCTATACATATTTTCATACATGTTCCTAATCTTAGATGCATTTTCATATATTTTCTAATCTTAGATGAATTTGCATACCTATTCCTATTATTAGATACAATTTCATACATGTACATAATATTAGATGTAACCTATTATTATTTCATCATTTCAAGGGTTCACTCAGCCAATATATTTCAATTCTCCCCTCGAGGGGGAATTTAGGGATTACCAAGCATTGATTTCGGGCATATTTTAACCCATTTACTAGTATTTCTAGCTAATTTTGTCAAAACTAACATCTATCAAATTTTATACTATGATAATTTTTATGACCTTTTATTCATTGAAAAGTCATTACTTCATCTACATATCACAACACCTTCTCAAATAGGGGAAAATTTAGAAACTCCAATTTTGTCACTTTCATGTCAAATTACAAAATGGAATGACTTCCCACAATTTTACACAATCTAATATAAATAATTTTTTCATCTAATATACATGTTTGAATTCACCTTGAGGCATCTCTAGGTGAGACAATTAATTATATTATATCTATTCAATTATCATTCTCTACTCAAATTATCTATTAAATTATCATTCACTAATCAAATTGTTTTCTCTAATTAATTTAATAATTCCCCCTTCTCTAATGTATTAATTCCATAAATTCCCCCTCTCTAATTCATTCTTATAATTATGTTTCTATTGAAAATATAATTATAATTATATTTTAGTTAATAAATCCCTCTTTTTCCATCCAAGTGGGTATCTTCATGCAAAGAAAGTATATTGATATCCTGTAGAATACTATTTTCTGAGATAATTAAATTAATAAGTGAATTAATGTACAATATTATTCTCCACCCTTCATCTTGGAGATAAGATGAAGGGCCCAAACAAATCTTGTGATATATTTGAGACTCATTTTCAAATATTTCAAATGATAGTATGCATCATAATCTAGAAATGAATCATGATAACATTTTTTTGTGAAAGTGCATAAATTACTATTTAAAAATGCAAATGTATACAACTTAAAACAAGATATGGAAAATCAAGTTTTACATGTAAAATAAAATGCACTTAAATTAATTTTAATTTAGATACAATTGTTCACAACTTAAAACCATAATATGAATAATCAAGACATAAGTTAAAATCGTAATGTACTAAATGTAGACACTCCAATTTTATCACTTTCATGTCAAATTTCAAACTGAACCTTCCCATAATTTCACATAATCTGGTTAGAAATCATCTATTCAGATAATATACATGTTTGAATTCACCTTGAGGCATCTCTAGGTGATCCAATTTTCCATATTAGATATATTAAATTATCATTATTTGATCAAATCCTTTGTTTAAATATCATGCTCTGATCAAATTATTTGTTCTAATGAATTCAATATTTCCCTTTCTCTGATGATTTAATTCCTTTAATTCCCCCTCTCTAAATCATTCTTCTAATTATAATTCTATTGAAAATATAATTTTAATTATATTACAATTAATAAATTACTCTTTTCCCATCTAATTAGGAATCTTGATGAAAATAAAGGATCCTGATATATAGTGGAATATTCTTTTATGAGCTAATTAAATTTATAATATGAAGGGCCCACAATGCATATTGTGAGATATTTTAGGATAATTACCAATCCTTCATCTTGGAAACAATATGAATGGCCCACATGGTTGATACATGTGCTTTCTTGGGAATGACTCTCCTTCCTTAATCTTATAAACAAAATGAAGGGTTTAAATGCACTCTCAAAAAGATATTTTGAGGAGAATCCTCTACCCTTCATCTTTGAAATAATATAAAGGGATTATGTCAATTCTAATTTTATATTTTTAAAAATCATCCTCCACCCTTAATATTGATTGAGACGAAGGGCTCACATCATTGATCCATGTGTTGATCCTTGTGTAATCTTGAGTAATATTTTGAAACCATTCATATTTATTTTAAGATGAAGGGCCCTCCTTGATCTAATTTTTTTATAAATAATTATCTTTTTAATGTAATTCAACATGATCAAGAGTTATAATAAAGCCCTAGTATTTTATTGAGCCAACTTATTTATCAACCATCTTCTTATGATCAATTCAACATGGTATATAGATTAAATTTAGATGCCTTCACATAAATGGCATTGATAAATAAAAATTTAATCTACACCTAACCAAATTATAATAAATATGAGTTCCAATGAAGTTTTACATTATGTTTAATAGAATCTTTAACATTGTTTTCTTGTTCTTTGTTCTCTCAGAAGCTCTTAGGTGTAGGTTTTCATATTTGTGATTGATTTGCTTGTGATTTAGAATTTATTAAAAATATTGAGAATGTTACATTATAATAGTACACTAAATTAAGGAAAATGAGTAAACAAATAGCATACAAATAATAAAAAACAACAACACATAAACACATAAGAGCAATCAAATAAACATTTAGTTAGTAAATGAGTGTGTGTGTCAATAAGGAACTACTCTTGAAATCAAGGGTGTTATAAAATAATCATGATCTTGAGAGGTATAATATAATAATAAGGAAGGGGTGTCCAAGATCAATATAAATTTCCCAATAAAGTGTACACTACCTACATATTCCCATGGACTTTAGGGAAAATGTAATTCTCCTAAAGATTGGAAAATAATAAAGGTGATGATAAGTAAACAAGATTGATTATATAAGAAAAATAGGAATTGGATCATAAAATGGTATGAGCATATAAGGAACTAACTTTAAAAAAAGTGAGGTTATGGGACAAAGATATTCTTTTAAAATGGAAATATCTTATGATAAGGTATGGCTGATTTGGTCTCATAAAATTGAACATTGCCTATATAGTCCAATTGGATCTCAAACCACTATAGTTCAACAAAAAAAGGAAAAAATATTAATAGTGAATGGTTACACTCATATAAATATAATAACATGAATAATTAACTCATAAAATGGTGATAAAGTAGTTTAAAGAGATAAGATACTAACTCTACCTTTGAGATGTCATACTCATGAGGAGATGGAATCACCTATGAGGTATTTCAACATGTGCCACCTATCTATGATCATATATAAATGACTAATAGGATGATAAATTTTTAATTATGTCATATTAGATATAAGCACATGTGGGGAAAATTTTGGGCTATTGATTCATGAATTTTTTTTTAGTTTTTTACAAGAATATTTGGATGTTTAAGGGTTTATTAGAAGTATTTGAATTTTTATGGATTTTTGGAAAAGGATATAAACAATATTTTTTTGACAAAATAATATAAAAGACATGAGAAATGATCAATATCAAAATCATTCATCAATGGTAATGATGACTGTGGGTGCAAGGACTCAATAAAGAACATGAAATGTGAAAGGATTGTCCATACATGAGCAAATGTTGAAGTTAGGGAGTACCTTTCAACAAGAAATTGGATTAAAAAATCCTTATATTTAAACAAAGAATTTAGATGTAAATGGATTAAATTAGGTAATTTAAATAAGAATTCCCATGAACTCAAAGGAATTATAAAATTCACACAAGAAAGACAATCTTGATGTTAAATATTCTAACATGTCTCCTATAAAGAGATTCTAATACAAACCATTTTATAACTCTGATTTTCTCATGATGAATGTTTATATAGATTCACCCTATGTACCTATTTAATCATAATTTAATAGAGATGGTAATATGAAAGGGGGTTTCAAATAGTGAGTGGATGCCCCAAAAAAGGGAGAAAAGGATATAATAGATAGAATGGATAAGGGATGTTGTCAAGTAGGGATACTCATAGATAAGAGCTTGACAACTAGAACATAGAAATTCTTGTGATTCATAATATTAATTGGCTCATATAATTAATACCACTCTATATTATCCATATTATATGCACCTAATCCATTAGTAGCTATGACAATGAAAGGGCTCACTCAATTGGGTTCAAACTTACCTTTCTTTTCCCACACAACATTAGTGTTATTTTGGTTTTCTTTGAACACAAGGACACCAAGATAAATATATTTAGAAATAATTAACTTGTTATAACCCCAATGCAATAAATTTTGATATGATTTGGGGTGATTCAAGGTGACTACCCATTTCTCATCTAGGATCTCTAATTCTACTAATATGATAACTCAATAATATTCCTCATCAAGAATATCTTGTATTGAAATATGCATAAAGGGTAGCTTAATATCAATAGGGAGGATTGATTTGGAACCATATACCAAGGAATATGGTGTCACACCAGTAGGGGTGTGTAAATTAGTGTGGTATACCCAAAAGTCTAGGAATATTTTCAAATACCAATCATGATTAGTGTCATTGACAAGATTTTTGAAAATTTTGTAAATAGTTTTATTAGATGCATCAACTTGGTCATTATCTTGTGGGTAATAGGGAGTGGAAAATTTGTGATTAATATGGAATTTTGAATAGAGAAATATAATGCCCAAATTTATAAAATATGTGCCAGTATCTAAGATTATAGTATAAGGAATGCCATAATAAAAAATGAGGTGGTTTAGTGTGAATTTTAAAATATATTTACCAATTACATAATTGAGAGTGATGGAATATACCTATTTAGTGAAATAATTGGTAGTATTAAGGATATGATTATGGCCATATAAAGAGGTGGGGTTGATTTTTCCTACAAGATAAATCCACCATGTATAAAATAGACAAGGAGTTGTAACTGGTTAAAGCACATGTGCTAGAGCATGAATAAGGTCACCATGTTTTTGACATGCCACACATTTCTTGACATATACATATGTGTCTTCTTCCATAGTGGTCCAATTTTAACCCATGTAAAGGATATTTTTGGCTAGGACCATACTGCTAGTGTTGTCCCCATAAATCCCTTCATGAAATTATTTAAGCACTAAGTTATATTATATTAAATATAAACAAGGAATCAGAGTCCCATCATAACCCTAATGATAGAGTGTGTTTCCAAGTAAGGTATAATGGGAGGTAGTTTGGATAAAATATTTTGTAAGTTTTCATGATAGGTTAGTATGAAAGATTTTATCATGGAGATATGAATAAATATCTATGTACCAAGGGGAATTGGGACCATCAATCACACATATAATTTAAGATCTTGAATATTTGTATGCTATAATGATAAGTTTTTCAATTAATAACTAATACTCTTTGATATTAAGAGAGATTACAATCATGGATTAGATGGTATCCATAGAATCAACATATTTGCTATTAACTTGAGGGACCTATTCAAACTAGATGACTTCAAATTTGAGCTTGAGTGTATCTATCATGCCTTTTTAAGGAACACACTTTTAATCCTTAGTCTAGTATTAATTATTTTTTTGATTAATAATCACTTGTGAATCACCATATATGAAAAAATGTTTAATATTCCACTAAACTTCAAGATGAATCCTGATAAATAAATCCTCATATTTGAGTATGTTAATAGTACATGGGAATACAATGTGAAATCAGATTAGAATAACATATCCTTATGGCGTAATGAATAATATCCCTAATATAAAACCATGAGATGTAAAATATCCATAAAAATATAGCTTCCATTATTTGTATTCGTCTAGATTCATAATACACTCATTGATAAAGTGCATTGTGATAGGATTGGAATCCTAAAGAGATGATTTAACTGATTGATCTACTAATACATGTACTTTGGGTAAGTGCACCAACTTGGGGGATAAAAAATGGCCTACCCATGGACATGATTTTTCTAAAATTTTAGAAATGTAAACTTTTGTATATAATTAGAGATGGCTACACTCAAAATTTGAAGATGGTATAAAAACATGAATTGTAGAATTTCGAGTCCAGTTTTCAAAAAAACCCTTTTTTGAAAAATGGTTAAGTATAAATAGGTTAAACATTTAAAATTTTAAGAGGACCTCCTATTTTTTTTGAATATATTCTAAATTGTACCATTTTGTACAACCCACCATTTTTTGAGCATCATTAAATATTGTTAAAAACCCTTTGGTGAATATTTAAATAAGATTTTATAGTGTGTTATGAATTTTTTATTATATTTTTTGATGAATATTTTTTTATTAATTTTTAAAATAAGTATATCCTAAAAACTAACAAAAAAAGGATGGCCATCCATGTGGCCCACCCTAACCACCTCAAAAAAACAAAACTTGATTTTATTTTGAATGTGTGTAGAATTAGGCCTAGTTTGTTACCATATAGTTTGTTTTGAATTTGGATCCATGAAAAAAAATTAGATAAACATGAATAGGCATGTATGGGTGAGGCATGTAGTGGCTTAAAAAAGGTGTTGTTAGAAATAAATATAGTTTTAACCCTTAAAATAGCCCAAAAATTATAAAAATCATCCATTTAGAAAGAAGATAATGTGCTCATCATAATGGTAATAATTTTTATAATTTTGATGTTAAAATCCATAGCGTATTTGGTGATTGAAGTTAAAATTTATTAGTTTTTCCTAAAACTCTTGATCTTAGCTATAGATGCATAGTCCCAAGCCTTTGGCTTAAAAATTCAAGATATTTTTGAGCCTGAAGGCTTAGTTTCAAATTTAAATTCAAATAATGCATACATGTTATATAATGTAATAAAGAATGCATACACATTGATTTGACATAAAATGAAACAAAAAAATTTAAAGTTTATTATGGGGAAAAGGTCCCATTAGCCATGCATCCTTATAGGGGAAATGTCAAATTTCATGTTTCTTATAGGGGAAAGGTCCAATTAGATTTGGACAATGAATTAAGGTGCCATAACATTTCATTATACTTTGAAATTTTTAACCATTTCAATATGTCATATTAAATACTTATAAATAAGGTTTCAAGGTATAACACATTATATATTTGAAAATTTAACTAATTTTATCATGTGAGGTCATAAAATACATTTTTTAAACCTATGATAAAAAATTAACCTTTAGAGTACCAATCATTGTGCATTAGAGTATCAATACTTGATTCTTACTTGTCAAGATGTGATTGGTTACTTTTAATTTTATAGAATAAATGTTGAATAATTAATATATATTACATGTTTAGTTTATGGTTAACTTTAATATTTATATACACCAATATGTTTTGTCAATATAACATGTGCTAACAAAATCCTTGTTCGATAATTGAAACATGCACAACTACTGGGATATTTCACCTAGTAGGGAAATGATATACCTTACCACCTTGACTAAAAGCTTACTTTCCCTTAAATTTTGTTTTTCTTATTGATATTATCCTACTTGCCTAAATCATATCTTACCCTTTTGTTATTTATTTGATATCTTTGACC
>JARHVA010007805.1:80000-137500 GCA_037957365.1 Torreya grandis
TGAACCAATTAGTCAATTGGTTAAATTAGGGACATGATTTGGGTAAAATTGAGCCCCTAAACTAAATTTATGGCCCAATTTATTTTATAATCTAGATGAACCATGTATGACTTAACTAACCCTAATTTAATTAGAAATACAAATACAAATGCAAATGTGACCAATTTCAACCCATTGAACCTAAATTAGAGTCTATGATGTGATTGAAAGGGATAAATTAGGTCAAATTTTATGACATGTTGATCATAAACCCTAATTTTATTACTTGAACATGTACAATTCCCCTAAACCTTAATTTCATGACATATACGCATGTACAAATTGATTACACTAAACACCTAGCCCTAAATCCTAATTTTATAGCAAACACAAGCCCTAAGTTCCTTGATTTCATCATAGATGCATAAATTCATTAATGTGATTAGTACCAATTTGAGAACCTATTATTCACCTAGTTTTGTAAGGACGTATGATGGGATTTTGGGAAAAATTAGCTCATTTCATCTTACATATTGAGCTTTATTACATCATTCATTAGTCTTATTACTTCATAGTCTTATCAAGAGTCTTATTGCATCATGTATTGGATATTTATGCATCTTATTAGGGATTTATGTATCATATTAATCCTTATTTCATCATATGATAGCCTAATTTTATCATATTATAGATTTATTGTATCATATGATAGTCTTATTGCATCCCAAGATAGTCTTATTACATCACAAGATAGTCTTATTACATCATATGATATTCTTATTGCATCATATTAAGCCATAATTGTATTATATTATAGAGTTATTACAATATTTTATAGTCTTACTGCATCATATTAAGTATTTATGCATCATATTATAGTCTTATTGAGTTTTATTACATCATATTATAGTATTATAGTGGAAAAAATGCTTGAATATGAGCCTTTTTGCTTATTTGTATAGTACATGTCTATACTTCAAGGAACATGTACATGTTATAGTAACACATACACATTCTAATAACACATACACATTCCTTAAGGTAAAAAAAAATCTCACTTTTCAACATCTATTTTTATCCCTATTCAATATTGTTATGCCCATAAACATTCCATACGTACTCTACGTACTTTCTTGGTTGTATTTTTTTAGACCCCGGGGACATTGAAGTACTTTCTTGGTTGATTTTGTAAAAATGGGATCCAATTCACATTTAGGGAAGAGGAATAAGTTGAATAAAAAAACATCAGATAAATTAGAAGAGTTGAGATAAAAAACAAGGTACAAATGCAAGTAATTCATTCCAGACAAGGTACAAACACTAACCTTGATGAGTCAAATACCTTAGATAATGAGGCAATTAATAATAATCAATGGAATAATGATGAAATTTACAATAATTAATTGAATTATGATGAAATTCAAAATAATGAATTGAGTAATTATGAAATTGATAATATAAAATTAGATAATGTTCGAAATTCACATTCAAAGTTTAAAGTTTTTGAATATGTATGTGAAGAACCTATGCATGATAGTTTACCCAAAAAAAATGAAGAAATTTTAATAGACTCAAATAATTATGAAATAAACAATGAATAAAATTTCATGGAAACATATAATGGTTTTGAAACACCCTCTGAACAGATTCCACCAACAACAACACCTCTAATAATTATGCGTAGAAATGATGAGTACTTAATTGAGGTTATTGAAAATATTTTGAAAATAATGTATAAAAAAATTTCTAACCACCATTCAAGAATATTGGGATAATTTATTTCATATATTGGAGTATGATAGTCAAAGATGTTAATTATTTACTTCATTGATGAAATTGGTTAAGATGAGACCTATAATGTATACATTAGGATTAAGAACATCTAACATGGATAATGAAAATGATGAAATTGTTGAAAATATACATGAAGCATATCATATTGTAGGCCTAAAATCATGCAACAAATATTATAATGATGCCTGATGTATAATGACAACTTGTATAATAAGTGTTGAAATAGGGAGAAAATGATTGATTTCAAAAACAAGTCAAACACTTGATATAAATAGAAAAACAATAATGAAATCAATTGCAATATGTGAAAGACTTAATGAACCCAATATGAAAGATCTCTGGGAATTCTCTAGTAAACTTCCATGAAAGGATAAGGCTATAGTTGATGCTTTGAAAGACTTAGTTATACAATTTTGGAAAGATAATACAAGATTTTTGCCCAAAGTAGGAGATGTAGTGAAAAGAAGAGTTACTTCTCATAATCATGAAATACATCCAAAACATTTCTTGGATATGACTCAAATATAATTGTACTCTAAATTTTTGAAAAAACATCCACAAATTGCTATTAGTCAAAGACTTTTTGAGATGGCCAAACCTTTTTATGTAAAAATAAATCATACACAGACCACTTGTTATTATAGGTGACATGTTGAATTTTCAATACACTATGATGTTTTTCTCCATATTTATTCTACTTTGCATATTACTAACATTTTTTAGGAGTGTGGCATAGAAGTTTCACCAAAATCAGCGAAATTTTTTATTTTGAATATTGTTTGTGAAAGACCAAATGGACAATTATTTTATAAGAAAGCATATTTAGATGAAAATTATAGCATTTGTGGTGGATTACCAAAATTTAAAAAATGTAGCCATGAGAAGTGTACAAGTGCATTTAAATAGAAATTAGCTGGTTTGAGAAAATAAAATTTTGTGAATTATCAAGTAAAAGATGACAAAGAATCTAAAAGGTGTGATCTTGTTATGAAAGAGATACCAATTTTAGAATTTATGGTTGAATTCATGGAGAATTTTTTTATAAGTATGCAAGGCACACACATACGAATAAATGGTTGGATGAACATTTCAATATAAGCAAGGACGCATTTCCACTTGATTTTATTATTTTAGTGATCAAATTTGCTTAAAATTACACATTCAAACCACAAATGGAAGTTCAATTATAGTATTACAACTCAACACAAACTACCATATTTATGCATATAACATTCATGCATGCACCTGATAGTATAGAGGAAGATCAAAAAATAAAGGGAGTACCATTTATATATCAATGATGAATGATCACAATGTATAGAGTATGTGCAAGGTTGTTTTGATAAGTTCTATGGATAGTTGACTTACAGTAACATTACTTTCAAGTGACATTACATTTGGTAAGATAATTAAACATCACAATTCAAGAATGCATGAATGTTTTATTGGTTGAGTAGGATGCATGTTACCACTAGTGTAGAACATATTTATAGTTTTACTAAGCTTAACCATGGAAAAGGGGAGCATGATGGTATTATAACATGTGTAAAAAGAGCCATTACAAGGGAGGAGTTAAAATATGATAATGTTGTTAATTTGATTGATATAAAAATTGTCATTGACTAGTATAATGTGAACATATGTCATGGTGCTTAAGAAAATTATACCATTCTTAAAAAAAAAATTATTAGAGGAAAAAGACTTGGAAAATAATGAGGATTACGACTCTAACAGGTCTAAGTGAGCTCCACTCATTTCATAGCTCAAATACAGGTTCTTGGACTATTTATACATGACACTTGACATGCTTTTCTTCTACATGAATGGACTTTGTTTGGAATGAGTGTGAATCATAAGAGTGGGTGGATGACTATAATTACAAACCTCTAATTACAATCAACACATATCAGGTTCTACTAGCATTACAACTTACTAACATGACATTCTCAAATGACTTTGACCATATATCTGATCTAGTACAGCTAGGTAGAGGATTAATATTTATGTATTATTTATTATCATAATCTATGTTCATAATGTCATTAAAAATATATATGATGCAAGCCATGTTTTTTTATTTATTTTAGATGAGGACAATGAAGAGGGAACAGATTACTACTTATGTTGGTGTGTATATAGAAAGAAAAAATTGACTACCTTGATCATAGATGGGAAAAACATTGATTATCCCATTGGGTCTCTGGTAGTCACTAGAACTTGGATTCAATGATATCCTATAAAAAATTCAAATGTATGGTTGTTTGAAGACTTTAAAACTCACAGGAAGATTCTACACTATTCAAATTTGGTTCTTACATTGAATATTCAATTGTAAAAATATCATGGGAGGCCAAGAAACAAGAATCTATAGAAAGTTTGTGAGTTAGAACATGAAGTTATTCTTAATACTATCAATATTAGATAAAATCCAAGTGGTTCATTAGATTTAAATGAATAGGTATTTTGAATTATAAAATGTAGATGTGATCAATTTTATCATTTTTTTTATAGGTAGTACGTACATAAATTTCATCTTTGATTACTTACTAACATTGTTTTATAGGTTAGTGGTGTGAAATTAGCTTCCACCTTCACATGGTTGGCACCATTAGTAAATAATTTAATATTATTGAAGCTAATAAAATCTTACTAAAATTACTTGGAATTTTTTCACTCTTTAATAATTAGTCATGATAAGTTTATTTTTTCTTGTATCCTTCCAAACACATTTGTTGTTAGTGTTTTTGTGCTTCAAAATAGTAGCAAAAAGGCACTTACAGGTGGAATTGGGTGTCATGGTTGTTGGAACACATGTAATTTGACTATATAAATGTAATTTAAGTAGTGTATTTGTACTTGTTGGTCCTGGAGACAAAGTTGCTAGTTGGAGGTTAAGAAGTTATCTCTTCACTAGCCAAAAGTTGCATTTTAGGACCCTTTACTATAACTTCAACCACATATTTATCTTAAAGGTGATTATAACTATATTTGGGGTGTAATTATAATAATTTAAAATTAAAATAATGGATCTTACATTTCCTTGATATGACTTATATTTTTGGCTTTATGCATACCTGAAGTTAGGCTAAAAATTAACATCTTTCTTGCATTGGGAAGGGCATTCTTGAGCCCACAATGGGTGGTAGGTTTGTCATATGGGATATATAGGAGGCCAATAATCTATTAATATATGTTATTAAACCATTTTTATGTGTTTTTAGTGCCAATTTGTTTCCAATAAGCACCAACAGTTGAGTTTTTAGACCATAGCTTCAACTTTGACAACATTTGTTGTTAGTTTTTTTGTGCTCCAAAATAGTAGTGAAAATGCACTTGAAAGTGGAAGTGGGTGTCATTATTGTTGGAACATGTGTAATTTGAATCTATATATGCATTAAAATTGGTATATTTTCACTTTCCTATCTTGGAGGCAAATTTTCTAGTTGGAGGTCAAGAAGTTGTCTCTTCACTACTAAAAAATTGCATTTTAAGACCTTTTACTACAACTTCTACCACATATTTCTCTAAGAAGTGATTAAAAATTGATTTGGGGTAAAATTATAGGAATTTACCATGAAAATAATGGATCTAATGGTTCATATATATGACTCAAAATTTTGGTTTTATGCATGCCTGAAGTTAGGTTTAAAATCATCATCTTTCTTGTATTAGAAAGGGCATTCTTGAGCTCAAAATGGGTGGTGGGTTTATCATCTAAGCTAGATGGGTGGCCAATAACCTTGTAATATATTTTTTCACCCTTATATACATGTTATTAGAGCCATTTTTTAGCCAACATGCATGAAAAATTGAGTTATTGGACTGTAGCTTCAACTTTGACAACATTTGTTGTTAGTGTTTTCATCTCCAGAATAGTAGTGAAAATGCACTTACAATTAGAAGTAGGTGTCAAAATTATTGGAATACATGTAATTTGAATATATATATGTTTTTCAAGTGGTGTATTTTTAAATACCTATCTCAAAGGGAAATTTTCTCGTTGGAGGTCAAGAAGTTCTCTTCAATGCCAAGAAGTTTCATTTTAGGACCTTTTACTACACCTTATGCCATAGATTGATCTTAGACATGATTTAGAATAGATTGGGGTATAATTCAAGTAATTTCCCATGAAAATGAAATATATTATGGTTCCTCAATACAAATTATATTTTTGGTTTTATGCATACCTAAAGTTATGCTAAAAACCAACATCTTTCTTGTATTGGGAAGGGCATTCTTGAGCCCAAGATAGGTTGTGGGTTTGTCATCTAGGCTATATGGGAGGATAATAATCTAGTTATAGACATTATTCAACCCTAAAAACATTTTGGTAGTGTCAATTTTTAGCCAAAAAACACTAAAATTTGATTTCTTGGACCGTAGGTTCACCTTTGATAACATTTGTTGTTAGTGTTTTCATGCTCTGGAATAGTAGTGAAAATGCACTTATGGGTAGAAGTGGCTGTCATGATTGTTGGAAAATATGTAATTTTCTTATATATATATATATATATATATATATATATATATATATATATATATATATGAAGTGGTGTATTTTCACCTACCTATCCCGAAGGCAAAGTTGCTAGTTGGAGGTCAAGAATTTATCTCTTCACTGCCAAAAAATTACATTTTAGGATCCTTTATTGAAAATTTTACCATGAATTAATCTTAGAGGGGATTAAAACTATATTTGTGATATAATTAAAGGAATTTTACATTCATATGAAGGATCTTATGGTTCTTTCATATGACTTATAGTTTTGGTTTTATGTGTGCCTAAAGTTAGGCTAAGAATCAACATATTTCTTGTATTGGGAAGGGCATTCTTGAGCCCAAAATAGGTGGTGGGTTTGTCATCTAGGTCAAATGGGAGGCCAAGAACCTAGTTATAAATGTTATTAACCCATTAATATGTGTTATAAATGCCATTTTTCTACCAACAAGCACCAAAAATTGAGTTCTCAAACCATAGCATCAACTTTGACAACATTTGTTGTCAGTGTTTTCATACTCTAAAATAGTAGTGAAAATGCACTTTCAAGTGGAAGTGGGTGTCATAATTTTTGGAACACATGTAATTTGCCTATGTAGATGTGATTGAAGTAGTGTATTTTCACCTACTAGTTCTAGAAGAATATTTTATAGTTGAAGGTCAAGAAGTTGTCTCTTCACTACCAAAAAATTGCATTTGAGGACCCTTTACTACAACTTCTACCATGGATTATTCTTAGAGGTGATTTAGACTAGATTAAAGGTGAAATTAGAGATATTTTCCATACACATGATGGATATTATGGCTTCTCAATATGACTTACATTTTTGGTTTTATTCATGCCTAAAGTTAGGCTAAAAATCAACATCTTTCTTGTATAAGGAAGGGCATTCTTAAGCCTAGAATGGGTGGTGGGTTTGTCATCCAAGCCATATGAGAGGCCAAAAACTTGGTCTTAGATGTTATCTACCCTTTAAAAAATGTTTCCAATGCCAATTTTCAACCAATAAGCACCAAAAATTAAGGTTTTGGACCATAAATTTAACTTTGAAAACATTTTTTGTTAGTGTTTTTGTGCTTCAAAATAGTAGTGAAAATTTATCTTCAGGTGGAATTAGGTGTCATGATCATTGAAACATGTGTAATTTGCCTATTTATACATGTTAAAAGTGGTGGATTTACACTTTTAGGTCCCAAAGGCAAAGTTTCTAGTTGAAGGTAGTGTTATCAATCTAGAGTGAGGGTGTGTTTTACATATCTTCATGTAGGGTGCACTCCAGAGTGATAACAATTTTTGGCATGCCTAGTGGGACCAACTTATAGTACATCATATTTAGATCTAGTTTCCTATACTCATGTGATCCTCATCTCAAGGTAAAAGGTACATTGTTTTTAATAATTTCAGTTATCTTCATGAATTTTTAGGCCATGGTAGCTTATAAAGAAAAATTTTGTCATTATTCTCCTTACCAATAATTCTAGTATCATCCCCATGATCCATATCATCCTTGTGAATAGTATACATAACCTTATCAGTAATATAAAAGCTCATACCAGTCCTATAACCATGATTTGAATACATATCTCACTCATCAAGATCCTTTTCCATACAAGCAAGAGCTATTTATAGTGGATTTTTCAAATCTTTAGTTGACTATTTGATGAAATCATGATTCTCTTTGGTTTTCATGCAATCCAAAGCTTTCAATGTTTCAGGTAGTTCAAGTGGAGTTATCCATCCAAGATGTGGCATAGATTTTATTTTAAGTGGAGACCATTGGAGGTTGATTGGTATTGAGTTAGAGTTGACTAGACAAGCTTGTTACACATCTTCCTTATTTTCCATGCAAAGGGGAATAATCTCTTCTTCCAACTCAACTTTCAAAAAAATCAAATAGAGTTCCTTATTTAGAGATTTGGCATAGTATTCCATGTAAAGGAGAAGTTTAAATTTTTTAACTTGGCCCCACAACCATATTTCTACTCCAAATTTTTGAGAGGCATGCAAATTTTGTAAAGGGAAAAGATTTTATTGAATATTCTAAACATTGTAAAAGGTGTTAGATCTTGAGTTGATTAACCAAGACTAACCCTTTCATTTTTTTTTAACTCCACCTAGGGATATTTTAGGGTTTTTAAAGCTTATTTATTGGCTTATTAAATCCATTTAGACATGACCCTTGAAGTTGGAATAAAGAAAGTGTAAGCTAGACCAGTGATCAATAAAGGAATTTATGTTTTGAATCTAAGCATTGAGAGAAGAATAGTGTATATTTAACTGTAAATTAACATATAAGTGAGATTTTTATCCATTTTTAGGTCCATTCCTCACCTATATTTATCTATATCAACCTTTTTAGGTCATTTTAAGATTTTTTCAACCCTTTATCTAAAATATTTTTGCGTAAGGATAGAATTATAGATTTCATTTGATTATATATGTATTGATTTCAGTAACTTCAGAGGATTTGAATATTTTAGGTGTATCACCTCATTTTAATTAGAATTTGTTTTAAGTTTCCCTTCCTCTTTTCAACCCAAAAAATTATAATAATCTATATTTAATTGATAAATCTTAAGGGAACTAGCCCTCTCTAGAGGTTCTTTTCAGTACAGAGTCACCCACACTCTGAGAAGTTCTAATTGTATTTGCTACAGTGAGGGTGTGTATTACACATATTAAAGTAGGGTAAACTCTAGAGTGATAATAGGTATAGGATATTATGAGATAACTTTTGGTGAGGATTTGAGCCTTTGAAACATTGTATCATTCAAGATATGGAACTTTTGGATAGAATAGGCCTAGTTTGGGGGTTTCTATCAAATCAAGTGATAACCAAGAGAATATTAAAGTGTTTTAACTTTTTGAGGAGTTTAAGGGTGATATAGGGTGCCCTAAAGTGTTCTTAAATATTCAATAAAGGACATAGGTTAATCAAACTAAGGGGAAGATAGTGAAAATAGGGTTACAAACCTAGATAGAGTATTTTGACTTTAAGGTGTAGCAGGAATAGAATAGAGTGTTTGGTCACTTGATAAGTGTTTAAAAAAGTGAATAATGATCACCTAAGACCATAAATGTAATGAATTTTATTCTTATCAGCTTAAACCAAAGAATGGTCATTAGGTCTTAGAGACCTAATGGGCTACATAGTGTGAAGGTGATTTAACTTTTTTGAGAATATTGGTGTATTATTCCTAATTTAGTTAAAAGGTCTTAATAGTAATATTATTAAATAAATATGCAATATTAAGATATTGATTTGTATAATTTGATTACAATTTGAAATTTTCTAAAAATAGTAATAAGGGAAAGAAAATAAGACTTTAGCTAGAAACTAACTAATATAATTGAGATAGAGTCTAGAATTCACTATGCAGGGTTAGGACACTATCACAAATCAAAATTTGGCCTTCATTTTATGTTTGGATAGGATCGCCAAAATAGGAAAATAGTGGTACTAGCACTATATTCCACTTTTTCCATTATTTTTTAGGAGACATGATCTTTCTAGGTTTTGTTTATTGTCTCTATGTGACCATGCCTATGAAATTTTGACTATTAGATGTATGAAAAACTCCCTATAGAGCTGATTTTGTCTTCAAACCCTAGATTACATTATGCTTTAACCAAATTTGAAAAAGAGGGGGAGGTTTAGTGTGTGTAAGATTCACTTAATGTGTCTCCACACCCATTGTGTGGGCACATTGCTTACATACCAATACTTTGAAGAGGGATCAAGCCATATGTAGTTCTCCCAGTTGATGTAATTTGTGTAATAGTGTGTATAAAGATGTAAAATGTTAAACTAGGTGTGATTGAGGTGAATAGGGACTTGTGTAAGGATGTAAATAAGTTATACATTGTATTGGATGGCTATATGCAAAGAATAGGGAAATATGCTTGAGTAGTCTAGCTTGCTTTATGATATTTGTCAACCCTTTCTAAATGAATTTTGAATAGGATTTTATAGGGACCTATTGGTCATGGGTTGAATGAGCTTACATTAGGATAATAGAAGAAGGATAAGAACTAAAAGGAAATGGTTTTTGGAGGTAAAAATTCACTTAAACAAGATCACTAAAAGTAGACACTAGAGAGCTTGATGCTATGGTCCAAGTTGGGTGTTATTATCTTGAGCTAACAGGACTTGGGGGGATGATTCTATTATGGAAATAGCAGTCTAGATTAGATGGGATTAGGTATAGAAGGCTATGGATGATTGAGAATAATTTAAAAGATGATTATGAGGGTCATGAAAGAAATTAGGAGGGACCTATGGGTTGGATGTCATAAGTCATGCTCAAGTTACTAATTTTTGCATTTTATATGACTACATTTCCCCCCCTTTATTATAGTGATGCAGTAAAGTGAACTACTAGGATAAAAGAAAAATAGAAAGTGTACCTAAACTTACCTTCAAGGGTGAAGCTCATGAATTTATTTAATTCTAGGTGTACATAGAGAGAGCACATTGTGAAGTGTGAATCTATAATAGAAAATAAAGATTAGATTAGTTCTTATTAGATATGATATATCTAAAAGAAGAATGTATAAAGTTGGGTAAGAGAGAGAGGAAGAGAAAGGAATGAATACACCTCACTAAGTATGTGAACTAATATAAAACTTGTTGTGATGTTGAATGATTTTAAATAATATTAGATGATGATGTACCAAGAGTAATATCATGAATGGAGTTGAGTGCTCAATTCTCTGAGAGTGGCTCAAGAATGCAAAGGTTAGCCCTTTGGCTCCATCATGTCCCACTAAGTGAGTTTTTGTGATCATGCATGTAATAATCGATGTCTAAACTATGTGTCCAATCCCTCTAAATAGGTGGCTCAAGAATACAAAGGCTAGCTAGTCCTTTGGATCCATCACTGCCCTATATAGTGAAACTATGAACTGATACCAGTATGAAATGTGTGTCATATGAGATGGCTCCTAAGAACCATGAGTTATCTATAATCTGAAAATGTTAGTATGGATAGTTCAATGTATGTTATAAACTAAGCCACTCTTGGATACTCCAAAAGATGGAGATTAGGCTTGTATTAAAGCTAATCCAAAATTGGGCACTAGGCATATATGAAATCCATTCTAAAATGTAGAGGTTAGCCTTGTATGAAAGCCACTCCAAAATGATGTCAATCACCTATAGATGGATTAAGGCATGAAACTACTAAGAATTCTTGGGTAATATGCTAAACCTATAAAGAAAAGAAAAGAAATGTGCCATTCACATTGCCCCTAATCATTGGTGTCTAAAACATGGATTTTAATCTGAAAGTTATATCAACTACCATATAAAACTAGAAGTGAGAGACATCATGTTGTACATGATGCCCCCTATATCTAGATTTTGTGAGTAAAAGTGTATTGAAACTACTGATTCTAAATTGGTCTAAACATGCAAAACTATAGTTAAACCTACTTTTCTACCTATTTTTGGAAAATTTAGTTTTTGTCTTGTTTGGACAAGAGTGTCAAAAATGGACACTAGAGGGACCATTGTTATAATCCAATCTTAGAGATATTGTCTTGGGTTAAATATGATGACTATTCTAAAAAATTTTCTCTTTGCCTAGTCTGTTCTACCTGGTTTGAAGTTTGGTTGTTGTTCTAGGTGTTCTAAAAATTACTTTTTCAACCATTACAAGCTTTAATCTCTATGAAAAAACCCCCTATTTGTTTCTCCCTCTTCTGAGGGTAGGAATGAAGACCTTGAAATGATTTTCCTTAGAAGAAAGAGCCCTTCAAGAATACATGATATAGCAATAATAATTGACAAGATATATCAATATATAGCATGGTTTGTAATGAGAGATTATTAGATCAACAGGGGTATACCTAGATAGATATAAAAATGTAGTAATCATGTGTAATGTGCTAAATTACAACTATAAATGTTAGTTGTTAGTTATCATGTAGGGATGGAGCATGATTTCCATCATGGTATCCAAGAAAGTGAAATAATGTGTGATGTGGATCATGGCATTGTAAAAAATCACACAAGACAAGAAGAAAGAAGCATAAAAGAATGGCCAAGGGGCCAAGAAAAAAAGGGACATAGACACATGTCACTCAAACTAGAAAGCAAGTATACAAGGCATGGTCAAATTCCACATACACATATAGTTGAAAATAAGCAAGGTTGTCATGAAAGACACATTCACATAGAATATTACAATCAAAGGACATTGGAAAATGTCCTAAGGCACTCAAAAGAATAGAAGTAAAGGACATTGGAAAATGTCCTAAGGCACATACAGGAGACAAAACAAGAACAAAGAAATGTGATCAATCTAGCTATGTAAAGAAAAAATGGAAAGCATGTAGAAGCTAGAAATACAATTACATCTAAACAATCAAAGTAAGAGTGTAAAAGTATGGAAGACATGGTAGTACAAGAGTAGGTATATGCTAAGAAACACACAAGTGTTATATGTTAGTGAGTGTCGATAGAGTAATCTATCTAATCTAATAAATAATGTACATCAACATGATAATTAGAGTGTGTGGAGTAGGAATGACATAACCTAGATGGTGTAGTCATGTAGAAGATGACCCTAGTGGGTATATGTATCTATGTCTTGAATGTAGAAGTAGGATTCCCCCTCAATGGGTAGAGTAATGTAGTCAAAGAGATATATGTCATTGCACACACTTAAAGGAGATCAAGTGAAGCAAAATAATGTAGATAAATCAACAAACAATAGCATATAATAGCAAATGTAAGTCTAGAATAGTAGTAGAAATTTAAAGCATGGATAATGCATACAATCAAAATGTTTTTAGTGTTTTTGAATTATTTAAATTTTTTTGGATTTTTGATATGTTATATTGTTTTTGTATTTTTAAATGTTATGAACTATGTAAAATCAAGAATAACAAGACTATGTATAAGTAATACTAAAGATAAATCATACTAACTAATGAGTCTCCTACAAGACTCCCTATCATGGTATCATGTATCAAGGAGAGGGATCATGCATCATCAAGAAGCATGATGAAAGGTTTGATACTATGGCTCTGAAAGCTATGTACACTATAAATTCTCTAAAATCTTTGAAGTAGAAACTATGGGGTCCCCCTATAACTCTAAGAAGTAGATGAAATTATAAGGCTTTGAATGACCCATCTATTGGTAGGAGAGGGTCTATAAACATTTTATCTATGTGTATAATCATGAGATCTCAATGATGCTACCCTAGGTGTGAATATGGTACCTAGAAGTTATATAGAATCTTGAAACTATGGCTGGTCTAAAATAGACCTCTATGGAAGTGTATGAACTCTCTGTGTTAGAGGTGGAAGCCTCAACTATGTATAAATATAAACTAGATTAAGAACTAAAATTGGTGACTACATAGTAGAATATGGATCTGAAGTGGGGAGTGGTAACTCATATGGAACTACACCAACTTTAACAACCTAGTTAGCATGAATTAATTTCATGCATCTATGAACTGTAAAAGGTACTACTTGAAGTTTTTGAATCAATGGTCAACCAAGTAACATATTGAAAACTTATGCACTAAGAACTATAGTAAATGGTGTGGCCACATGTGTGGGACTAACCTATAAAGGAATTACAATATCACCCAATGAACTCTATATGTGCCCACTAAATCCATTGATAACTATGTCCATCAGGGTAATAGCCTACTCTAAATATCCTAAATGTTACTATAATATCATAATGCAAATGTTTACATTGGATATATTTTCTATTAGAACACTATAAATAGAATTATTATGAATGTAAGCTATGATAAAGAGTACATAATAATCTGAATCATCCTTAATGATCTTTTGATCTTAGAAAGAGATGGAAGGTCTAGTTGGAACTCTAGAATTGTATACACCAATCATGTTTCTCAAAGGATGTGTCTCAACTGAAGGTGACCTATATGTATCTAGTGGAGGATGTGCATGATATATATTGGGAACCCCTAATGTATCCCCTGTCTCTTATTTAGAATGCTATGGAAAAAGATATGAGAATTTTTTTAAATATTTATCCTATGTTTTCTTGGCCTGAGGAGGCTTAACTAAAGTGCCAAGATCAATATGATTGCCTTCTATCAAATCTTGTATCTTGTGTCTCAAACTAATGCATCTATTTATTGTATGGCCTGGTGCTATGTGAAAATTTCAAAATACATGTTGATCATATCCATATGAAAGAGGCTTTGTTGGATCAACTTCTCAAATAAGAGGAACATATATGATATTACATTCCAAAATTTACTGTAAAAATATGGCTAGAGAAATTAGTACATTGGTAAAAGTTTTCCAAGGAGGTGCTAATAAAAACACTCATTGAGGGGGCTCTAAAGTTGCATTGACTATAAGTTTGATTTGAATCTTTCTATCATTGACCTTGACTTTGTATGGGACTTTATTGTTACTCATGTTTGTTTATTTTGATATAATTATATACTTGAGTTTTCCCATTGAAATTATTTTGACTTCCCTTTCTTTTAGTGTATGACATAACTCAGTGAAGGAAGAGAATGTTTTGAACATTATTGATTCATGAAAAGCTGGTAGAAGAATCTATTTGTAGATATCTTATAACTTTTGATCAGCCATGGGGCTAGTCATCTTAGCCAAGATAGTCTTATATAAATAAACATAATCTATGAGATGCTCATTTTCCCTTTGTTTTTATTATGCAACTTAGACATATGAAACCTTATCACTAATGTTAATGCTAAAATGAGATAGGAACATGTTAACTAAAGGATTGAATGCATTAATTGATTGATTTAATAGACTATAAAACCATTTTAAATCATAATCCTTTAGGCTCCATGGAAATATCTTGGTAAGTAGCTATTCATTTGATACATTTTCCAAGTATGCTACATGAAAGGCTCTCAAATGTGTCTCTAAATCACCCTTGCCATCATAAAGAGTGTGTTTGGGTTGAACAAAACATGGTGGTAAGGGTTTAGAATAAATATGACATACCACTGGCATATGCAATAGATCAAAAGAATCCAAAGTCTATGTAGGTCTAGAGGCACCTTGCTCAAGATGTATCACCTTGGATTGAAGAGATTTTATCTCTTGCATAAGGGCTACCACATCAGGAGACAAAGATGTACTAGTTGTAACTGGTGGCATAGAAGAAGGTTGGGTTGCTATAGGGGTTGTTGAGACATAGTTACCCCCATAGTGTCATTTTAAACTAGTTGTTCTATGGTTTGAGAATATTAGACATTATTCACTCTTTGTTGTTCTTCTTGTAGTATTTTAAGCATATCATCTTGCATGTCTGGGTGTTTAGTTAAGATTTATTGAAGTTCCATTTTATCAATTTCATCAAAATTGGTGTATTGGGCCATTGTTAAGGTAGAAAAACAATTTGAAATGTGTTTGAATATTTTATAATAATTTGTAATAAGCAAAGTGCTAGAGAATGAAAGTATTGAATATAGGAAATGTAAAGTCCTAAAAATAGTTAACTAAAAATTGTATAAAAAGGATATGAAACTCACAAACATGTAAGGTGATACCTCAAGAAGTAATGGTACCAATATATGCAACTAGGGTTTGGAAGATGATTATTTTGATAATTACAATGAAATTTTGAAATTTAAAGTGAATTTTTTAGTGAAATATGCAAGTAAAAAAATCAAAATTTTTTTAGAATTTTTTTGATTGAATGGGACCTAGTATGTGCCACTAGGTTTTTGAAAAATACTTTTTTTTGAAAATTACTATTGAATTTTTAAATTTTAAGTGTATTTCTGAGTTAAATATGCTAGCAAAAAATTAGAAATTTATTGGAAAATTACTAGGAAAATATAGGGACCTAGTATGGGCAACTAGGGTTTGAAAGAAAATTATTTTAAAATTACTATGAAAATTTGAAATTGAATGCTAATTTATTATTTCATTATGCAGGTAAAAATTAGAAAAATATAGGAAAAATTAATAAGAAATTTACCCTAGGGTTTTTAGGGCTTTTATGCACAAATAAAGTAAGTCGGGTTGACCAAATGATTTAACTTTTTTGGGAATATTGGTGTATTGTTCCTAATTTAGTTAAAATGTTTGAGTATTAAAATAAATAAATATGTAATAATTAAGCTACTAATTTGTATAATTTGACTACAATTTGAACTTTTCTAAAAATAGTAATAAGGGAAATAAAATAATACTTATCTAGAAAATGACTGATATGACTACGATAGAGTTTGGAATTCACTATGTAGGGCTAGGATGCTATCAAAAATCGGGATCTAGCCTTCTTTTTATGTTTGGATAAGAGAAATGAAATAAGACACTAGTGGTAATGGTACTGTAGTCCACTTGTGTTGTTGTTGTCTAGGAGACATGAGCTTTTTGGGTTTTGTTCATTATGTTTATGTGACCCTACCTATGAAATTTTGACTATTGGATGTCCATGAAAATCCCTATAGAGATGATTTTGTCTTCAAACCCTTGATTTCATTATGTTTTGACCAAATTTGAGAAAGAAGGGGGGTTAGTGTGTATAAGATTCACTGAAAATGTATCCACACCCCTTGTGTGGGCATGTTACCTACATACCAATACTCTAAAGAGGGATTGAGCCATATTTAGTTATCCCACTTGATGTGCTTTTTGCAATAGTGTGTATGAAGATAAAAAATGATAAACTAAGTGTGACTTAGGTGACTAGGGACTTTTGTAAGAATGTGAATAATATGTAAATGGTATTGGATGGTTGTATGTAGAGAATAGGGAAATATTCTTGAGTAGTCTAACTTGTATTCTTGCTTGCTTTATGATATTTGCCAACCCTTTCTAAATGAACTCTGAATAGGATGTTATAGGGATCTATTGGTCATGGGTTGAATGTGCTCACATTAAGATGAAAATAGGAAGGATTAAAAAAAATTGAATGGCCATTGGAGGTAAAAATTCACTTGGAGAAGATCATCAGAAGTGAACACTATAGGGCCCAATCTTATAGTCTAAGTTGGGTGCTATTATCCTCAGTTGAAAGGACCTAGGGGAATAGATCTATCATGGAAAAAATAGTCTAAATAAGTTGGGATTATGTTTGGAAGGCTATGTATGAATTATAATTATTTAAAATATGATTATTAAGGTCATGAAAGAAAGTAGGATGGACCTATGGGTTGGATGTCGCAAGTCACACTCAAGTTACAATTTTTTGCATTTTATATGACTATAGAAGGATAGTGAACACCTTAGGAGAAGTATTTAAAGTTTAATTAGGTTTTGAAAATTCAAATATGTTTGGGTAGTTATTTTTTTACCATTTAATACCATTCAAGCATTGTGATTGTACTCTTAAAACCTAAAGTGAGATTTGGTCCTTGGAACCCAAGGAGTTGTGCCTAGTCAAAACTAGTGAAGAGACTATAAGCATCAAGTCATCAAGTAAATCAAAAAAATATGGAATTATGAGTTTTATACTTCTCCTAAATTATATACATCAAAAAAAACTTCAAAATAGGATGATGACTCATTTATGAAATTTGACCAAGTAGACATGTGTCACTAGTTTTTGCCAAATTGGGCCTACAGGCCAAAATATGTCAGATCTAATCACAAAATTTGTTGGAGATGATAATTATGACCTAATATACAAATTAAATATATTTTTATTTTATTTTTTAATGTAATATATTCATTGTTTTAGTACAGTCAACCTTATGTCAAATCATGATCAACATTATAGCCTACCTTAGAGAAATTATCTAGTTTGGGGCATCTATAGGTTGATTCAAAGCATGAAATTTCATAAGAATTTTATAAATGACATTAAAAAAATAAAATTAAATCAAAAATATCCTTTAAATATTTAAATTTCCTACTATTTTGACATAGTCCTCTTATAGTCAATAAGGTAGCAATTGTAGATTTTTAGAAGTTTTATCAGTTCTAGATGCTAGCAAGTAGTTTAAGCCTTAGAGAGATCTTTAAAAAATATAATATAATTTTTTAAAACTTTATTTTCCTATATAATTTATAAAATTCATGTTTTTCATTCACAACTTTTAATAAAGACAAGTTTTGGCATGAAGGAAGCATGTAGGTAGCGCAAGGTAAATTATGGTAAAAAGGATCTACAAGACAAAGTACATACCCAAATGACTTTAAAATTGGTAAAATTGGTAATAATGATATAATATACCAATATAAATTATTTTTAAGTTCATATTATAAGTTTAAGTGATATTTATTTTGTCACAGTCACCTCTATGTCTCATAATGGTCACTATTCATGCATGCATAATTTTTGGAGTTTTAAGGTGTGTTTGAGGGTTATAAGATTATATAAGTATTATATTAGTATTTTAAGATGTTTTTTAATGTATTAAACACCTTTAAATTGTGTTCACACTCCAAACTTCATGTAATCCCCACACACAAGCTCAAATCCCCATAGGTAGTCTCAAAGGCATATAGGTAAAGCTAGTTTTTTTATCATTGGAAAGGTGTTATGAGATGTTTTATATGTCATGAGTATGTTTTAAATTAATTAAGATCAGAAGGAAGGTAAAATTGGTCCTTTGGAGAGTATGTACAAGGCATGGGAAACCCTAGATTAGCAAGCTTCAAGCATTTTTGAGAGATTTAGCCATGGAAATTTAATGAAACTTTGTAATCTTACTACCCTATACATGTAAAAGGTGAATAAAAAGGTTTTAACCTGATATTTTATGGATATTTATGGATTATAGGACTGAGGGTTTGCAATAGGGATAATTAAGTCTAAATGAGGGTACGCTAATGAAGAAAGTGATAGTTAGAGGTGGATTTGGGATATGAAATTTGGCATAGATATGAAAATGAATAGAGTGTACCTATAAATTCACTTAAAATAAATTGATAAATAATAACATTTTCATGTAAGGAAAAATATAGTAAAAAAAGGCTAAAATCCTTAAGAGAGCATTGTGTCTATAAGGTGTGGAATGAGAATATGCTATTTTTTGAGTACTTGAAGGGGGTTATATTATGTATGTTATGATCATATAAGACCATATGTGATAACAAGTTGAGCTCTTGAAACATAAACCAAGATTTGGTCCTTGAGACCCAAAGAAGGTGCCTATGAAGAAACTAGAAAGAGATTGAAAGGAAATTTGTGAATGAAACATGAATGGAATGAGGTAAAATATGTATGGATAGAGTTCAATGCCATCAAGGAGGTTATACTAACATTACAAGGAATATGTACTAGGTGTAAGAAGCTAAATTAAGTCTAAAGAGTTAAAAAAGGTGCTAGCTTGTGAAAGAAGATTCAAATTAAACCATAGCAAGTGAATGTCATTAGTTGGGTTTATAACCAACTAATGATGTTTTTTGTAGAATTATCTTCCATACCTCTGCATCAACATATAAACATGATTCAAATGCAATCACTAATATTCTTAATTTTTTATAATGGTTTGATTTTCAACATTATCCTAACGAGTTATTCTCAATCTCATAACATTTTTAATCCTTAAGAATAATTCAAAACCAATCATTTATAATACTCTAAACACAAGTGATTCAAACAAGATTTACTTCATTGATTTTCTTAAATATTCATGTATAAAATAAGAATTTCATGTACGAATGTTGTATATAGGAATATAATGTTAATAACACATGAATTTTCATATAGGCATACAAAAAATTACATCATGTCTAACAAAATAACATCTAATGTTAGGTGAATACATCATATACACATGTATAATGCCAAAAATACATACATTTCCATATAAGCATACAAAAAAGTACATTATCTACAACATCCTAATCATCAATAGTATCCCTCTCTTTTCCTTCTTTGAAGAAGACTCTCCTTGGGATGCTCTGCTTGTAGATGGAGATATCTCAAATGCCTTGGATTGCACCAAGGGTTGACTATGGATACTACACTCATAGCTCGCTTACAACCAAACCTGTTCAAATACAAAAATTATTATAAAATTAACAAGTATACATGAAACCAAGATAATAAAATCACGTTTTAAACTATAATAAAAAAATAATTTAAACATACACTTACCATAATCTCATGGTCTTCCTCAATTTGTCATTGATGCTCGACTGGGTCAGTGCCAAGTTTAGTTGTACAAATAGGCATGTCAAATGATGAAGAAACATGAGGAGCTATCATAGTAGTTTTTTGAATCAGATTATCAATGTCATATGACATCCCTACATATATAATACATTTTTTCATATAAGTTATATTTTCCAAAGTATATATTAAAATTGATAAAACAAAACTATTAAATTATAATTCAAAAATACAAGTGAATATACATACATCAGTGAGTACCTATGCAGATGACATTACAACAGTAATGCCTAAGTCTATATTGACTCGTAATGATGGAGGAGTGTCTACCCTAATCATCAGCTAAACAAATAACCTAATAATTCATAAGTTGGGAAATTAATTTATTAAACAAGTTGCTAATAAACTTAGTCTTTCATAAGATATGAAAAAATCTAATGAGGTCATAGGAAACATGAATGTGACAGGTGGACATGTAAAACATATGACTTGTAACACCACACTAAAGGTAAGAAATTTTAGTTTCATGAGGGATCATGAAAATAAAATGAGGGAGGATTTTTGAGTGAATTTTATGAAATTGAGTTATTAAATTTAAGTTAGGTGTTGAAACATCCTTGATATGTACCTATATACACTAGTTTGGATGTTTGTATAGCTTTACTAAGATATATTTTAGATTTGACCTAATTACTTGGTCATTGGGCATAATTTTCTTAATTCAATGACTTATAATAGTTGAGGATAGTCCTATGAGTATTGGTGTGATCAAAAATCCCTTAGAAATAGTCATTGTGATAAGACAAATAACCTGTATAGGTGTTTGATGAGAAGTTTTTAAACTAAGTTTTAATTAGGTTAAGACACCTAGAGTGATAGCTTGATTTTATGGGGGACATCTATACTTGAGCCTTTTAAGAGTTTCTAAAACCTTATAAAATAGGTCTCATCAAATCTAAAGAAAAATAAAGAAAATATAACTAAATATTTTAGAGATAAGAGTGAGTGGATAGTCTTCTTTACATGTGCATGGTTTTGGTTTCCCTATAGGTGACATTAGGTTGACTATCTATCCTTAAATTGATCTCAATTTTATAAGGGAAGGTATATATGTATATAGTGTAAGTAGGTTGAGGTCAAAAAAGGGTTATATAGTCTTGTTGACACTCAATATTCGTTTTAGGGGGACTTTCCTGATCTAAAAGGTGTTATAGTCTTATAGAGTCAACATGTCACTCGAGTGATGAAAGTGCATGGATGTAGATAGGACCTCTCCTCTAACTATATATAGTAGGTCTTTAGGCCCCATAAGTATGTGGTGGTAAAAAAAATACTCAACCCCATCTATCTATATGGGGTTGAGGTCCCTTATTTTTATATGGTCACAATGCCTATACCATATACATATAGGCTATAGTTTATAGTCGATGCTTTCCTAAAAAACCAATGAGATCTAATGGAAACTCTCCCAAAAAACAAATGGAATTGAATAGGTACAATTGGATCAAGAGGCTATGCCATCTAAATTTATAACCCTATAGATAGATTTGAAATTATTATGCTAAAATGAAATCAAGATGGGAATTGAATTGTTAGCTATGACCATTTTGGATATCGATCATAGAGATTGAACCACTATATGTGATTAGGATAATAAGGAATAAAGTGCTTGGATATGAGGCCAATATTTAAAATAAAGGAGTGATGTGCATATTGATGATGACATGTTATGCTTGATTAGGAAATTGATAGAAATATATTGTACCAAACAACTTTTATCAAATGAATTCTATATATATATATTTATATATATACATATCTAATCCTACTAATTGGGATTAACCTAATATGGGAATTACATATAATGGGATATCAATAAAATTTTCAACTAATTATTTTGGTTATTAAAAATGTATTTGAGATAGAGGAGGATTTTCTAACAAGTTATGCCTATTCATGTTAATACATCAAAAAATAAAAATTTCAACAAGATTATATTAGGTATTTTATATTTTCTTACACAAGATCTACCAATGATGAAATTGAGGTCTATGAATGTACATATAGAGTATATAATATTCATTTTAAATTTTACCTTTATAAATTTGTATGGTGTCATATTGACACGGATAGATGTAGTAGGGATTGGCTCACTACCTAGTTGTGATGTCAAAGGTAACGCCTCCTCCTAGAACACAAAAAAATACAAATATATTATTTAATTTAAACATGTAAATTAATTTTTACCTTTTTTATTTTCAAATATAACTTAAAATTTTAAAATTAAATTTATATAAAAGATACCTACATGTGTGTAGAGACTCCCAACGTATCCAAACCAAATGTGTGTACCAATAACTCATCAATCAAGACCATATCCTATAAGCCCCATAAATCACCACCATCATCATATAAAGGTTTATTACATATAACACCACAACATCTACATGGGTGGGGTCAAGTGTGGCCACTATCTAGAGTATCTCGAGCATCTATCTCTAAAATTCTACTCGTATGATGAACAAGTGTATCTATAATCACTCCAAGTGCATGCAAAGTGTCTATCTCTACATCTTCTATCACTACAAAGGTATTCTCTAGATGAAGTGGCTTTTTTATAGGGATCCTTATAGTTTGATTAGGTACATGATGTGCACCTGGTTGATCTTGTGCATAACCTTTCCCTTAGCCTTGAAACTCACCATAGTTAAAGTAGTTTGGAATTTTATTGAGGATAAACTTACAATAGAGTTTCCTTAAAAATTTCAAAGGGACCTCATTTTTATTACAAGGGGGATAGTCAAACACCATCCACCATCACTCCAAAAAATTGGCTTTAATCAAATCATGTAGGCATTAGTGGCTTAGGAAATGTTTTGTCATTATGGGAAATGGGGCACTGCTAGTCAGGTCAATAAATAAGGCATAAATTTTATCTTCTATTATATTTTTATTCTTCACCTTAGATGTTGACAATTTTTCAGCATAGTAAGCCTTATATCTATCCCTATATGACCTCTATCTATCAATTTAACTCATTATTAAGTTAACTTGACCTACTACTAACTCTAAGTTATTGGCCAAGTAGGTATAGTGGTTATTTATGGAAGTGGGATCCCTCATTCTCCTAATTATCTACTCAATTTCAATTTTATTCTCCACTATGTGAGCAATAATATCATCTTGACTACTTGGGGGATCTAGGGGAACTATAGGAGGGTTAAGCAGAGGGTTAGGAGGGTTGGGTGGAAGGTTAGGTAGAGGATTAGGTGGAGGATTAGGTGGAACATGGTGACCTATCAGAGAAAAAAAAAACTATATACAATTCACATTCACAAAAAATTCAAAAAAAAAAATGATTTAATCTACAAAAAACATACCTCTTCTTCATGGTGGCATTGTTGATCTCATGAATGGAGGGTAAAATGAATATTTACAAACCAAAATGTGAGATGGAAGGAAAAATTAAGTTTTTCAAGCCAAAACATGAATTGGAAGCACCAAAATATGATTATGAAGAAGGAATGTGTACATGTTCTTATAATGTGTACATGTTGAGGGTACATGTTAACATATAGGAATGTGTATCCTCATTATGTTAACATATAGGAATGTGTACATATTCTTATAACATGTACATGTTTCTATGATTTTAAATAACACATACATGTTATTGTTATAACACATATGCATAGTGGGTTATTTCCATAGAATTTTTCCCCAACTCCATGCATGTACCCTTTTAATAGCCTTCTATTGTATATAGTCAATGTCAAACTCACTGAACAACATTACCCATTTATCCATTCAACAAGTTAAAGTTGTTTTTGCTAAAATATATTTTAAAGGATCCACTTTTGAAATCAAAATGGTATTATTTTTCAACATATAACATCTGATCTTATGATAAGTTAAAACTAGTGTGAGATAATTATTTTTAATTTGATTGTAATTATGTTCTTAAATTACTAGTTTTCATCTCAAATAATAGATAGATATTTCTTTGCCTTGTTCAAAAATTTTGAGTGAGGAGTTCCCCCAAGGTGCTTATAGTTGTAGAGATGTATAATTAAAAAAGGCTTCTCATCCATTGGTGGAATTATTACTAGAGGATTCTCCAAGTATTTATTGAGTTGGTAAAAGTATTGTTGACATTATGAATTCCTTTAAAATGTAGTGACCTTTTTCAAAAGGTGTGTAAATGGGTGGCATCATTCAAAAAGATAAGAAATGAAACATCAAATGGTTTGGATCTTACCTTGGAAGATACAAAGTTATTTCAAATTAGAAGGGGGAGGCATCTTATTAATGGCTTGAACTTTTCTAGATCAAATTTAACACCCCTAATCAGTATTTCAAGCCTTACAATTTTATATATGTAACTCCAAAAAAACACTTCTTAGGGTTCAAGTGTACTTTATATTCATGAATCCTTTTAAATAGTCTTATTAGTAATTCAATATGCTCTACATGGGTTCTTAATTTTCCCATAATTTCATCTACATAATATTGAACAGAGTCATGAAAAATAAATATCATCATGCATTGATATGTATCTCCAACATTTTTCAATCCAAATGGCATGACTTGGTAACAAAATTTTCCCCATGGAGTTATGAATGTGGTTTTATATTGATCCTCTAGAGTAATATTGATTTGATTATAACTAGATAATCCATCCATAAGAGATAGAACCTCACATCTTGCCTTAGAATCCCTAATCATATCTATGTTGGGTAGTAGAAAATTATCCTTCATACAATATTTGTTAAGGTATCTATGATTTATGAATATGTCTATAGAAAATGGAATCTTAATGACTAGTACAATATTAGAAATCAACTCTACATAAGGAATAGTCTTAATAGAACCTACCATAAACAATTTTTCTAATTCTTTTTTAATTAGGATGGTAAATCATAGATACATCTTTCATAATTTTTATTTAATAAGATTAGCATATGGGTGAATAAATAGATGATGCACTACCACATAAGGATATAAATCTAGAATATAAAAGTAATCCCAAGAGAATATATCAATGAATTTATTAGTAATACTAATAATAAATTCATATTCCTCTAGAGTGAGAGATGCACCAAGTTTGATCATATTAGGATTATCATACATCCCAATATTTACTTATGTGGTATCTTCCACAAAAATATTTTAACCATATTATATAATTATGGGCAAAGAAGGTAGTTGATATTATATATTTGAATTTGGGATAGCATACCCACCCATTTATGAATAATTATAATCATTCATAGAAGGTAACAACCAATTAACTACTAGATTTAACTTTTCTAGGACCGTACTCTCAAATTTTATAGGATCTTCAAGATTTATTTCAACTTCAAATGGTAAGTGTGGACATGTGGAACATTGGTATCCATGTGAAAGAGAGTGATCTTCCCCATATAATAATGACTAAAATAATTTTTCACCAATGGACTTGTCATTTTATTTACTATTTTCCTAATCAAAAATCACCTCAAAGAAGTTTTCACATAATGATATCAATGTTTTATTTTTTTATTATGACCAAAAAAGTCCATATAATCCCAAAAGTAGGCTTTAGGGTCTAAAGTGTACAAAAATAATTTCTTGTGGTCACCCACCCATAAACTATATCTCAACCCTAGAAACTCCAAAATGGATTTTTCATTTGGAAACTTATTGAGTGTAATATATTGGTCTTGTTGGTCCTAATAAATGAGGTCAGGATAATTGAGAGTAAGTGAAGATTTTGGAACAATAGAAATAGTGAAAACAAAATGAGAATCAAATAGATTGGTATTGGTAATCTCATCATAAATTCTATAAAGGTCTCTATGTTGTCAAAAATATCATCATTAAATGTAGAGGCTGAATCACATTTAGCATGTGTAGGGATAACCTTAGGTGATTTGTATCTAATGCATTGTTTTTTACATGATTAACATGAATAATAGGATATATTATGCCTTGTTCTATTGCTCCAAATCCTTTGAATTTATAAGCATTATTTTCCATATTTTTGTTTAGAATGGGATACCTTTTGATTTGAAAATAAGGAGAAAAAAATTCTCTATAGAACCATGACTCATCTATTTGTTTCATATATTATTTATTAAATTCTTTACCTGGGATAAATAGTATATACCCTTTTGGGTGAGATTTGACCCTCTTCTTATGCCATTGCATCTTGGGCCTACCATGGGATTTTAGTGATCTAGAGAGTTTGACAATATGTAAAGCATTTTTGATATTATGTGTGCCAAAGCCCTTATCATGAATATTTAAAGGAGAGGAATATAGTGGGGGAGGAGGTGATTTGGAAGAGGAATTAAGGGTGATAAAATATAGATAATTTTATTTATGTGGATTAGATATTACTTGCTTTTTTTATAACATGTTTAACACTAGGACAATAAGTATATTGGTGACCCTCTTCTTTGAAAATTTTAAATTATTGATAAGGTTGTATATCCTAAGGAACAGTGACCTCCATTATAAAATGGGGAAATTTTATGCACTGATGTAAAGTGAAGGGAATTTCATTCATTTCATGAAATCATGGGTGTCCAAGAAGGAGATTATATAGCAAGTCAAGGTCAATAACATTGAATAGTGTAATATGAATGAGAGGCCCAACATAGATGGGTAAGGAAAATGTTCCTACTAACTACCTTTTATTATTATCATATCCTTTAATGGTGATCATCTCATCTTTTAAATCTATTGTAGTGTAACCTAGACACTAAACTAATTTTAATGGAACAATATTGAGTCCAAAACCATTATCTATGAGTATCCTCTTTATTTAATGGTGGGTGATGTTGACTTATATGTAAAATTAATTTGTATGCAAAGAACCAAGGGTTTACAAGTGATTATGATCAAATGTAATTTTTTTTCTAGGAGATAAATGTTTGACCAACATTTTGAATCTATCGAGTGTAATATTTTTAAGAACCATAGATTGAATATAAATATTAAAAAAAATCCTTTTAGAGTTTAGACATTCACATAAGATCCAAGATGGAATTTTACACTGGTGTCTTATGTAATTGATCCATAAAATCATGTTTCTTCTTGACAGGATGTGTATACTTTAGTTTGGATAAATATTGAATAAGATTAGAATTAGAAGGTGGGTTAGGATTAAAAAGAGAGAATATAGGCCCTTGAAGGGTAATTTTATAGTGTCAAGTTGTAATAACATAATTTTAAGAAATATTAGTATTAGGGGAATTAGAGTAAAAATAGATAAGTCTTGGTATTGTAACCCTTAGATGAGGATTATGTGGAGGAAGAACTCCTAGAATAGATAAACCTAATACTAGAATAGAGGGAGTTAATTATTATGAATTATTGTAATGGAAAATTAATTGATTATGATTGTAGCCACATGATGTTCCATGATATGTCCCTCTATATTTTAATCATAAGGGATATCATGTTAATCAACATTGTTATCCTAGTAACCTTAATTTTGATTATAATTATTAT
Source organism: Torreya grandis (assembly GCA_037957365.1). Classification (NCBI taxonomy): domain Eukaryota; kingdom Viridiplantae; phylum Streptophyta; class Pinopsida; order Cupressales; family Taxaceae; genus Torreya; species Torreya grandis. The sequence goes on from JARHVA010007805.1 coordinate 107,820, forward strand.
TGTGTCCATGTTGTTGTTACTCACTCAAATTAGTAGTATGAAAAGGAAAATGGTCTCTATGTATCCTCATGTTCTAATTAGAATGGGCTGATGTATTATTTAATTTAATGTCCCCTTTTTCCAACATGTCTTTGATAATATGTCTAAGTTACACACATCTATGAATAACATGACCTTTGACATGATGATACTGACAATACTTATTATCGTGATATAACTCATGTTTGGTTGAATTTCATCACATGGTTTGGTATTAGTACAAGTAATCATATTTAAAATGATTACTGGAGAAATATAACCTCAATATCCTTTCCAAGATTATTAAATTATATTCTATTGAACTAACTCCTTAGATGAGGTGACCTTTATAAAGAAAGTAGTTGTGGCAGAAGAGCCTTCTAAACTACTAGTGACTACACCATGTGAACATGTATTGCTTATGTTTCTCTATTACCAACCACATTATTATTGTGGTTGAAAGTTTTGGGACACCCTACCACACTTATTGTATTTGGAGTTAAATTTTGGTTCTAATTTTGGTTATGAGTTAATGTTGGGAATAAATTTTGATTAATCCTTAAATAATTAAGGCCTTTTCTATTTGGACATGTTTATTAATGACATCATTAAAGTTGTCTATAAAATTTAGTTTTAGGTTAAGGGATAATTATAAATTCAAATTCATCATGAATATTATTTTTAACTCACCATTATAAAGAGAATGTGAAAATATAGTAACCAATGGTCTACATCTTGAAAGATAAGTAGCAAAAATCTGACCTCATTATTTGATACCACACAAATTGATGATGGTTAGCTCATGTTTGATGCTATATGAAAAATTATTAATAAACTTATCTGCTAAATCATTAAAATCTATTATATAACCTTTTGGGAGATGTATAAACCACTCCAAAGCTTTCCATACCAAACTCCATGAAAATAAATGAATCATTAAATTAGTGTCATATCCTACTTCTAGACATGCAACCAAAAACTCCTTTAGGTGCTCCCTTGGGTCTCCCTTTATTTTCTACTTATTAAATTTAGGAATTTCAAAATGATATGAAGAATTTGTATATAGTATGATTTAATCAAATGTATATGAGCACATGTGATCCAAAATGTATTTTTAGCCTTGACTCCTAGCCTATAATCCTAAAATTACATCTTTAATAGCTAGCCATTCCTAGGACAAAGAAGTGTTTTAGAATGTATGTGGAAAATTTTATAGTTGAGAATGAAACTATGGCTTAGATGGATTTGTGTAAACTCTCTACACTAATATATTAGGATTATTATTTTTAATTTTAGGATTAAACTAGTTAGGAGGTACTTGGTTTTAATTGGGACTTGAAGATGAAATGTATACTCATTTTTATGTAGGAGGAATTTGTTCTCTTTGAGTGAGGAATCACTGTTGATTGGTGGGAATTTATTGATGATTATAAATGACTTATCTATATGGAAATTATTACTATGTACTAGATAAGATCTTATGGGTGTTAGAGAGAACTTGATTTAATTTAGAAGGATTATGTTGGGGAAGATGTGAAATGGATAGGATGATGTATTTTTTCCAATTAATACCATGTTCCAATAAATCTTCAAGATCAATCAACACCTAAAAAACTTATTCCAATTTGGATATTATGTACACACAAATAACACATGATAAACTATGCACTAAACTCACTAAGGTCAAGCTGAGGTATCTAATGTAATGGATGGGATATGGATTATGTTGGTTGTTAGGTAGAGTGGGATTCATAATGAGTGTCGTAAATGGTTCGTTTGATGAAACTAAAATAAATAATCAACATATTGGTGCTTGATAAGAGCATAAAGATGTGTCAAAATGGAGATACAAGGCCCTTCAATTTTTGAGATCAAAAGAAGGCAAAGATCCTATCTAAAACTAAGACTAGGGTAGTGGGGGAGATTAGGTTGAATAACTCACAATAAAATATCTGCTCTATCAAGCTGGCTATGCTTGGTCAATGTCATACATAAGATGTGAATGATATAAGATGAGGATAGACCTAAGGAAAATAAGGAGGTATGAGTGGGAAACTAGGCCTAAATAATTTTATATTGATAATATTTATTTTCAAGGAGGACAATTATTGTTGGATTGGGAATTTTTTATGTTTCATCTAAAGCAGTAAAGGAGTCAACAATAATATGAGTAATTAGGGTGGAACATAAAATCTCATGTCTTAGCACGATATTAATATTATACTATATGCCAACTATGGGACTAGCTGCTCTAACCCTAGGGAATAAATCATGGTGGACAAGACTTATTTTCTTAGGAAGGTTCATTGAAATGAGGTTAGGCAAAATCCAAGGTAGAAGTGTATGATCTTATTTAAATAAAGGACTTTTTTTTATGCTTGTTCTGATGTTAAATCAAGGATTTGTATAAGGTGATTATATGAATAAGAAATGATTGGATGGAGCAAGGATGTTTTCACATATTTTCAAGAATTCTAATGAAATATATATTTTTTGATGTGTTAGAAATGATTCTAATGAAATCTAGATGCATGTGTGTGTTGGTAAGGCTTTGTGGCACTATTATTTTTGGCTTGTTTTTTGGGTTTTCTTATGTTTATGGAAGTAAATGATTAATTATTAAAATTAAAGTGCTGAAATAAAATGAATTAAAAAACTAAAATTAAATGACAATGAAACTTATTTTTATCCTTTTTATAATAATTCAAATGCATGTAAAGGAGAGAGAAAAAACCTATACTATTATGGAAGGTGTTAATTTTCCCTAGCTTTTCCTAGTTTATTTATTTTAAATGGATTTAATAATATTAATCACATCTTATAAATATGTAAATCAATGAAAAATAAATATATTCTATTACAAAAATTTCACAACATTTTTTTTTACTTTCTTTGTCTACAAATAAGCTAACTAGCCTTTATTTTTTTATTGTAAACAAGCTTTTCTAATTATTTGATAAAAGAGAGATAATAAATACAAATGATAGTTTTATGTTTTCAAGAGGAACCAAAAATACCTTTAATTCACCAAAAAAAACAAAATTATTATTATGTTAAATTTATATGTATGCCTAAGATTGTCTAAACTCTTGTGGTTGTCTAGTTCGTTATTCTAAATACAAGAGAAAAAATTTTAACTTTGAAAATGAAATGCTATGTTGGTTGGAAATTTTTTTAAAGTTAAATAATATATTTTTATGGATTTTTTGTTTAAGTTTTTTATAATGGAGAGAAATTAAATCTACTTGAATGCAACCACAATCAAAACTAACTACTTTTTCTTTTTGGTAGAAAAGACAATGAAAATAAATAAACTTTTATCCTAATAATTTTTTATATTTTATGAATAATTAAATTAATATAATGCAAAAAAAACTAGACTAATACAATATAATAAATTAATTAAATACTAAAAATCAAATTAAAAATCCAACCTAACCAAGGAATAGGTCAACTAGAATGCATGTAGTATGTTGATAAAAGAATCCTCAGTACGATAACTCCTTTAATCCTTATGCTATTTTTTTTTGTAAATATATAACTAGAGGATTACCAATCTATGAAAAAAATGAGGAAGGATTGGAGACAACCAAAAATTAAAAGTAACTAAATGTAGGATGACCAATGTTTTGGTTTGAAAAGACTGAGTTGTTGGGCTAATATAACTTCTTCACTTGTGGTAATGTAGTCAACATAAAAACTATAAAGGTTAAACCTTTAAGAAATTTTAGTAGGATTATGGCTAAAAATATTAAAAATAAAAACTTATAATGGAATTTTTTGGTCAAAAATTAGGACAAAATGGATTTTTTGTAGAAAGAGTTGGGATCTTGCACGAGGCATTTTAATTGAGACTTAAACTTGGGAGGAACTCTAAAATATTGAAAATAGATGAAGGAGTGAGATGGGATTTATTGGAGGTGGAATTAGGATGGATTGAACAATAAACATGATGAATATCATGCAAAGTGTATCAAATAATGATTCTCGGGAGTTAATTTTGGAGGATAATTACAAGGGGACAAAACTTCCACTTTATGTAGGGGCATTTGAAATTGCCACACTTGAAGATAAAATTACCACATAAATTTTCACAACCACCCCATTTTTTATACAAAAACACCTCTTAAATACATAATCACCACCTATATTAAAAAATGGCCACTATGGTTATGTAATTAAAGGGGTAATTTCATAATGTAGGGGGGTAGTTTTGTCCCCTAGAGTAGTATTTTTGTTTTGCATGGGATAATTTTAAAAAATACTCATAGAATATATAAAAATAAAATAGAGGGGGAAAGAAGGGTTCAATGGAAATAATAAGGAAGTAAAATAATGAAATGGGTTAGAGAGTTCCTTATCGAGTGAAAAATAAGATATCATTGCATCATCATCTAATTTATATATAGAGTATCACACCATGAAAATTTTTGGTTCATATCCCCCTCATCATAATTCCTTGTCATAAGTTTCCAAAGCATATTCATGATTAAATGCATGTGGAAGTGAAAAACAAGGATAAGAATACTTACCTTATTTACCTAGGTGGTGGAACAAAGCTAGATATGACTTTACACAACCAATGGGAAGAGAACAAGAATTAAGTGCAATGTAATGGAAAAATTACAAGTAAACCATGTAGCTAAACTATGGACAATAATACATACTTTAATCTCACAAAAAATCATATTACCTGAATCAACTAGATAGTGAATTGAATATGATGCCAAGTCATCATGTACCTATAAAATCGTAAGACAGTCCATGAAAGCTAGAAGACTTGTTAATTTGTTAGTTTTGAAATACTAATCACAAGAATATAATATATACCATTAATAATGTTAGTTAGATAGAGAAACATATATATTTTAGAAAGTTTTTTGACTTAAATGGCTAATTTAGGGGTTAATATATTTGAAACCTTGCCAAAAACTCATTCATTTGTGCATTTAGCAATATGTTGTTTCAGAGCTTTAGATATCCTATGACCATTTTGAGTAAGTAATAAGTCAATGAGAAGAGAAGAGTGAGGGATGGAAAACCTATCAGTGGGAGGAGATATCAGGTAGGACCAAGTAGGTTTTTATGTGCTTTTTTGTTTTTCCCCAAATTTGAAATTTCACTTAAAACTTAACTAAAATATAATGAAATTGAGAAATTTTAGTTTGGAAATGATTATAATAGGGTGTTGACTAGGAATATGTATAATTTTTTTAATGAAGGCATATTTTTTTAGCTTTTTATGGGGTTTGGAAGGGTATGTTGATGATAAACATGATCACTACTCAGGGATAAAACTACCAGTATTTACAATTTTTTAGTTACACCACCACAAGGGTAGTCATGTAACCACTATGATTTTAATAATAGGTGGTTATATAACCACCACTTAGAGCTAGTTATGAAATATCCTATAGGGGTTCCAAAATAGATTTCAATGGTCATGTAACTATCACTTACAAAAGGGCCTGGTTTCATCCCTTTTGTAGTGGGGGGAAAATAGGGAAATGAAAACTTTTAAAGGATGGGTTTGGTCCTTAATCTTACTTAGGGTTTATTTTTATATTGAAAATGGAGTATATAAAATGGATTAGATCTTGGGATTAGGAATGGCTTCATTGAGTCCTATTACTTTTGACATCAGATGAGCTGACCATTCTTCACCACACTAGGATTATAAAAATAGTGTAGGCAAGGATCATTAAAGCATCCAATAGACCATTATGTGATATTATGACCTATTAAAACCCTAAATATAATTTTTTTGTGTTTTCATAGGCCCTTAGGGAGTAGATAATCACTTTATTGACATCTATTAGATTATAAAAAATCATATGAAAGGTCATTTAGTTTCTATTTGAGATTTTGACAACAACCATGAAGCCTAGAGTTGGGTCAAGCATTTTAGATATGATAAAATACTTAATATGGGTGCAAAGTGAAATGTGAGTCTTTCCTAAGTGGATGGATCAAAGATCCCCAAACTATATAAATTTATTATTAGTATCCCTACCTCTTATCTAGTAGAAGATAAGGGTATTGATAGATTTTTATTTAGTTGGTTGTTGACTATTTGACATATCAAGGAGAGAGGGGCCCATTACTTATCAAGATAAGAGATAATGGGTTCAACATATAGGGATATTTATTGCATGATCTATCTAGGGAATTTATTGATCAGCCACCCTATGATTTTTATGGGTTAGATAAATGATTGGATCATCCATTACTAGATCGGAAACTAATTAGAACATCTAGGGATATCAAAGATAATAAATGGATAATTGTAACCTTTTCATTCTTTTCCCCAAACATTGGGGAATTTGATAGTGGTCAATTTGATTTCCCTACTCTAGCAAGATGTGGTTAGGCAATAGGGCAATGGGGAGGCCTACCTTGTAGTAGCCACCAAGGACACTTAAGTTTGGGATCAAATTTTACATGTTGATGTGAAACTTATGGATAGGGTACCCTAATAGTTTAACATTCCCTATGTAGACTATATTACCATTCCTAGGGTTTATTACAAGGGCATATGAGATTTAAGAGTAGAGAGGATAGGATGGTTGGTATGACACCCACTTGTGAAATCAGTTCTAATTAATTGAATATCTCATCCAGGAAGGGCATAGGTACCTACCTTATAACTAGATATGGGAGGAGGAGGCCAATAAGTGTTAGTGCATCAATAGATGAACCCACCAATTCTACCACCACTACCACCATAATAATAGGACCACATTTAGGAGGACCTTACACAATATAAACACTTGGGACATGGAGATAATGAGTCTCTAGTGTATGTTGAGATGGAAGAGGATCTAAGCATAGACACGGAGGAAGATACAAAGGATGATTCTAAGCCTGATTAGCATGAGGGAGACCCAAGTAAAAATTTTGTTTTACATATTTATGATTATAGACTATACTTTGATTATTTTAGTTGCTTAGTTTATTTTATGTATATTAAAATTTTTATATTGGCTAGATTTGAAACCAACATTTTCACTTTGTGATCACAAATATTGTCGATATTTGGAGGCAAAGGATCATGAAAAATGTGATCAATATTTTTTAGCTCAGTACTGGTCTAATTATAGACCAACTTTTGTTCAATCCTAGACTCCCCTCAGGGATTATTCATCACACAAATGTCTTTACCCCAGTGTATAATGCTTACATAATGGTAACAGTACTAAAGATTAAAAAATAACACTATATTGGTTAGAGTGAGGAGGGAAGAGGCCATATTAAATACTATGGTGGATGGATGAGGTGGTATAGCCTCTAGCCATAAGACAAGGATGATTACTTGATATGGAGGTGCCAATAGGGGTCATCATGTTGGCTATTAGATCAAATAAGGTGAGGAATCTTCTAATGGAGGATCTAACAAGGGATGCCACTAGAGTTATATTCCTTGACATTATTTTACATACCTTGTCACATGAGGAGGATGAGCTCCTGAGATATGTTGCATATGTTTTTTTATTATATTGTATATGTCAATTCTTTTTGAGATGCCATGAAACACATTGGCCCTTCATAGAATAGTTTGTATTACAAATTATTTTTATACAAACTTGATAGTTATTATGATATATATATAGAGATGTTTTATCTTACCTCTCAGTGAATTTTCATTCATGTGATGTGACTATAATTTTCATACTTTAATTTTTAGTTGATGCACTCTATATGGATATGCATGTGATGATGTATATGCACATGTATATATTTACTTCTGATATGTTTTTATTAAAGGTAAAAGTGAGTTTTTAAATGGACCCTGCCCATTACAAATATACACGATAGTGATATATTACCCAATGAACAAAACCATAAAGAAAGAAACAACTAACAAGAACACAAACCACAAAAAGTTAAAAAATAACACAAAAACAATTAATTCATAACACAATATTACATCCCCAAAGATTTAATGATTTTTTTTCCAATCATCATATAATGATGTATATTCATTGATCATAATTTGAAATTTTATTTCTATCCCACTGGCCATTCCCTTATGAGCAGTTTTTGATGCCTCACCTTTAAGATTCTTCTTGGGAATACTGTCATTGCCTTTGGAACTAGAAACATTAAAAAATTTAGAAAAACCCTCCATACTCTGCATAGCATTATGTACCTTCAACTTGATAAAATTCACAAAAAAATTTAATTTTTGAATGAGTTCTCTAATTTCATTATCTAGCCTATTCATTCTATCAGTCAAAGTTTCAATCTATGATGTCATCTCAATTTCTTTCTTGCATGAACAATATAAACCATCTTATTTTTTAAGATTATTCACTTTTTGTTTAAGTCTATAATGATCCTTCATGAACCATATAAGGAATGAATTATGTAAATTGACTTCATCCTCTAAACATTCATACTTGTCTTGATGATTGGTAATATCTTTAAAAAAATAAAAATCCAACTTAACCTGAGTTCTTTGTTGCATCTCCCCTATTGTACCCTAAGTCTATTTCTTCTTCTTAGAACTACTTGTAGAATTCATTTCCTCCCTATTATGTACATTATCTTGTTGCTTAGTTTTAATCCCTTCAACCTTGTGTATTGTTCTACCCCTATCCTATTGCTCCCCCTGGATACCATCATTCTCCTTTCACTTTTTTATCCTGATTGACCTTAGCATTAGTATTAATTTCATCAATATCAATAAATTCATTCATATCCTATGGATTTTCATCATAAAAACCCTCTCTTTTTCTATTCCATTACTATTTATAGGTTTTGGTATTTTTTTGTTCCTTAAATTCCTTCTAGTAATCTCCTACACAAAACCAGTATGTTTTTATTTTTTCCTTCTCACAATGGAAGATTGTGGAGATGGATTTTAAGCCTTAAAGAATTTTTAAGTAAAAAATATAACCAAATGATGTATAGGTTTTGATTTTTACCCAATTTTACCTCCCTCATAAAATTTTCTAATGAGTTTAAACTATAGAAAAGAATTCTCAATGGAATGTGATGGCGCATGTAGTTTAGAAATAGGAAATGATAATAATACACAACTTTGTAACAACAATCTAAAGTAACATAAATTATAATATATTCTACAACTTTATTGAATGGGGATAGAAAATACTCCATTTTGAAACCCCCTATAATTTCATCAATTTCTCATCATCAACCAATAACTTTATCTTTTCCTACTCCTACCCTCAAGTAAGCTTAATGTATTTATTTTATGCAATATGGAGGCTCATGACTCTAGAAATCAACTCATCCATTATCTCAATGCAATTTTTATTACTTTAGACCACCATATTATTTCAATTATTTGAAAATTTCATAGAAAGATACAGGTCATAACCACAAATTCTATCCATAAACATAGTTAGGCCTCCATTCTATAACACATTCTAGACATCAGCCTTTTTCCTAATAGAATATGCATTCAGTGGCTCAATCATGTTTAGGTTTCCACCCATATCTACAAACATGTTTTCATGTTTGATTTTCACCTCCCCATAATCTTCCTTGCCAAGATGAACACTATAATAAATCCCATTCCCAAAATAAACACAACTTAACGTAATTACCCCATATTCCTCAATAATGTTGTAGTAATCATGCCAAATATAATAATTGATTACCCAGTCATAATTCCTTATAAAAATTAATTAATTTCTTCTAATATGTTTTTATGGGATATGCTTATGTATTTTTGAGTATAATATATGAAATTTATGTTATTTTATGGATAAATATATGTAATTATAACTATGCTAACATTTATTTTGAAGTCGGCCACCTAGTTGTTTTTTTTTACATAACATATGACTTTCATTTTTTAGCAAGGAATGAAAGGGAAATATGATAAATGTGAGGTAATAATGAATGAAAATAATAAATAATTTTTTAGGAAAAATAATATGACCTAATACTTATGAGAAAATGGGAAAATATACTTATTTTTATAGTTATAAAACACCTACTTTATTAGATTCATCTAGAGATTACTAACCCTAAAAAAACTAGTAAATGGGAAAAGGTTACCCTATTTAAACATAGGCATGTAGGCAATAATTTTGAATAACCTTATCTTTAGAAAATATTTGATTTAATATTACTTCTACACTTGAATATTAATTATTATTATGACACCCTACACATATCCTCATGTGACCAAGAAGGCACATGGACTCATCACCAAATCCTAGATGTAGTCAAGTAAGGGGCATCTCTCCCTAATGTTAAACCTACACAACCATTAATATGTGAAGGCTCACCATTGAAGGTTATAAAAAGGTAAATAAATGTGAAGGATCACCTTTAATATGTGAAGGCTCACCATTTGCATAAGTATTTTTGTTTTCATAGAAGTATCTAACTTTTTATCTACAAGGCCTTTACCCCCATAGTTTGGTTGTATGCAACTAGCAAGATGCAAGGCATCACAATAAAGGACCATAAAAATGAAAAATGACTCTTTATGACTCTTCTTTGTTAACACACTAGAGTAACATACCATCAAAGGCATCACAATAAAGGACCATATCTAAAATAACATACTTAGATGTGATGATGTAAAGACATTTTTATATTGTGAGTTAGTGCCTTTCGGATAAGTGTATTCAATAAAGTAATTGATGATATCTGTGTACCAAGGAGAGGAGCTAATAGCAAGATTTTATACATAACATATCAACTCATCATGGAAATTGGTATTGATGAAGTAGTTAACTTATAAGGGTAATTAGTATAACCAATCAATATTGATCTATCCCTTAACAAAATTTTAGATGATATACATTAAATCAAACTTTATCAGGAGTGTAATGAATCACACAACCTTCCTAGAGAGACATAATGGAAAGTTTGTAGGGATTGAGATTAAACAATAACTCTTGTATCTTGATTGAGAATATAGTGTCAAAATAATTTGGTTTAAAACACTATTTCTAAGCATTCCTTTTCTACTTAAGTATATCATGTCTCATAATCAATGAGGGTTTCGATAATGAGTTAAATAACACATTCTTTATTGGTGTCATCTTCATGAGATAATATATAGGGGAGGGATACCTCAATTTATTTAATATAAAGTAAAATGGGTTTATCCATATTAGGTGCCATGATCATATGGGAGACATAAATTACTACCTCAATTATCTCCTAACAATCATTTTTCTAAGTTAGGCCACTTGTCTTTTTGATTAGGTTGTTGATGGGTTAAATAACATAGGTGAGATAAGAAATGAATTATTGAATGGATCCTAATTTAATTAAGGTTATAATGTCTGACTCATATATTGGAGGGATCATTTATAATATTTCTCATATTTTAGTATGGTCAATATTAATCTCCTGTTGGGAGATGATGTGCCTTAGGATTTTTCCTTTGATGACTTCAAACACACATTTATTTGGGTTGAGAGTGATGTCATATTCAATTAGTTGTGTTGATATGGTGCATAATACCTATAAATGGTCTACATTTCATCTTATTTTTCTTCAAATATCATCTACATATACCCCCACTATCTTATGAATGATATCATAGAATATGTGGGTCATGGACCTTTAATATGTCACCCTTGCATTTTTGAGACTAAAGAGCATCACAACATAACAAAGGTCTCTTCAATGCATAGTAAATGATGTATTTATTTGGTATTCATCATAAATTTGAACTTGGTTTTACCTTAAAAAATAATTCATGAGTGAAATAAATTCATACCCTATGGTAGAATCAATAATGATGTCAATGGATGGGTGATGGAACTCATCCTTTGGACATTGTTTATTAATGCCTTGTAAGTATATATAGATTTTGATTTTACCATTCTTATTAAGGATGGGGATAATGTTGGACATACATTTTGAGCAATCTACTAGCTTAATGAATCCAACTTTTAAAAACTTTATGACTTCCTCTTTTACCATCAATGTGACCTTAGAAATGATGAGCTTGAGTTTTTTATTAATAAATTTTATGTCAGCCATTTTAACTAGGTTGTGGATGAATTCATTAGGGTTAATTCCTACCATGTTAATGTAAGATAAATTGAAATATTTTGAGAGTTTTTTGAAGAGATACTTATGTCACCTTCTGCTTAGAGAGTGACGACACTAGCTTGAGAATTATGGGATTATCTTTTGTCCTAATGTTAAGGTCAAATGTTTCTTTAATGAGGGAGGTGATTTTTTATTCAAAAGCATTATGGTCTAGGATAATATTGAATTATTAACCTTCCATATCAAATACATCATGTTTATCATTAGATGAAAAGTAATCCTCAATATGAAAATAAGAATAATAATAATTAGTTTCAAGGCCCAAGGTGGGATAGTGGGTAAGTGATAAACCCCTCTCATAGTGAATGATCATAGGTCATCATAAGATCATAATAAATCAAGAATGGAATCATTATTCTCATCTATATCAATGACCAAGGGGTTACCTTATTATTTGGGTGATAATTTGATCATTAGGAGTCTTATGTACAAGGGGATATGTCATAATCAAGACTATGAAATCAAATATTGGTATTATTAGATGGGGGATAAAGTGAAAAAATAAGGTATCCATGGAGTCAATAATCTATTTAATCTACTTAAGGAATAATTTTATAGAAAAAAATTAAATTCCTTATTGATCTCATGTATATAAATATTATACAACTAAAGGTGTTTAGCCTTGGTTTGATAGATTTCAGAAACATGGCTCAAAACTAACTTTGAGTTGCCCTATATCCTTAAGTTTTGAATGCCTAGGCATTTTTCAATGAGAATGCCAAAAATAGGGCCTCATACCTATCCCCATTTTTTATACACCCAAATTATAATTTGAATCCAAAAGGCATGACTCACCCTTCCAAAGAGATGAGAATTACTCTTGGCCTAGTTCTTAAGGGTCACTTAGCTCCATCATAGTAAAAGACCCACTAATTATGTGTATAAGGGGGAAAATTATCAAGTAAATTTTCTTGGTCTTATGATATTTTGACCATATGGATATTGAAAATGTTGGGTAACCCATATTGGGGTATTTAGTTTTGAGGTTTGGGAAGATAACAAGCCCATCCCTTTTGTGGGGTGAATAGAAAGGATTTCAAAGCTGTAGATGGTTCAACCTTCTATTATTGAAGAAGGGAGTGAAAAAATATGCAAACTCAAAATGTTGTATCCTAAGCTTTGGTTCAAGGTAGGTAAGAATCTATATACATTCAAAATGATATATACTTGGCCTTTTCTTTGTTATGGGAACTATGTCGACATAGTTAGGGTTTTATTTTGACATGGGGAATATGTTAACATAATTAGGAACTCACTTTAGTGTACGAGGAATGTGATAATATTTATGTAGCTCATATTACTACTGGTAAGACATGGGTAGTAGTATTTATTCTATTTTTATATGTGGGAAATCCTACATGAATCTAATGAACAATTTCCTAGGGTCTTCTTTCTTCATGATGGGAAACAAAATCCCTCCTTAGGAATCCATGGGTAATCATGGGTTTTAATGTTAAAATTTGTCCTAACTATCATCATGGTATGTATTATATACATAAGTACCCACATATCCTAGGGTGAAGGAATGGTTTGTTTTCCTATTGATGTACTTAAGATAGGATGAGAAATAAAACTAGGCATAGGATGAAGTAGAACAACTAACATCTCTAGAGGGATAAAACCTAATAGATCATGGAATCTAAATAAAATAGTATGGCTCTACCACAAACTGATCTATTATCATACTTAAAAGTGGTTCAAAAGTGATAAGGGTGGAACATGAAGTTTGGATTACCTCTATATTATTTAACATTGGGAGGTAGCACTGATAGTCACTGGGATGGTTATTGTAAAAGAGGACTTCCTCTTTTCTAAATGTTTATATCATGTAAAGTATTAGATTCAACAACAAGATTGAGAAATGTAATTAAATAGCATAATAAACAATCATGAGAGGCCTATTAAATAGGCAAAAGAGATACCTAATAAAATAGGGGGTTGGAACAACCATAAGTATCAGGTAGCATAAAATAGCTAATCCCATAAAAATAAACTAACATATTAACCCATGTGGTTAAAAATAACTAACCAAGGTGCATAGATAATATAACTTAGTCAATAACCTAAGGTATTTACAATAATATGCTAACACCCACCTTTAATGACTAAACTAAAAAGAAGACCAAGTTTATCTCTAAATTTTGTGAACCTTTTTGTACCAAGTGGTTTGGTCATTATATCAACTGGTTGCTTTGTAGTGGGGAAGTAGAAGATACTAATGTCTTCACTTGTAACCAACTATCAAATATAATAATGGTGAACCTCAATATGTTTAGTTTTGGAATGTAATATTGGATTATTCACCATCTTTAGAATACTTTGGTTATCACAAAAAAATAGAGTAGGCTTTGATGACTCAAACTGAAGATCCTTCAAGATTTTATTTATCCACATAGTTTCACAACCTACATTGACCATAAATCTATACTCTACTTCTATTAAATATAATGCCACTATAGTTTTTAATTTTATCTCCCATGAGAAAAAACATAAACCAAGAGTGAATACATATCCTATTATAGATTTTCTTGAATCTACTAATCCTACCAATCAAAGTTAGAATATCATGAAAGATCAAAATCTATAGACTTCTCATATATTATGACAAATTCAAGATTACCTTTTACATATCTTAATACCCATTTTTTAGCTAACCAATTTACTTCATGTGGTTTAGACATGAAGTGAAATAGAAAACTCACTGCAAAAGAAATATTTGATCTAGTGGTAGTGATGTAAATGAGACTACCCACTAACTGCTGCCACACTATTTCATTAACTATATTTGAAGAAGTTTCAATTGAAATTTTAGCTCCAAATTCCATAGGTGTGTGATTTGGATTATAATCCATCATTCTAAACCTTTCCATCAATGATTTGGCATACTTATTCTGTGACATGAATACAACACAATCACATTGCTAAAACTCAACACCTAAATAATATTTTAGTAGTCTTAAGTTTGTCATGTCAAAATTACAATAAATATCATCCTTCATCTACTGAATGAGACTATCACTACTCCCAGTGATGGATATATCATCAATATTACAATGATAATCAAGATATCATCACCAAACACCTTTACATAGAGAGTTGGTTTAGAGCTACACCTTTTGAAACTAGACTCCCTATAGTATGTATTTATCTTCATATACTAGGCTTGAGCAACTAGTTTAAGCCCATAAAAGTACTTGATCAACTTATAAACAAGATGTTCCTTACCAAGAAACTAAAAACCCTGTGCCTAAACTAGGTAGACTTCTTCCTCTAGATCTCCATTCAAGAAGCACTCTTGACATCCATTTGGTGTACCTACCATCCAAATTGAGTAGTAATAGTAATAATTAAATGAAAAGCTACCATATTTGTAGTAGGAGAAAAATTATCCTCGTATTCAATCCCTTCCTCTTGTGCATAACCTTTTTCCACAAGTCTAGCCTTATATTTGTCTAAGGAACCATCTGCTTTGCATTTTACCTTGTGAATCTATTTACAACCAATGGATTTCTTTCTTGGTGGTAGCACCATGAGATCCCAAGTCTTATTTTTCATCAATGAATCATATTATAATTGCATGAATGATTCCAACTCATGTTTCCCTTTGGCCTCTAAAAAATAATTAGGCTCGAATAATGTGAAACAATAGTTCTTAGACAAAAATTGTCATGCTCACCTCTATTACCAAACTGATTTCACTATCTCAATATTCTTCCTTCAACACATTATGGAAAGTCTCCTTATTTTAGTGCTTTCATTTTTGTAGAATACCAATTTGGCTTCATTGGTTGTTATATTGGAACCTCATAATGACCTATGTCAATTCCTTCCCTAGAATTTGATTCTAATGATGAACTATAATCCTTCTCAGCTTTCACACCATAACTTATAATAGAATCATAAGAAGAAAAGAATGACTCAATATCTAAAATTATACCAATTAATATGAAGTATGCCATCTATTTATTTAATACGACATCTATATTGACCACAACTTTTTTAGTAAAAACATCAAGTAATATGTAGGCCTTTTGAATATTCATTATACCCAGTAAAATGTATGCTTTGTTTTTTGCATCCAAGTTACTTCTCTTTCGACTAGGAATAACTACAAAAGATACACAACCAAAAATTCAAAAGTTACTTACATTTAGAATTCAACCTAACCAAGCCTCCTTTGGAGTCATATTATTCAATTCTTTTGTAGGACTTCTATTGAGGATGTACACTATCGTATTCACTTCTTCTACCCAATATCTATATTGGATATTTCTACTTTGGACTATACAATGAGCCATGTCCATCACTATCTTATTACTCCTTTCCACAACTCTATTTTTATATGAAGTGTAAGGTGTAGAATATTGTCTATGTATGCATTTAGTGCCACAAAACTCATTAAATTATCTTGAGATGAACTCACATCCATTATCCATTCTAAGAGATTTCACTGACCTTCCCACTTATTTTTTAACCATAGCTTTCCAAGTAAGGAAGTTATGAAAACAATTAAATTTCTTCACTATAAAGTATACCCACTTTTTCATAGAGAAATAATCAACCAAAAATAGAAAATAATGATCTCTAAAATGGGTAGGTATCTACATAAGACCATACAAATATGCATGTACCAAATCTAATACTCTTTTAGCTCTTAAAGCTTTGCCAACATCAAATGAATGTCTAAATTACTTCCCCAAATGACATCTAATACATACATGATGACTATCCTAAATAGAATGAACCCCCTTAACCATATTAGTCTTACTCAATGTAGTCAAATACTATAAATTCAAATGCCCATACCTTTCATGCCATAGTGAACATATGCTATCAACTGCTACAAGTGCACTTTCCATTTCCCTTTGTGGATCTATAAGCTTATACAAGCCTTTCTCACCAATTCCAAAAACAATAATATTATTATCCCTAGTAGTGACTAAACATTGTTGTCCTTGAAAATTTACAACAAAATCAGATTTTAAAGTGATCTCACTAATGGAAAAAAAATTGCTCATATCAGGTACATACCTAACATTATTAAATGTAAACCAAATTGCACCATTAAAATTGATCTAAACATTATCATATCTTTTCACAAAATTAGTTCTACCATCTCCCAAAGATATAGATTCATTATTACTATCATTTTATACAAAATACACATACCAAACCTTATGGCATGTATAATGGCAAGATGCCCTTGAATCAAAGTACCAAGCTTGATCTACCAAAAAATTACCATTGGAATCCATGAAAGCAAAATTAGGAGATGATTACTCACCTTCACCTTTAGCTACATTCGCATGATGAGATTTTTTTTCTAGGGTTAACCATATCCTATTGTATTTTCCTGTAATCTTTCTTAAGGTGACTAGGTTATAGTAAAAAAATTTCCACTTAGGTCTCTTATTAGAACCACTTATGAAGTTTCTATTATAGAACTAGTATGTTTACCAAACTTCTCACCCTTTCCCTTGATGAAGAATGAACTCTCTATAAAATTATATGTAGACAACACTATCTGCTCCTATCATCTCTCTTTTTGTAATAGCAATGTGGACAACTTTTCAAAGTCCAAATTTTGTGTCTTAACAATCATGTTTAAGGACTCCATAAATGACAAAAATGAAGGTGGAATATTTTTCATAACTAAAGCAATCAAATATTTCTCATCAATAGGCTTCTATATAACCTTCAACTAATCATTGATGTCCTTGATATATATAAAAAACTTATAAATAAGGCCACATTCTTGAATCTTAGTAGAAAACAAAAAATTATTAAAATAAAATACCCTACCACATTTAGAAGCCTAGTTTTTAGAAGTAAGACTAGTCCACAATACTGATGCAATGGTCAACTTTCTAACCTCTAAGATTAGATTATCTGCTACTAATAGTTTTAACAAAATAAGATCATACAAATGGTGTTTATCATGGTCATCATAACTATTGGTAGGCCTTTACTCTTTAACAAGCACTATTTGATCAAGGTTTCAATTCACATATTTTAAAAACCTTATGACTCCACAAACTATGATTTTTGCTTATCAATTTTTGTGAATTTAGCAATAAGAGGTGTTATAAACTAGCCATTTGACCTAATTTTTATAAAAAAAGAGTATGAAAAAAAACTATAATGACTTTACATAAAATTATTCCTACAAATGGATTCAAATCATAAATTGGTCAATACTTCCAGTTTTTAGCAAAAAACATCACACTGTTTGGGAAATTTTAAATTTTCAATCTTTAAAAACACCAAATAATAGACAAAAACAACTTTATCTAGATATATACAATTCCAATTTAAAAATTCCTTTTCCACCAACATCTAGATTAAAAACCCAAAAAATGGTGAAATTTTCACCTTCCGTAACTTTTTTGAGATAATTAATCACCAGTTGGTCCCCAATAACCTTTAGAAGCTAAAGTTTTGAATTATTTTAATTGAAAAATTAAAATCAATTAAAATAATAAAACTTTAGATTAAAATTTTCATAAAAATAATCAACCAATCCAAAAATTGGCCTACCTATAAAACATCGAATGTATATTCTAAGAGAAATACTTAGTCAAATTGAATTCCATCAGTTCCTATCATCTCCTCTCAAAAAATAAATTTTTTATACCCCTCACTCACCAAAAATAGTACCCAAATGAAAATATGGTCACTTTTCAAACTAAACAAAAATGGACACCCATAAAACATAGGAAAAATGAAAATAGACTTGTAAGCCTCTTCTATTGCCTTCTGCCAATTTTCCTTTGCTAAGATAGGTCTCCTGATGCTTCTCTATTGATTACTAGATTTCTCACTAGTCACAAGAAAAATTCTTATCAAGGCTCTCCACTGGATGATTCACATTCTTATCTGACAATACTTCTCCTCTCTTGCTTTTTAGGCTCCCTCCCAAGCTTCTTACACCATAAGCTCTGATTGGATATTATATTCAATAAAGAGATAGAGAAATATAATTAACCAATGTACTAAACAATACATGAGAGGCATATTATATAGGAAAAGGAACCACCTAATAAATTAGGGGGTGGGAGAAACCAAAAACATTAGGTAACATAAAATAGCTAAACTTGTAAAAATAAACTAACCTATTAAACCAAGTGGTTAAACAACTAACCAAGGTTCATAGATAATATAACTTAGTCAATAATTGAAGGTATTTACAATAATATGCTAAAAAAAGGTATAATATTCTATCTAACCCCTCTTCAGGTTATTGTACTTGATATCAATAAAAATATTAGGTCCCCACCCTTTATGGGTTGAATGGGAGGATGAGTGGAGAGTATTTCTCCAATAGGTTGATAATATTTATTGTAGACATAGTGGAGAATTTTGAACCAGTGGTTCGTTCTGGGTTAGTGATATTTTGAGTTTGTATTATGTACTTTTCTTATGAGTTATCCTGTAACAAGTCATGGGGTATTTCTAGACACTTATTTAATATGACCACTCTTGATTTTGTGGATCTAGTAACATTGATCAATTATGGGGGGTTTATGACCCCATTAATAAGTAGATGGTAATCGATGTGTAATTCAAGATACTTATGTATGGTTTATTGTAACATGTTGAAGTTTTTAGGATCCCCTTGGGATATGAAAACCTTAAATAGATGTAAAAATTATATTTTTTGGAATATGGTTAAAGGGATAGCCTTCATATTATGTATCTAAGGCCTACCTAAGATCATTTTCTAGTTGGTGTCTTTGTCTATAACATAGAACTTAGAATTGCCTTTGGGCCTAAAGTGACTGGGAACATAATGGACCCTATAGAAGTATATTTGAGGTTATCAAAGCCTTATAGGGTGTTACATATTTTAGAATAATTATTTTCCCTATAACCAAGCCTTTATATGAAAAAAAGGGGATGATGTTGACTAATGTTTCATCATCAACCATAGTTCTTGACACATAATTATAAATCTATACTTATAGAAACAAGGCCAGATCTCCCCTAGATTCAATATGAGATTCAAGAGTAAGGATTAATAAATCAAATAAATAACCAATGTCCCATGATTCTTGGTTATAAGAAAACATGTCCAAATCAATGTGGTTAATTTGATCTTGTGGGGTAGGAGTGACACTGGATAAATTCCCCAGTCTTAGGGAATTAAGCAAGGCTAAAAGTTGAGTGGGGGATTTCTTGAGCAAGTCTAGTAATGAAATGTTGGAGAATGTTTTGGCTAAATTATATCTTATATCATAGTTCACAAAATGTTTATCAGAATACTCTGTTTATATAATGTTTTATGGATGGAGAGACATAGGCCAATACTCTCGAGTGCAAGTGATGATTTTCACCTCCTCTTTGAATTCTAGTTATATGACCCCTATCATTTTAATTTTTACTTCAGTCCCAACTAAGGAGTTAAATCATTATTTGTATTCCCATAGGTGGAGGCTTTAGAATCATGAGTACATGTCATCATGGGTTGATCATGTTGAATATGGTGGTTTTGTGGGCCACCCTAAAATTGAATTTGGGTGATGTGTGTTTGTTGGTTTAGGAATGGGTTATAATATATTTGGATATTTTTATTTTGATGGGTGATAGAACCATTTGAAAAGACCTAGGAGTTTTTCTTAGAGTTCCATAAGAACATGTTTACAAACATTTTCCTTTGATATTTTGGGATTATTTATATAAATTTGTTATATTCTCTATATTTATATGTCATGACAAATAACTCAATGGAAGAGGAAATAAAAATTAGGATCATAGTCTCTAGGTCTCATGTTTAATCCCTATCACCTGAACCCTTATTTCATTTCATTGGTAATAGATTGATAATGCAAATCTAGAAAATAATAATCTAGTTGAGTGTATTTTTAATATATATGAAGCTAAAAGGGAATATAAGTGGATATAGGCTATGTGGATGTTTTTTGTGGTGGATGTCATGTGGTTTGTATGTAACTTGATAATGAAAAAGTTGGGAAATGGATTTTATATATGGGAGAGTCTATGTGGGAGGTACATAATTTAGAAGTGTAAAAAACAACAAATTTTTGGATACTACATCATTTGATGAAGGTGGAGTGTGAGTGTATATGATTCTTATTAGAATTTGAATAGGTGTTGGATGATATTAATGGGATTTAGAGATGTTAGGGTTAAGGACCCCATGAGTGAGGGTATATATAAGTGTTTGGTGAGATACATGGTTTTGTGTGTTATTATTTCCTAATATGGTGGAATCAATATGCTTATTTTTGTGGTATTGGTTGAGTAACTTTTTGGATGAGATAAGGAGAGGGATGAGCTTGTGTAGGAAAAAATTGGATTATATTTTGACTTAGAACTTATTTGTTGTCCTCTAGGTCAAAAATATGACACATTGGGGTATTGATGAGTGGTTTTTGGATAGTGTTGGTGATATGCCTAAAAACCTCTTATGTGTGGGGGATAGAGGTGTAATATGGTGTATTATAAGGGGTTTTTTTTGGGTGAGATCACTAGGTATAGTTTTTTTGGCTTGTACTAATGGGTTGGAGGTGACTTAACTCCTACTAAGAAGGTGAATGGTTACTTACATATGGTTTACCTTGTCCTCTAAGTGATGGATCATTCCTAGGTAATGATAATATATACCTATGATATCTATGTATCTAATTTATAAACTAATGGATAGCCTCATGTCCATACAAGTAGTGGCTATACTTCCCCAAAATAAGGGTCATAGTGTTGGAGTCAAGGTGGTTACTCATGGTTTTGAATACATATTGTAAATCTTGAATGGAAAACGCACTCATATCCTAGGTGTTAGGATGAGAGTAATCATATAATTGGTAGTCTATATTGGTGTAAAATGTTGATTTATTACAAATCATCAATGAAGACTCACTATAACTAATATGGCTTCCCAAATAGCCTTCTAGGCCAAGATATCCACCTAATTCATGTTTGAACATATTCTAGGGGTATATGAATACCCATAGAATAAATGGAAAGAGGATGGAAGGTGGATAAGGGAAAGGTTAAAATGAATAAAGGGATACATAAATGATGAATTCATTCATGTTAGGTTCACCAATTTGTATACACATGCTAAATTATGCACTCAAATCCTCAAGGTTAAGAGGTAGCCAATGTAATGGATGGGCTATGGATTAGGTTAGTCGTTAGGTAAAATGGGATTTGGAATGGGTGGTGTAAATGTGTTATCATGATAAAACCAAAAGATCTTAGTATCATCTTAGTGCTCATTAATAGCATAAAGTTATGCCAAAATAGAAATCCAAATCCCTTTGATTTATATGATCACAAGTAGAAGAATATCCTAATATATAATAGGAATAGGGAAATGGGGGAGATCAAGGTGAATGAATCATGAGAAAATATATACTCTATAAGGTTGGATAATCATAATCAATGTCCTCCATAAAATGTTAATGATATAATATGAGGCTAGACCCAAAGAGAAGAAGGAGGTATGAATGTGAAACTAGGATTGAATAATTTTATAGTGATGGCCTCTATTATATGAGAGAATAATGATGGGTGGATTGAGAATTTATTATTATTCATCCAAAATATTTAAGGATTCAATAACAAGAAGAGGAATCTAGACTGAACATAAAACCTCATGTCCTATATCAGTATTAAATTAAAAATATATGCCCATTGGGGGATTAGGTACTCTAACCATAAATAATACCACTATGGATAGGACCTGGTATCACAAGAAAGCTCATCCAAATGAGGCTAAGTAAGTTCAAATTTAAAATCATATGAGCTTGTTTAAATAATGGCTTGTTATGTATGTTTTCTTTGATGTTGAAGAAAGGATTCATGTAGGGTGCCTATACAAAAAGGTAAGGCTTGGATGGAGTGTGGATGATTTCATGTGTTATAAAGTATTCTAATGAAATTAATATTATTTAATATGTTTCAAAGTATTATAATAAAATATAAATGCTTGTGTTTGTTGATAAGGCTTTGTGACACTATTTTTTTTGTTTTGTTGTTTTTGGCTTATTTTTTGTGTTTTATAGAGTTTATGGAAGTAAATGTTTTCTCACTAAAATTAAAGTGGTAAAATAAAATATATGACAAAATTTAAAGTAAATGAAAACAAAACTTATTTTTATCCTTTTCCAATAATTCATATGTATGCAAAGGAGAGAGGAAGAAACCTATACTATTATGCAAAGTGTTGATTTTTTCTAACTTTATATAAATGCAAACTAGGTCGTGATGTTTTTGTAGTATTTTTTTGTTTTTTTAATATGATATGGATTAAGTATGAAAATTATGTCTTCAAAGTATTAAAAAATATGCAAAATAAATTATAGTCTAAAACAACAATGTCACAACACTTATTTTAGTTTGTTTTTCCACAAACAAGCTAAATTAGCCTTTCAACTTTCCTATTTTTATGCAAAAAAGATTTTCAAATGACTTTATAAAAGAGAGATAATAAATAAAATATATTATTTTATATTTTCAATAGGAACCCACAACACTTTAATTCAGCAAAACAAATAAAATTTGAAGTATGTTAGCTTTATCTATATGTCTAAGATTGTATAAACTCTTATGGTTATTCCAAATGCAAGAGAACTTATTTTGAATTTGAAAATGAAATACTCTATTGTCTAGATTTTTAAAAAAAAAAATTAATTAAGGTATTACTATGGATTGTTTTTGGAATATTTTTCTAATAGAGAGAAAATAAATCTACTTGAATGCAATCACAGTAAAAAGTAATTACTTTTCCTTTTTGGTATAAAAGACACTGAAAAGAAATAAAACTCTCTTGGTACAAAAATTGATTTTTTGTGAATAATTAAATTAATATAATTAAATAAAACTACTCTAATATAATCTAACAAATGAATGAAATATTAGAAATTAGAATAAAACTCCAACCTAACCAAGGCATAGATCAGTTGGGATGCATGAAGTATCTTGATAACATAATCATCAATATGCTAAATTCTTTTATCCTTGTATGAATTATGGGAACACTATAACTATAGGATGACTAAGATTTGAAAAAATTGTGGAAGGAGAGGAGACACAATGACAAATGGAGATCATTTGAACTGAGGCTGCCCAATTTTTTGGTTTGAAAATATTGAGTTGCTAGACCAATAAAACTTTTTCACCTTTGGTAATGTAGTCGACAAGAAAAATATAGAGTGTGGACCTTTAGGAAATCATATTAGGAATGTAGCTAAAAATATTAAAGAAAAATCTTCTAATGGAAATTTTTAGATCTAAAACTAGCCCAAAAATGGCCTTTTTGTGAGAGTTGGGAGCTTGCATGAGGGAATTTAACTGAGTTCAAATGAAATTTTAACTTGGAAGTAAATTAAAATTATTGAAAATATAAGAGGGAGTGATATATTATTTATTTGAAGTTAAATTAGGATGGAGAGAAATATAAACATGACTAAAATCATGTGAAATGCATTAAAGAATGATTCTCAAGAGCTAGTTTTGGAAGACAATTTCAAAGGTTAAAAACTGTCACTTTATGCAAGGGTAGTTTCCAAATGGTTACTCTTGAAGATATAAATTCCAAATAGGTTTTCATAACCACTCCTATTTTAATAAAGAACCATCTCTTGTATATATAACCACTTCTTAAATTACAAAATTACCATAATAGTTGTGTAATTATAGGGGTAGTTCTATAACAGAGGGGGGTAATTATGTTACCTAGAATGGTGGTTTCATCCTAGATGGGAATTTTTTAAAAAATTTGATATAAGTTATACAATTAAAAAAAAGGGGACCAAAAGGTGTCAATAGGAATAATAAGGAAGTAAAAGAGGGAAAGGGGTTAAAGTTCCTTGTGGAGCATAAAACAAGAGATCATTGCACCATTATCATATTTATATCATGACTATCACACCATGTAATGTTTGGGTGAATTAAATTACAATGTTTGGTAAAACATGGGGTGGGGACACAATTAGTTCCTTCCCATTTCTATATGATTCTAGAACTAACAATTTTTGAACACATGTTGGACCATAGCCAAAGGAGGGTAAATCTTCAGTCTATTATGTAATTTTGATAGTGTTATGTGATTGAGTTTTTTCAATACTATGTAATTTATCTATAGGATATTAAAGGGAAACCTTATCACCCATCACTAATAAGCACAATATATATTCACATCTATTCTTGAACATGTCCTACTAAAATTGAGTTTGAGTTGCATTGTCATTAAATGGAACATATTCATACTTAGGTTGATATACTTTCATATCATGTGAGTTCATATAATCTTGTTGATCATGTTGTTGGTAGGTGAATGGATTTATATGGTATTGTTGATTTTGTGTCAAATCATCATCACAAGTAGAATTGTAAGCTATGCCACTTCTTATATATCAAGGCATGTTGGACATTGTTTCAAAGTAAATAATTTGACTTGAATACAATTAATTGGACCTGAAATTTGAATAGACTCATATGAAATGGGAATTTAAACGTGATATGGAAATTAAAAGAGAAGTTTTTAAACTAAATAAGTTTGATTTAAACATGAGAACTAGTACTGATACTAGAATTTAATTTTAGTATTGAAGTAGTTTTGATATAAAAATTTGAAATTTTATTGAAATGGGTCTAAATTCACATGAAAAACATAGCAATATGATTTTAGACAAAATAGGTATGTGTTTAGATAAATTTGGACATGTAGAAGGAAACAATTTTGACTTGAAATTTGAGAAGAGTAACACCTCTTTATGAAGGTGTACATATATTTTTAACATAACAACCAATCAATCAAACCTTCAAGCTTAATATTCTACTTTAGTAACTAAAACTAGAATACTCCACATTCACCGATTCATTTTATAAAAATTCTTGGAGAGAAGATTATAAAATTTAATATTTTTTAAGAAATTAATGCAGTTATTGGTGGTTTTTTTACATCTTAAGGTTTTAATATGTAAATCCTAAGCTAAATTAAGAGGTTGGATCTATTGTTAATGTGGAATAAAATTAGAAATCTATGGAGCTTTACAAAAATAGTAAATACAAGGAGAAAGGGGACTTATCTAGATATACAAAGATTTTTTCATGGATCTAAGTACTGGAGATGGCTGTGTAGACACAAAGGAATCTTTCATTTATTGACTATTTTTCAAGATATAACTTTAGATATTAGTGACCCCTTTAGGATAGTATCACCATGTGGCATTAGTGTCCAATTATGGCACTATTATCCTTTCTATAGTTACTATATATAAGTTTTAGGTAACATGTAGGAGTTCTTGGAGGACTTGTAGGTGATTTGGTGTCATGTGAGAGATTTTTGGTGTCATTATTTTGAGTAATTATTCTCCAAATCCCTAATGAATACCTTCACACATGAAACAATAAACTAATCAAATGTAAAAAGAAAGGAAAAAACTATGTTTTGTGATGTTATGATCACATGGATCAGAACCCATATTGTCCTAGACATTGCCTACATTAACTCTAATGATAGAGGTCTTAGATTATATGTAGTTCTCCCTTAGGTAATGTGCACCATCAAATTTCATGGTATTTTAAAATTAATTTCACCTAGGTCTTTATTTGATCAAGCACTTAAATGTTTAGGTGTGGAATTTGAGTAGTATGCAAAGTATTTGAGTTGTATTATTGGTTGATTCTATATAAATAAGTGCCAAAATAGTAAGTTCTATATGTAAAATACCTTTTGAGTATCTTTATATAGTAGGATATTTATTTAGAATATAATGCCTTATTCACTGGCTAATAAGTCATGAAAAATATTAAAAAAAAGATAAGAGAAGGGTCATATAGGGGTTAGGACTCAAACATGCATGAAAGGGCCCATCGAACATTGAAGCCAAAATTGGACACTAACACCATGTGGTATTACTATCCTAAAAGTGGATTTAATTCCCTAAGGCTCAAAATAAATAAAAAATTAGGGATGATAGGCTAAGATCCCATAGGATAGGAAATATGTTACCTATAACTACTGGTGGTGTTGAAAATAAGTAAAATAGGACACAATAAATATCAAAAGACTAAAGATAACTATGTGAATAAGGACTATAACCATCACTAAGATCCTCATGTGAAAGAACAACCAAAGACATAGTAATTATGGTTTCTTGACCAACATAGGGTGTTTACTTCCCCCCCCCCCCACCTTTTATTCTAGTAATATAATGAAAGGAAAGTGCTAGAGTAAAATAAAATATAAATGCATACCTATACTTACCTATGTGAATGTAATCTAGATTTGGCTCACTTCTTAATAAGAGAAGTGGATAAAAACTTTAGTGTAACATGTAAATGTAAGACATATGGTGTGAATTTCCCTATACCTAAACTAAGTATGTGAATTGATTGCATGGAGAAATAAGACTCATTTTCCCCCACTATAAATATGAGTATGTAAATTGAAGGTGTGAAGAAACAAGGCTTTCTTTCCCCCACTCTAAATCTAAGTGTGTAAATTAGGTCTGGTGTAATGCTATGGTTCAACTGTTATAGATGACCCTATGAACCAAACTAGTGAATACTTGTGACAATATTTTTGATGATACTAGTGTAACTTAATGAATCTAAAAATGGGGACTGAGAATGTGCACTCTGCATTATGCCCCCTAATCCTAATATTTAAATGATGTAGCTGTGTATCTAAATATTTATAAGAACTGGTAAACTGTGTTAAATTTGTATATCTAAGTAGGGTGTAAATATGATTACCTATGTAAAACTATGTAAAATTTATGTAAACTTGTGTAGACCTGTGTGTCTATATATCTAAAAATATGTAACTCTAAATGCCTATTAAACCTATTTAGACCTATGTGTGTGTGTGTGTGTGTGTGTGTGTGTGTGTGTGTGTGTATATATATATATATAAATATGTGGCCCTAGATGTTTGTGTAAACTTTTTTAGACATGTGCATCTAAATGCTTGTGTAAACTTGTAGAGACTTGTGCATTTGTATCTATTTAAATATATAATCCTAGATGCCTGTGTAAAATTTATGTGGACTTGTGTGTAAAAATCTATGACTATGGATGCCTATGTAAGTTTTTGGATACCTATGTGTCTAAAAATATAAATAATATATGCATTTGAATTCTTGTGTAAACCTATGTGTCCATATATCTGAAAATATGTGTATTTGAAAGCCCATGAAAACATGTGTATACCTATGTATCTATATCTCTGAAAATCTATGTAATTTGTGCACTTAAATGCTTGAGACAATCTAGGCATATATTTTCCGCCATTTTGGTGAGATATCTAGGAATTTTATGAGGATATGTCACCAAAAGTGGTAAGGATCAAATGTTTTGGTGTTAGTAATTATGATGTTATATTAGGTTTGAATAATGTACTAATTGTGTAAGAGTTGATAATGTAGTGTGTAGTTGGATAGGTACCTAGTCTATTATACGTTTAATATAATGTGATTATTTTTGTCATTTTTTAAGTTTGATAATTATGAGAGTATTTATTTTACCAATATGGGATAGAGTGTATCAATATCAATTCCCATGTGTAAGAAACAATTTGTGAACTAAAGCTACGATTCTTGAAATATGGAAATAATAAGAGAGCTGTATTAATTAGTGAAATTGACACATAGGGTTAACCTTAATAGGGTGGTACTAGGTAAGTTATGACTTAAATAGGTCATTTTAAATCATTGGAAATTTATTTACATCATTTGAGTGGAAACAATTGAGTATGATAGAGAGAAACATGCCGAGGAGATGAGATGCTAAGTTTATCATGTTATGATGAGGTTGAGGCATGCATTTAGGCTAGTGAGAAGGTTCACCTAGTAAGGGACCTAAATGTTTCCTATTTTTTTAATCATTTTTGTTATCTGTTTTACCTATTTTGCTATAAAAAGACTATTTTTGGGTTATATTAGAGAAGCTGACACTATTATCACATTATATGCACTAGTGTCTAGATCTTGGTGTTATTATCTAGAGTGTGGCACTACTATCTAATGCCACTATCCTCTAAGTATCACTAGTGTCTATTATGCCCTAGATGTGGTGCTCAACATTGTTTATTGATTTTATATTCTTCTTGTTATTTTTTGGTTGTAGTGTTATTTTATTGATGTCAAATTTGGTTACAATTTTTCAAGTTGGTGCCCATATGATGGATATCTATACAGGTAAGATGATGGAGACTATATAGGTTTTTCCCATGTCTAATGTTGAAATAGAGGTTCTCAAGAGAATATATCTATGATAGGTTACTTTATTGGAGCATATACCCTATGATAAGCATATGATTACTTCACTATGTGAGAGGTGTAATGTAGACATGTGTAAATTTTGGCTACCTATAGGTAAGATGACTGTGACATTAGAGGATATATATTAGATCTTATGGTTACCAATTTTTAGTCAACAAAATGGACTATATGAGGATACTAGTCCTTGACCTATATAGTGGGCATATAGGTACTTATTTACCATGGTAGTGGGGACTCATAACTTAGGGAGTTAGAGTGACATATTGTTGACCATGATTGTGATGTCTAATGTTCCATGATTATGAAAATTTCTATGTTGTTTTCATCATATATTTCCATGAATGGGAGTGGTGTCTCTAT
>JARHVA010007805.1:142500-465000 GCA_037957365.1 Torreya grandis
CATGTTTTGAGAAAACCTTCACAAATTATAAATACCATATCATAAAATTCTCATCATATATAAATATGGAAGCATCAAAAGATTTCAACATATAACCTACAACCAATATACTAGCCTGATACACAGTCAACGAGCTTGAGAAGCTTGTGTTGGGGTGTTTGAATAATTGGATGAAAAATTTATTTTATCATATATATAAATTACTAAATAATTTAATCAAGGCCGAATTTATCCCCGTATTTAATCATATTTTTGGGACACTAGGGTAAGTTACTTCTATTTTGTCTCAAATAGAGGGCACTCCTAGAGAACCATACTTGGAAGGTTTGTCATAAGGAAGGAAAGACGGTAAGTTCAGATATTTTGAAAACATAGAATAAGGGTCTAGGAATTTGTATTGAACATGGGTGGACATGAAAATGGCCTCATAGGTGATAGAGGCTAAACATGGTAGCCTAAACCCATAAAGGTACAGTTAGGCCTATTTGCCTTAACTAGGCCTACATCCCAATTGGAGGGATAATATAATTTATAGAGCCATATTATACTTTAAAATAGTTGTATAACCTTCATGGAGATTTATAAGGTGATTCAAATCCTTTGGTTTGTAGATAAAGTCACATAAAATGTCATTTCTTGGCCTAAGAATAACTTAGGGTACATAGAACACAAGAAAGAACTCGAGAATCCACCTTAATAAGCTCATATCTCTATGGATGCTTACCATGGGAGATCAAGGATTTAGGAATAGTTTTAGGGGTTCCCATATCCCTACCTTTTTAAATTTATCTAGCGTATGTATGTCACAAGTTTATGAATAATCTTTAAGGATCTAAACCACTCAAAACCCTCCACAATCCTTGCTAATGATATGATGGAAAAAAAAGGAACAAACATCATATAAATGAGTGTTTTTTACTTGTAAATTTATTGGGACTTGAAAAATACTTCCCCAGTCTCCTTCCCATCAAGTTGGATTCTACCCTATTTGTATGGACATGGTATAAAACTAGTTTTCTTAATAGATTTTAGTGTTTTTTAGTAATAAATAAGTTTCAAAGGATGAGGATAACTTTGGGAGATAAAGTATGACATAAAATAACTCATCATATCCATTTATTTATTCATAAAATTACATAAGTACATATACAAGCACCTTCACATTAGGTAGTCCAAACTGGCATAGTAAATAAAATGTGATCACCAAGTAAGAAGGTGATAAGTATAATTGGGAGGAATTTTAAGGTATACATAAGGGATATAGTGATAATAGGGCTCTTTAAAGGTGTAATAACATCCCCTGTATGTATTTTTTTGTAAAATTGAAGATCACTTCAATGATAAGTGTAAAGGATGAGTGAAAAGAGGATGACAGTGACTGCAGATAGTGAGAATGCTTATAAAAAGAATATTTATGATTATGAACACCTCCAATGTATGTTGGATATTTTTATAAACCACCCATCATATTCAAAATGTGGTAATTGTTCCTAGTCTATTGTTCATCGCTCAAGAGAAGCCAATGATGAAGATAGATTCAAAAGAGCTAATTGAAGGGTCTTATGCTAGACTTGGGTAATTTTCATACATTAAAGGGACATTTGTCCAAAGTAATGTTTCATGGTTAATTTCATACTCTAGCCATATATAAAATAACTTATTCTCATGCCTTGATAAGTGTCATTGTGACCTTCACCTCCACTTCTCTCTTCCCTCTCTCACATTCTATAAGTATTAGCCATTTTGGTTCTTGATTTCTTATACCACACCTGGTATGGTGACACCTTAATGGTTTGATGTTTTATTTTTCCTTTGAATAATATAATAAATATATTTTTTAGTTCATGAACATCTTTTTCAAGTGTGTTAAGTGATTAATGGTGAGGTCTAGTGATAAGCTTATATCCTTTCTTCTCCTTATCCTTTCATGTTTAGTGTAAGAAGTTCTCATTCTAATAGGTCATATGGATTTTAGCTAGTGTTTTTGGCTCCCCTAAAGTGTGAAAGTTTCCTTATATATTTAAAACTGACCTTTGGTCCAGTTACCTTGAGTTGTCTCATGCATATCACCTTTATATATGGAAATACTAATGCTAGAACATCTTAGGATTTTGAAGCTATTGTCGTAGGTCTTGGATTTTAGTGCAAGGAGTATGATGGTCTTGTGGAAATTTTCATGGTGTATCACCCAATTATATTATTTTAATTTCATGTAAAATTCTACCCCTTTTTATACAAGAAATCAATAGTATAGGAGATAAGCACTTAAATATCAATCTAGGGAGCTAACCCTTAACCCTAGAGGTCTACTTCTACTATAGGTAACCCACATACCTAGAAGTATTATAATATTTCCAAAATATTAGAGTAGGATTAAAAAACATCCTCTAGGGTGAAATATTTGGTGATAAAAATTATTGCATGCTAGATGGGACTATTTTCCTAAAGATAACTTGTCAAGGTAAATGTTGGTCTTAATAACATCAGCTACATATGGTGTGCTACTCAGCATTTGGTGACTCCAATTCAAATTAAAATCTAGTTATAGACCATTATTTTGTCTTATATTTGTGCTCATATTTCATGGTCCTTACTATGCCATCTTATAGTATAATTTTCAATCCCATCAATCCACCTCTTCAACATGAACTTCCTCTTGAATTTTAACATCATTGGCATATTCTACCCTTTGAAGAGCAAGAGGACTTTTCTAGCCAATAATACCAAGAGAGTGAGGAAGAATTTAAAGAAAACATGGCAAGGAAACATGACTTCCCAACCTAAAATACTAAAAATCCAATTCATATTGATGCATATGATGACATTCCCCCTAATTCTATAGAGAGTGTTCCTACATTTAATGGTGAAGGCCATGTCACTCCTAGTGAGCACATTAGGGATATATCAAGCTTATGTAGTTTTAAAAAAGGTAAACATTGGTATTATACTAATTACTATATACCTTGAAGGGAAAGTAATTGATTGTTATAGGACTATGTTTGATGGTTTCATCATAACTTGGGATGATTTGGATTGCTTCTAACATTAAGATTTGAAGATAAGAGTAGCCACACTTCACTCATCCACCAATTCAATGTGATCCAAAGATCACCTAAGGAAATAATGCATGATTTTAGTGATATATTTCAAAATACTTGGTATAGGTTTCTTCTTCTCATGAGACCACCTGTTAGATTTGTGTTTCCTACATACTTGAGGGCCATTGGTATTTGTTAACCAAATTTGACTTTTAGGTCAAATTAGAGCACCCCTAGGTAAGAACTTGAATTTTAGGTGTTTTAGGGATATAATATAGATTTCATAAGGTGTTAAATATTTCAATTAATTTCAATTAATATTTTAATATCCTTGGTCATTAGTTATTTTAGTACCTTTAATCATTTTAGGTCATTTTGAGGTTAAAAAGTTGCATTCAATGACTTGTATAGATTTATTGGGAAGTGTGAAGGTGTTAAGAGATTATGTCACATAACATGTGTCCTAAGAGGTATTGATTAACTGAAACAAAATAAGAATTTGTGGGTTCCTTAGAAAAAGGGTAGTTTTCTTGAGGAAAAGAAGAAGTTTGGCACTTGTACAACTCCTTGGGAAGTGTGCCATGTGGGAAAGGATCATGGTATGTATCTTTATCTTCCAAAATATATGTGGGAAAGAATTTTTTTATTTATATATATCTTCTATAATCTTATTTACATGTTTTATTTTGCTTTGGAAGTGCCATTTTTGGCCCAAAATCATTCTACTCTTATTTAAGTCCTCTTAGCAAGCAGAAGTGACCTTAAAATTTGTGCTTAGTATAGATAGATCATGAGGTTTTAGATAAAACACCTTAGGTAGGTTGTATTAAAATAAAATACAATAATTTGAATATAATTAGTTTGAATAATTGTGGATTGTGCTTCATGAACCATCCACATGAAGTTGACTATACTTTTTTGCTAGTTGTTTCATGCACCCTATAGGTTTTGCCTTGGTTTAAGAAAATATTTATGAACCAATTTATGATTTTTACCTCCTAAAATTATTCCCATGATTTTTTTCAATTCTCATGAGGTTTTGATAAGAAAAATATCTTAGGTTGCAAGAGAAATCACCTTTTTGAGTTACAAGTAGTTTTTCACCATTTTCAAGAATTATATGCTTGTTCATGGTTTCACAAGGTTATTATAAGTCCTTTTTCATGTTTTAAATGCTATATTATTCCTATAATTTCAATTATCCAAGTAATATCCATGAAATTTCAGTCATTTAGTGCCACACAACTAGTTTTCCCTATGATTGTCATAAACAGTCAGCCAACTGCCATGAAAGAAGGGTCCAAATGTAGGAATGGAGAATGAGAGATGGTTTCAGACCTTGAAACATATTTTTGTCATTTTAAAACCATGAATTATTATTATTATTTATTTATCATGTATATCCTTTGAATTTATTAACTATTTTATTCTTTTTCCCTATATGTAACTCAAAATGCTCATCTATAGGTGGTGTCTTCATGGGATTGATCATGTTGAGAAGAAGATTGTGAAATTAGAAAGGTTATAGTCCATAAAAGTAATAAAATTTTAATAATTGATGAGGTAAAAACTCTTTTAGACCTAAAAATCCACACATTTTTCCAATTCATTTTTCCCATTGCTTATATAGGAAAATGTGCATCTACAGGTTATCTGAGCAGAGACTTGTCTTTTGTTATGTTAAAAAACTGATGAGATTCTTTTTCATGTCTTATAATTGATGTATAATCATGATGTAATAATTTGGGAATCTATTTTGGTAAATTAAAGTGTAAATCACCTTTAAAGGAATAACTATGTGTTTTTAGTACTATTTCCCCTAAAGATACAAAATAAAGGTCTAGGCGTTTTTGTAAATAACATGGGACATGGTTACATGAGCTATTGATGCATTATAATGATATTTTTTGGTATTACCTACATAATATAATACCTATAAAAAATATTTAGTGTATAGGGTTGATTAATTTTGGTACTTTGGGTCCTCAAAATTGCTAAAAAACACTGAATTCTTTTAATATTGTTTATAGGTATGAGTCTTAAAGAGACCTATGTTCACCTAGAGTTGAAATTTAAGATCTAAAAATGCATGAATTTGATTTCAAATGTTTCTAGGTGTTATATATCATCCAATTATCACC
Organism: Torreya grandis; assembly: GCA_037957365.1. Taxonomy (NCBI): domain Eukaryota; kingdom Viridiplantae; phylum Streptophyta; class Pinopsida; order Cupressales; family Taxaceae; genus Torreya; species Torreya grandis. The sequence goes on from JARHVA010007805.1 coordinate 147,680, forward strand.
TAATAGGTTAGGATACTATTTTTAGACCCCTATTCACACCTACAATCCATACACAGGCCCTAAAACATTCACCTACAACAAACAGGGCTTATAGTGAGCTAACTTGATGTTTTGATGATGTTTAAGGGAATAAAAGGTGAATTATAGTGAAAAAAAATATATTTTGTGACCTATAGGAGTCATTAAGGATTATAAGCATCATAACCTAGTTCAAATGAATTAAAGCACACCTATAGGGGTTAATTAAGGCAGGTGTCTCGGTTACAATAGTGGAGGACTCATTTATGAGCTAAAGTGCATTTTTAGGGATAATGGGAGGCTAACATGATAAATTAAACCTATATACACCTTATTAATATCCATTATGAGCTTACCAAACTCTTAGTAAAGAAAAATAAGCATATATAGACTCCTTATGAAGAAATATACACCTATAGCCATTATAAATAATTGTGAAGGATAGTGAGTAGGTTTGAAGTTCAAAGTAATGAAAAAAACTAGGCAAGTGACCTTTTATTGTCAAGAAGGTGTAAGGTGGTTAAAAAGGATTTAAATTAGGTTTATAATCACCTTTTTGAGCCTAAACCAATCACAATGACCTATAGGCAGGAGTCCTAAGGCAAAATATAGTCAATGTTAGAACTTAGTCTTGAGGAGTTTAATGTGTGGAAAGGCATATGCAAGATTATATTGGTAAAATAGGATGAAATAACCTGCATAAATATCTTGACAACATTTATAGGTTTTGATAGTGGTAAGTAAGCTAAGAGATAGAGCTACAAGGTAGTAGTATAATGTACAAAGTACAAACCCTACACAGTGAACTTCTATATAGTCTATCTTAGAAATGGATGGAGTTGGAGGGTCTAAAAGCCTGATCAAGGGATAATTTTTTGTATATAATATCCTTAAAAAATAAATAATCCCCTAAAATTACCAACACTATCTAAATAAATAATAGCGTGCCCTCTCTTTTCTCTCAGATAGAGGGCACTCCCTTATAAGGCCAAATTGGTAGTTTTGAGGAATGGAGGCAAAGTGATGAATAAAATTATGTTTTAACATTTAAAATTATTTTATTAAGATGTAATATACCTATTAAAATCATGTAATACAATATATAGAGGATTAAAATTAATAGGGTATCCTAGATCATCAAATTTGTAGACAGGCCTAGTGGACATGGTGAGGCCTAGCACCCAAATGAAGGGTCACTCATACTTCTGACCCTAAATATGTTTTATACCTTGTTTATAACTATTTATTAGGACATAATATACATGTTAAATCTCTTTTTATGTAAATAAAACATCAAGAATGTTATTTTTAGCCTTAGGTTGTAGGTAGGCCTATGAAACAAGGTTTAGGCCAATGCCAAATGGGGTGTCATTAAATTTTATAGCTTTGTATATGATTTAAAATGAATTTGAGAATTTTTATGGGAGAATATTATATGTTTTTGATCCATTAGTATACAAAATAATTCATTAAAAGGTTAATTTTGGGATTTAAGGTCATTTAGTATTATTGGAATGGAGGAAGGAGCTCGATAGGAGAAGTTTTAATACTCACATATTTATTGATGCTTTGCATGGGAATAAAATAAGTTAAAGGATTTTATCAGATGTTTTTAACTATGAATTTATGGAATTATTTTGAGAATTGGATATCAGACCTTTATGAAACAACATTAAGAGTCAAAACTATCAGAAACCCTTACAAACCCTAATTAAAGACCAATCTAGGGAAATGAAGTTGGAGATGAATTATAATGGAATGTTTTTAACATGAAAACTATTTTAAATTTTATACTAATACTTCAATATAATCCCCATGCTTTTTGGTTATATGGAATTGTATGGATGGGGTGGGAAACATGGATATTTTTGATATTTTTTTGTTTTTTGTAGGTTTAAGGATGATTATGAAGATGAAAAAAACTTTTGGAGAAATATTAAGAATTATTATAACTCCATATGTTCATTTAATTCCATATAATAACTCCTAAGTGCCTCAATAGACTCTCATCTTAGCTAGTCAAAACTAGCATATTGGACAAGCTAATGAGAACTGTGAAAACTATAAGTGAAAATAATTTTAAGGTGTCCTGATGATTTTAAGGCCTTGGAGGATCTTTAAAATTGTAATAAAATATCTCCCATGTATTTTAATGGGAAACTTAATACAATTTTGATGCCAAGCATGTAGGGTTCATGGAAGAAGAGTTTTCTTGGTAGCAATTGATGATAGCTCATGTTGGGATGATTCCATGTGACCAAGCCTAAAAAAAATCATGGAAAGGCATGACTTAAACACTTCCCATTAATTAAAATAATCATACCTATCCATAATTATTTATTAGGTGTTCAAAAAGGGCCAATCATGAACAGAGTTTTTTAGGCAAAATGAGGAGTTTTATGCCACTTTACAAGAATTTGATGACTTGGATGGACACTTGGGCTTCCTAAAATTACATGGTTCATCCTATATACTATTATAATACACAATTAAGTGATTTTATTATCTTAACAAGTGTCATTATGACCATTGAACTTCTCTCTTTTCCTCTCTCTCTCAAGTTCTATAAAAACTAGCCATTTTGGCCATTGTAATCTATACTCCTCCTGAGTATGGAGAAGCCCTTCTAATTTTCATACCATTTGATCAATAAGACTACTAATTTTTATATATTCATGATTTTTATTAAGGTTTTTACTTGGATTATGAATCTTTCTTAGTGAAGACTATGGATTCATTAACATGTTGTCTCATTCTTTCACCTTATTTGTAGTTGGAAAGCTTCTTAAAGGGCATGTGAAGTGTTATAGTAAATATAAAGTATTGAGTGAGTTATTATATTAATTATTTACCTCATAGGCCTCATTTTTAGTCCTCATAACTTTTTACATTCATCCATGACCTCAAAATGTAACATTGATTTGAGAAGATGAAGATTGAATAAGTGTATGTTTAGTTTGTCCTTTGTTCTCATGTGTAACATGCTACTGGTTAGAATTCATCAAGTTATTTGGTGTATCACCTACCTTATAATAGTTTTATTTTAGTTATCTCTCTCAATTTTCACCCCCAAATTTTAGGTGTAATTACAATCCAAAGTGGTACATCAAGGGAGTTAGCCCTATCTAGAGATTCAACTCATCCTTAGGTTTCCCGCAAGCCTAGAGGTGTTTCTATTATGCCAGTTGGATGAGGAGATATTTTTCATCTCCTCAAAGTGTGAAAATCCAAGTGATAATAGTTTTTTGGATACATGGTGGGAATCTTGGTCTAAGAAGTTAAGAGATTTTTAGTGTTCTCTCTCAATAATAAACCTTTTGAGGTATCTATCTAAGCATTAATGGTGACTCCAAAGATATATCATCTGGTCAATTAACCTAGGTTATCCTTTGAATATTTTTGGTAACATTTTCCTTTGTGTTCTTGCTTTCAATGAAGTTTCATGGCTAATTTTGGTGTTGAGAACTATTTTACATAAGCTGGTGAGACTTTTCAAGCTTATATCATTCCCTATTAATATAAACAAGTTTTTAAATAGCCTTATCATGAAGTGTATAAGTCTTATATTGAGCCTTCTCAATGTCATGTTCCTCCTATTCAACCTAGTCACTTCTCAAGTTCATCCATTTCCACCTTCAAACAAACACTTTTGGGCTATGAGAGGTATATGTTGGATCTTGATACTCTAAGATAATATGGCCAATAGGTTCCTAGGAATCTTATTCATAATGTGAGAGATGAATTAGAGTTGGTCAAAATATATTGGGCACATATTAAGATATCCAATTGCAAAAGGCTCACAAGTGAGATGCTTGATGTGAGTGGCCTAGTTTCCTCCTTAGAGGATATGCTAGGAGTTCATGAAAGGTAACCTCACCAAACCTATCGTCCTTCATATTCACTTCCAAAATTTTCTTATTAACCATATTTTATCCCTACTAATGAGCCCAATCAAAGATATTAAAGCCATCCTTTTCCCAATCAGCTGGAAGTGAAATTTGAGAAGAGAAAGCTTGTGTTCAAAGCTAATCTTGATAGGCAGATTGAGTTGGAAAATATGCATATGAATCAATCCATATTTTTATCAAAGAAAGTGGAGTTCAGTCCCTCATTTCCCTATCACATTTCATCCACACCAATTCAAAAAATAGACTCATAATATTGATACCCTAAGATGGACTATGATAGTGGAATCATTGGGGAAGAAAGAGGATAGAAGTTTGGTTGATAAGGAGTGTGAAGTCATGAATGGAGTTGATCTTTTACAACTTACTCCCACTATTCCCCAAGAAATTTATTATGTTCTATGTCACCCCTCATGTATTCCTTATGCTCATGATGATTCATATGAGCTTTAAAAGAGACTTTTCCAAGATAACCTAGCAAAGTAAATTGAAGAGTTAGATTCGAAGATGAAATTGCCAAGTCAAGGTGAGATGGAAGGTTTAGACCCAAAATAAAATCATATGTCTAAACACACCCCATCTACCCTTCCTAAAGAGATCCCTAAATATAAATTATATGTTAATGAAGTGTTTATAAAGTTTAAATAATAAAATCAAGTGGTTTTATCCCAATGTCTACCTCCCCTTCCTTAAAAGCTTCCAAAAGAATCCCCTACACTTCACTCTCAATCTAATTTTGAGTTCTATGTGCCACCTCCACCAACTAGTTCATCATGTACTCACCCCATCACCCTTTTCCTAGATGGACCTATGGTATGAGAACCTAAAGAGGATAATTTGGTTGACAAAAACTTAGAACTCTTGCTTTAAAAAAACCTATTTCTTTGACCTCATTAGACTAAGTCACAAGACTTCAAGATGCCTAGTCTTGGAATCACAAAGAAGGAAATGGAAGATATTATAGCCTTTAATAATCAGAGTCATGATGTGAAAACTAAGAAAAAATTTGAGAGACCTCAATAGGTCCTAAGTTTTGAAGAAGAGGTAAGCTATTGTGTTGAATATTCTTGTTTGGTTGATAGTGAAGAATGCTTTTCTTGTGTTGAAGAGGAAATCTTAGATGAAGTCCTTTTGGATATTAAGGAAGAGCATGAGGGAGATTATATTATTGTTTCCATTCATGATGCTAATCAAAAATAGGATGAGGACTTGTGGCAAAAGTTTTAAAACATTTTCAATTAGTTTGAGTCTCTCAAGAGGTCTACTACTTCTCTAGATTGATTATAAGTGATGATGAGCAAGATGACATTGTCCAATATGTCATAAATGAGAAAGAATAAGCTCTTAAGTAGACTTTGGATGAATTTTTTGAATTTATTGGAGTAATATATAATCTTATTCAATAAGGTTATGATCTATTCAAGGATGGACAAGGTAACTTTGACACTCAAGTAAGTATGCAAAGGAAAATCATCCTTTCAAATCTGTCCTTTCAAGAAGCATGCACATTTGATTATGACATGTTTTAGGTCATAAATATAGGATATCATCCTCTCAATTATTTATGAGAAACACATAAACTCTTGAAGGATGGAACAAGCTCCTATTGGCCTTAATCTTCTAAGTAACAAGAAGCCACACCTCTTGAATCCATGCCTACCAAGAAGATATTAGTTAAGCATGAAATGAAGAGTGGGTAGTAGTATGAAACATGTGAACATGTCCAAGAGGAGTATATCTACATTGGAGAAATATTTAAGGACGATATACTTGAGATCAAATCAAGTGAAGTTCCAAGGAATAGGTTTGATTCACAAAGCATCCATTTCAAGGATAAGCATACTTGGCACTATGATCCATTTCACCATGAAGATGATTCAAGAAGTTTTCCTTTTGATCTTAGAAAGGAGGTAGACTTAGTTGATAGTTTTGCATAATAGTTGTTTTATGATTAACCTAAGTTATTTGAGCACATGTGTGTGTATTTGTCTTGTTAGTTTGTTGCCTTATTTTATGTGTGTCCTTTTCTTTGTGTGGTTGAGGTAATTAGTGGTCTTATCTTTATGGTCAATGGTCAAAGGTTTCCTTGTTTGTATTGGACTTTAGATGACTCCCTAAGCCCAATGGATTGATAAGGCTACTAGTTTAGTTATTATGGTAGGCATACTACCCCTATGATTCACCAATTTGTTGAAGAAATTTGACTTTTAGGTCAAATTGGGGCACCCCTAGGTAAGAAATAAAATTTTAGGTGTTTTAGGGGTCTAATATCAATGTAAAAATGTGCTTTATAGGTTAATTAATGTCCCTTAATGTTGTACTATCCTTGGTAATTAGTTATTTTAGTCCCTTTAGTCATTTTGGGTCATTTTGAGGTTTAAAAGGTACATTTAATGTCTTGTGTAGATTTATTAGGAAGTGTGAAGGTGTAAAAAGATGATGTCACATACCATGTGTCCTAAGAGGTCTTAATTAACTAAAACCAATTGAAAAGTGGTAGGTTATTTAGAAAAAATGTAGTTTTCTTGAGGAAAACAAGAAGTTTGGCACCTGTATGGCTCCTTAGGAAGTGTGCCACATGGGAAAGGATCATGGTATGTCTCTTAATCTTCCCCAAGCTCATTTACACATTTGATTTTATTTGGAGGTGCCATTTTTGGCCCAAAACCATTCTAGTCTTTTTTCAATCCTCTTAGCGAGTAGAAGTGACCTTTAGGTTTGTGCTTAGTATGGATAGCTCAAGAGGTTTTAGCTCAAACACCTTAGGGAGATTATAGTAAACTCAGATACCTTCATTTCCAAATAAGAATTTTGAATAATTATTGTTTTTCCTTCATGAACCATCCTCATGAATTTGATTGTACTTTTATGCTAGATGTTTTATGCACCTGATAAGTTTTGCCTTAGTTTGAGAAATTTTGTATTAACCTTTTGGGTGAATATTTTGTCACTAGCTAACTGATGGGAAAAATAGGTCTCTTCAACCATATCATAGAGAGATCAATCAGCTAGATGTGCAGGTTTACCACATCAAAAGGGGATATATCTCTCCTCTCATCAAGGGGAGGTTCCCTTATAACTATGAGGAGCTATATACTATATATATGCAAAAAATAACACTCAGGGGTAGGATAACAACATCCATCTCTATTTTTTAGAGATAATGTTCAAAAATAAAGGAGAAATCTTGGTGAAGACACTGAAGACACTTCTCTTCTTTCAGAAGTGGTCTTACAGCAAACAACAAGAGTTCTTTCTGATAGGTAATAAGTAACTGGTAATAAAGGGCGTAGTAACCAACAGACTGAGATGTAGCACAAAGTCTCCACCTCGACTACCCAAGAGAGAAATATGAAGGACAATGAGGGCACAAAGTCATCCCAAGGCCCTTTACATAGGAACAAAAAATAGACAAACACACTAAAGGCAATTGTGGCATCATAGAGTCTCTCCATAGTTGGCTTTAGGACACCTTCCTGATTACTTCTACTAATTCTGCTTATTTCATTGACTAGACAAGAATGCATTCAAAAGATAGACATAATAAAAATCTCCTAAAAATACACAATATATAACAGCATAAAGTCTAAAATTAACTAGCTTTCTCATTCAAAACAAAGAAATATGATTAACAATTTGAGCTCAAAGTCTCAGTAATTGCCTCTCAATTTTAGTAGAGTTTTTTCTACTGTAATAAAAAAGGTCCCTTGGTCAAAAGTAACAGAATACAATATATAGTAGCCAAGAAAGGTTTCACACTTTATTCCATAGAGTGACCCATGTTGTATTCAATTCCTTGAATGCATTTTTAGTTTTGTCAAGGGACCATGCTAGAATAGGGCAGCTGCCTTAACTAGGGCATGTCAATTCATCTCAAATGTCTTCTCATGGACCTGGGTCATCTGGTCTATCACCTAATATCTACATAGCTATCCACTTTTCCTTTACTCTAAGGGAGACAAACAAGCTATGCCTTTAATGTTTACAAGCTTAAATATCTACTTGGTGGACTGTTTCACCTATTGGAATAACTTCTATGCCTTTTCTAGTCTTTCCCTCTTTCTTGTTGCGATTTGAGCTCCCAGGCTATCTTTTCCCCTTCTAGTTGGCTCTTTTGGCTCCCTCTTTAGCTAGTCACTGAGTCATTTTTAACTTTTGTCTTTTTTCAGCTTTGTCTCTTCATGGTTTTGTCTTTTCCTAAAATTTGAGCTCTCGAGGCTGAATTCGTAGCTTTACTGGCTTCTTGCTTTCTTCTCTTAATGGTTCTTCCTTTTGGCTTGAAGACCTTTAAATGCATTCAAGTCCATGTTAAAATATTTAAAGATCAATTTCTATTCCATTGCCATAAAGTTGACAGCTATGGGGATGTCACCACATGTCTGGATCCTAACGGCTAGTTCATGGTGCTTAATCTTGACGTCTTCAGGCTTGTCACCCTCCTTGGCAATTCCTTTAGCTTTCTTGTTTGATCCTTATTGAAGGGGAGAAATCCCTTAAAATTCTTGAGAAAGTCCCATTTTTGGGTTACTGAGAGCCCCCCACAAGGGTGCCTACCCTTTGGGGTTCTTTTGATGACCTTCAGGCGGTCTTCAGGTCCTTCAGCTTCAATTCCTTCAAACATTTTATCTGAAGGAAATCTTCCCACTTGCTTTCAGTTGGATTCCCCTTCAATTGGACTTTCTTATTCAGGTAGATTCCTTCAAACAAAAGTCTGAAGGAATTTCTTCAGACTTTTTATTTGAAGGAATTGCCTTACATTCCTTTCCTACTGGTTTTTCTTCCAAAAGGATTTCTTCAAACAAAATGTCCAAAGGAATTCCTTCAGACATTTTGTCTAAAGAAATTCAACCTTAGCCTTTTCTTCTATCTTTGCCTTGTTCATTTTTATGAAGAAAATCTTACCCTTTCAACATTTTGTAATGGTCCATTTTGCTCATCACATGCCCTTCACAAGGGCACTCACCTTTGGTTCACTACCCTCCATAAGGGTATTTTGGCCTTTAGGCTTTGGGGCACTCCTTTGACCTGACTGATTGAACCAACTTTGGTTTAATGGTACAATCTTTTGTTCCACTCATTCAATTGACCATTTGAACCAAATGCATTGAACTAACCACTTGTTGAACCATTTTGGTTCAAGGTTCAAAAGTTCAATGGTTCAAGCCTTTTTCTTTTCATTAAATTATTTGAAGCTGTTGAACTTTTGAACCCGTTGAACCTTTTTGGTTCAAGGTTCAACAGTTCATTCCTTTATTTGAAGCTTGCCGATGTTGAAGTTGTTTTTGGTTGAACCTTAAACTGTTGAACCAATCTTGAAATCACCTAAATGGGGAACTTGTTTCTTTCCTGCATAGTCCATAGAAATGAACCTGTGGAGTACATATAAATCAGTCCATAGAAACTAGTCCATAAAACCAAGAAACCAACCTACAGAGTTTGTAAAAATGAGTCCGTAAAACACAACCTATGGAGTCCATAGAAATGAGCCTATCGAGTTTGTTAGCTAAAAAAGATTGAAAAATGGAGAATTTGAATGCCTAGAACAATTTTGAGAAGGGAAGAGAGAATTTTATCCTGTAGGACCAAAATAGTTCATTTGTTGTCCCAAAAAGGAGTGAGATTTTGGGAACAATAGATGGCTCCAGTTGGGGAACTTCCTTCAGTTGAAATTTTGAAGTAGCTGAGGGGAGTAAAAACCAAAATCTCGAGTGCCTTTAAGTATGCCATTGGGAAATAGAGTCTTGCTACCCAAAAAAAAAGGTGTCAAAAATGAAAATGAAAATGAAAAACATATAATAGAACAAAGACTATACAAATATACATATGTACAGGTGATCTTATCTAATACTTCAAGAATTGAAGTGATTCAAATGCTTCCCATTGTGAGGTAGAGAAAAGGGTGTGCCATCTTGATATTTCAATAATAAACTATTTTCACCATTGAGATCATGGATAGTGAATGGGCCTCTCCATAGGGAATCAAACTTCCCATGCATTCCCTTTGTTTCTCTTCTTTTGTCCCATAACATGACTTGATATCCAATCTGTAAATCATGGGTTTTTTATTTTTGGTCAAAGATCTTCTTCACCAGACTTTGATTCACAATAATTTGGTCCAGCACCAGAGTTCACTACTCTTCCAGCTCAGCTAAGCACATGATCCTTTTGTTAATGGAGCTTTCATGTGTCTGATCTTTGACCGCCTTTGCCAATTTTAGTGATGGTAATTCCATTGTAATTAGTATCTCTATATTGAGACCATATATAAGTTGGAAAGGTAACATACCTATCTCCCTCTTGGGTGTAATTCTATTTGCCCATAAAGCATCAACCAATTCTTTATGCCATGTTTGTTGGTTGTCATCTACCAACTTCTTGATGATAGTCACCAAGTTCTTGTTGATTGATTTAGCTTGGCCATTCCCTTGTGGAAAATAATCAAAAGAGTGGGAGAGGGTAATCCCATAGTAAAAATAGAATTGAGTGATCTCATGAGAAGATAAACAAGTAGCATTGTCTATCACAATCTTGGTTGGGACCCCAAACCTAGAAATGATGTTCTCCTTGAGGAAATTGCACACTACTCCTAAAGTAACATGCTTGGTTGGAATAGCTTCCACCCATTAGGTGAAGTAATCTATGGCCATGAGGACATAATCATGTCTATTGTTTGAAGATGGGTTTACAACACCAATGAAATCGATTCCCCATTGCTAAAATGGCTCTTTTATGACCACTAGCTTGAGAGGTAGAGCAGTTAACTTGGGTCTTCCCATGAACTATTGGAATAGTTCACATCTTCATAACCATTTGTATGCATCTTGAAATAGAGTAGGCCAATAATACCTAGCTCAAAATATCTTATGGGTAGTCACAAGTTTAGAAAAATATCCTCCATAGGCTAGATTATGGAAGGACCTCAAAAGTTGGTTCTGCTTCTCTTTATCCATGCAGTGAAGGAACACTCCATCAAGGCTCCTCTTGTACAAGCCATTGTCCCATAGGACAAAATTGGCAACTTTCAATCTAACAATCCTCTTTTCTTTACGAGATAGGTGAGTGAGACACTCACCATTATTAAGGAAATGAACAATACTTGAATACCACTCATTCATGGTGAAGACAAAGAGGACTATTGGCATGTCTTCCACTTCTTTTTCTTCATTCCCTACTTGTTTAGGTTTGTTTCCAACCATCAATTGATAGAGGCCTTTTCCCCTCATAAGCTTCATCAATTTGATAACTAGATAAAACTCCTAGATTTTAGCAATCCAATTGCCCCTTTTGGTTCCAAACTCCTGCTGAGTTAGTATGGATTTGACTGTGCTATCAAGAACCAAGGTAGTAATGCATGAATTGAGGATGTAAAAATGGAAATGTTTTACTGCCTTGACCACCACATAAACATGCTTCTCCATGTTTGAATACTTTAGGTCATGATATTTGAGAGGATACCTCATGAAGGATATGGGAAATTCCATACCTTATTCATTCTGCTGAACTAGAATTGCTAAAAGTGTGTGTTCAAAAGCATAACTATACACTGTGAAATCCTTGGTATAATCTAGACAAACTAGAATTAGGGCATGGGAAATGGATGTCTTGATGTCTCAAAATGCCAATTTTCCTTCTTCAGTCTAGCTAAAAGTGGATTTTCCCTTCATCATGTTTATAATATGGTGAGTCTTCTCAACAAACTCAGGGATGAACCTTTGTAAAACATTCACTTTTCCAAAGAAAGAGTGAACTGCAATCTTACTTGTGGGTAGGGTAAGTTCTTGGATGTATTTGACTCTTTCTAAGTCAATATTTATACCTTCTCTGGATGCAATGTGTCTAAGAAGCTTCCCTTCTATTACTCCAAAAATAGACTTCTTGGGATTTAACAAAATGCGATTCTAGTGGAAGCATTCTAGCAATTGTTGCAAATGGTGCACATGATCAGGGCAATACTTGGAAAAGATGGTCAAGTCATCAAGGTATACCATAATGAACTTACCCATTTCATCTTTGAAAGCAAGGTTCATTGCTCTCTAAAAAGTGGTGCTAGCATTTATCAGGGAAAATGGCATTCTTTGATAGGCAAAGGTGCCCCAAGGTGTGGTGAAGGCAGTCTTATGCTGGTGTGCTTTGCCAACTTCAACTTGATTCTATCCTGAGAAGCTATCTATCATTGATAACATCTCTGAACTAGTTACCATTTGAAGAACTTGATCCATGATAGGTAGAGGATAGTTATCCTTTAAGGATGACTGATTCAAGTTTCTAAAATATGCATAGAGGTTAATTTCACCATTCTTCTTCCTCATAGGTACTATGTTTGCAATCCATGTGGAATGATGGATTGGGAAAATTATCCTAGCATTTATCATTTTATGTATTTTAGATAGAATAGTACCTGATATCTTTAGATTATATTGCCTGGATTTTTGCTTGTAAGGTGCTGAATCACTCTTGAGAGGAATTTCATGGCAAATTTATTCAGGTCTGAGTGACTTCAAATCATCATAGGAGTATGCTAGGACATCCATGTACTGGAAAAGTAGAGCAGTAAACTTGAACTTCTCTTCTAGGGTGCAACACTTCCCAATGTTCACCATCTTGGGATTTTCCTTGGTACCCAAATTTATCTGATCAAACTCTTGAGAGGAGCTTGAATATATTTGTTGTTGTTTGATGAACCTATCATGTTTGTCAAACAACTTCTCAAGGAAAACCAATCATTTTGGGATTTTATTTCCTTTAAGTTGTAGGACTTCTTCACCTACGTCTAAACTTGTTTCAGGGGCTGGTTCACTACCTTCGAAGTGAAGTTATTCAAAGCCGCCTTTTTGTTCTAGGAAGGTAATGATTTGGTTGTCACCATTGAACACTTACCAATGATTAGCATTGTTAGGCACACTTGGTCAAAAGACCAGTTTGATAGTGTACTTGTCTCCTTTAAAATTAGGGTGAGGAGCTAGAAGAGTTGCTGAAATAGCCAAAGCATTAGCTTGATCATTAAATCTCCTAAGAACTGTAGAGATATTGAAAGCATCAAAGTTTTCAATTTGATCACAACTAGGTTGTTGTAATGATGAAATCTCTCATTTTTAGTTTGGTATAGGTTCCTCACCTAAAAAACCACCAGCTCATCATCTCCTTTAACATGAAGGAGCTCGACACCCTTGTCTTGAGTGGCCTTCAATCCAAGTAGCAGTGATTCATATTCAATAGTATTGTTAGTATTGTTGAACTGTAATTTATATGATGAAGGAAAAGTATCTCTTTGAGGAGATATCATACAATTCTAGCTTTTAAATTGGTAGAGGAATAACTTCCATTGAATTCTAGAATCCAGACACCATTAGAAACTAATTTTTCCATAGATTTTCCTTCATTTGGAAGGGGGGATCCTTCTATGTTTACACTACACTCTATCTTGTCTTGTTCTATTCCATCTGAACTAATTTTTAGACTATCATTTTTAGAAGTTTCATCAGCTAAAACATGAACATCCTCTGTGGTCAAGAAAGAATCACCCATGCCTGAAGACTAAAATAAAATTTGAGCTCAGGCATTGATGTTTTAGTGACCACATATTTTGCTTCCTTCTTAGGGAACAACCTCTACATGATGCCTTTGACAAGGATCCTCACTTCAGATAGGTCCATTCTCAACTTGCCACCAACATCCTTATATAAATTCCTCTTAAGAAGGATGACGTATGAGGTTGGGACATCAGCCACAAAGACTATCATCTTGATTCTCTTTTTCAGGAATGCTGTAAATGCAAATTGGGCATCCTTGATTTGTCCCAATAGTGACAGTTATTTGTTCTCCATGGAGAAACATCTCCCAAATTTCTTGGTTAGTGTGAGACCAAGGGATTATGCCACTTTGGTAGGCATGACAATGTTAGATGCACCAAAATCTATGATGTAATTGTTCAGTTGGTGTCCATTTATTAGCAGGCAGACATAAAATGGTTCAGTCCTCCTAGGAGTAGCAAGAGGAGTAGTGACAAGGTTATTCTCAGTAGATGTGTTCTTGGGGGGATCATGATTTACCTTCATAATTGCTTGTCCTACAAGAATGGCTTGGTTCTTTACACATTAAACCAACTTATCTAACTGCTTAGGGTTAAATTCTAGGAATTCAAATTTAGACATTTGACTTTTGGTTTTCTTTATATGGTCAATTATGTCAAATGTTTGAAATGGACTAGGAACAGAGGATGGGAGTTCATCCTTATAGTTTTTGGGAGGGGGAAGACTAGTCTATGAATTTGAATTAGAAGGTGTAGGGATGTTTTATGTACTTACCTTTCTTGCAACCACCGAGTCCTTTGGTCGGAAAGGTAGAGTGGTTCCCTTATTAGCAATTGAAATTGTTGGTTTAGGTCACTCCTCTATCTTTTCTTTATCAGTTGGCTGGGCTAACTGATTCTTAGACTGGGTGAATACAATGTATGATCCTTTATCTACTTTACCTTCACTTATGGGTTCATTTTGGTAATTTAAGAAACTAATGTTGGAGTTACCATCTAATTCTTCTTCTCCCTGTGTGAAGAGATTAGCATCATATTCTAGGTTCAACTCAAGCTATAAGGATAAATCCAATTATGATTCAAGATATCCAACTACTAAATTGGTTGGAGGTGCTTCAATGTCAAGGTTCCCCTATGGGGGAGGAAGATGATTTGTTTTCCCTTGATTCCTGGCAGCATTGCCTTGGTATGACTGATTGGGGAATGTCCTCCTTGGTACATCTATGTATGAAGGAGCAGATGACATCCCTTACACCATTTTCTTTCTAAGAGCTAGCAACTCATTTGCCAGCTTCTGCACCATTGGATCAGTGGTGGCTGTAGGTGAGTATTCAGAAGATGAAGAGGATTTACCTTTGTTAGGATCTCTCCTTATCTTTCCTACCAAGATAAGGTCATCTTATACCTCAGTAGCCAAATCCTAAGTAGTAGCAAGGTCTATGTGGCCAGCCCATCTCAGCAAAAAAATCACATCAGGTAGTTGTGAGTTGATGAAGAAACATTTAAGGTTTTCAGGTGTTGGCTTAGTAATTATAGGAATCTGGTTCTTAATCTTGTCAAACTTGGTGATGAAGTCCCTCATAAGTTCATGAGGTTCCTTCTTCATCTATGTGAGCTGGGCCAATAGGGCATGTGCATCTTTTGCAGGCTTGAATCTGGCTTCAAATTTAGCTTTAAGAGTGTCTAGTTAGTCACTAACCTAACCTGCAGGTGGTAGAACCAGTCTACATCAATGCCTTGTAGTGTTTCCACAAATAGCCTAATAGCTATGTCTTCAAATTCCACACCTATCACACCACAAGCTATGTTAAAGGCTACAATATGTTCATCAGGATGAACTCTCCCATCAAAAAAGAATTTGGGGAAATTCTTCTTTGAACTATGTGGAAGCTCATGTAGAGGTGGAGTAAGATTGAGTGGACCAAAAGAGTTACCCCAAGGGCCTTAAACCACCATGATTTGATTATGGAAAAGGGGAATAAAAAATATAGGTGGAGTATGTATAGGTAAAGCTCTGCTAACATTAGAAAAAGAATTTCTACCTTATGTTGGTGACCTAGTACAGGTAGGAGGAACACTCTTGGATCATTAAACTTAAAGTTGGGGAGGGAAAAAATCAAAATTGTCCTACTGCACCAACTCAAAAATAGGATCAATAACACCTTGGGCTCTCTATATTCTAATATAGTGTGGAGTTGCCAGATTATAGAATAAAATGGAAAAGAACTAGCCCTAATTCAACTTGAAGCTTGATTCTTCAAACTGCTTGCTCTTTCCCTAATAGAGTCACCAAAAAACTATTGGGTGAATATTTTGTCACCAACTAAATGATGGGAAAAATAGGTCTCTTCAACCACAACATAGGGAAATCAATTAGCTAGATGTGCAAGTTTACCACATCAAAAGGAGATAGATCTCTCTTCTCATCAAGGGGAGGTTCCCTTACAACTATGAGGAGCTATATAGTATATATATGCAAAAAATAACACTCAGGGGTAGGATAACACCATCCATCTCTCTTTTTTTAGAGATGATGTTTACAAACAAAGGAGAAATCCTAGTGAAGACACTGAAGACACTTCTCTTCTTTCAAAAGTGGTCTTGCAGTAAACAACATGAGTTCTTTCTGATAGGTAATAAGTAACTAGTAACAAAGGGGCATAGTAACTAACAAAATGAGATGTAGCACAAAGTCTCCACCTTGACTACCCAAGAGTGAAATACAAAGGATAATGAGGGCACAAATTCATCCCAAGGCCCTTTACATAGGAATATAAAATAGACAAACACACTAAAGGCAATTGTGGCAGCACATAGTCTCTCCATAGTTGGCTTCAAGACACCTTCCTAATTACTTCTACTAATTCTAATTATTTCATTAACTAGACAAGAATGCATTCAGAAGATAGACATAAAAACAATCTCTTAAAAATGACACAAGCTATAATAGCATAAATTCTAAAAGTAACTTGCTTTCTCATTCAAAACAAAGAAATATGATTAATAATATGAGCTCAAAGTCTCAGTAATCGCCTCTCAATTTTGGCAGAGTTTTTGCTTTCATAATCAAAAAGGTCCCTTGGTCAAAAGTAAGAGAATACAATATATATTAGCCAAGAAAGGTTTGGCACTTTGATCCATGGAATGGCCCATGTTGTATTCAATGCCTTGAATGTATTTTTAGTTTTGTCAAGGGACCATGCTGGAACAGGGCAGCTACCTTAACTATGGCATGTCAATTCATCTCAGATTTCTTCTCATGGGCCTAGGTCATCTAGTCTGTCACCTGATATCTATGCAACTATCCACTTTGTCTTTACCCTAAGGGAAACAAATAGTCCATGCCTTTAATGTTTGTAACCTCAAATATCTACTTGGTGGATTGTTCCACCTACTATAATAACTTCTACATAGATATTTCTAGTCTTTCCCTCTTTCCTATTGTGATTTGAGCTCCTGGGCTATATTTTCCCCTTCTAGCTGGATCTTTTGGCTCCCTCTTTAGCTGGTCACTGAGTTCATTTTTAACTTTTGTCTTTTTTTTAGCTTTGTCTCTTCCTAGTTTTGTCTTTTCCTAGAATTTGAGTTCTCAGGGCTGAATTCCTAGCTTTGCTAGCTTCTTGCATTCTTTTCTCAGTGGTTCTTCCTTTTAGCCTTAAGGCCTTTGAATGCATTTAGGTCTACACTCAAACCTTTAAAGATCAAGATATATTCCATTACCATAAAGTTGATGGCTATGGGGATGTCACCAGATGTCTAGATCCCAACGGCTAGTTCATGGTGCTTAATCTTGACATCTTCAGGCCCATCACCCTCCTTGTCAATTCCTTCAGATTTCTTGTTTGATCCTTCCCAAAGGGGATGAATCCCTTCAAGGTCTTGAGAAAGGCCCATTTTCTTGTCAGTGAGAGCCCCCTGTAAGGGTACCTACCCTTCGAGGTTCTTCGAGTGGCCTTCAGGTGGTCTTCGAGTCCTTCAGCTTCAATTCCTTCGGAAAAAATGTCTAAAGGAAATATTCCTACTTGTTTTTGGTGGAATTTCCCTTCAGTTGGGCTTTCTTATTTAGGTGGATTCCTTTGGACAAAAGTTTGAAGGAATTTATTCAAACTTTTTGTCTGAAGGAATTGCCTTATGTTCCTTTCCCATTGGTTTTTATTTTGGAAGGATTTCTTTAGACAAAATGTCTAGAGGAATTCCTTCAGACATTTTTTTTGAAGAAATTCAACCTTATCCTTTTCTTCTATCTTTTCCTTGCTCATTTTTCTAAAGAAAATCTTACCCTTTCATCCTTTTACAATGGTCCATTTTTCTCATCACATGCCCTCCACAAGGGCACTCACCTTTGGTTCATTTCCCTCCACAATGTTATTTTAGCCTTTGGGATTTGGGCCACTCCTTTGAACTGACTAATTCAACCAACTTTGGTTCAACGGTTCAACGGTTCAATCTTGTGTTCTACTCATTCAATTGACTGTTTGAACCAACCACATTGAACCAACCACTCATTAAACCTTTGAACCATTGAACCATTTTGGTTCAAGGTTCAATAGTTCAATGGTTCAATCCTTCTTCTTTTCATTAAGTGTTTTGAATCTTTTGAACTTTTGAACATGTTGAACCTTTAAACCCGTTGAACCTTTTTTGTTCAAGGTTCAATGGTTCATTCCTTTGTTTGAAGCTTGTCGATGTTGAAGTCATTTTTGGTTGGACCTTGAATCATTGAACCAATCTTGAAATTGCCTAAGTGGGGAAATTTTTTCTTTTCTACAAAGTCAATAGAAATGAACCTGTGGAGTCTGTAGAAATGAGTTCGTAGAAACTAGTTCATAGAACCAAGAAACCAACTTGTAGAGTCTATAGAAATAAGTCCGTAGAACCCAGCATGCGGAGTCCATAAAAACATATCTACAGAGTCCGTAGAAATGAGACTATGGAGTCTGTTAGCTGAAAAATCTTAAAAAATGGAGAATTTGAATGCCCAGAACAATTTTGAGAAGGGAAGAGAGAATTTTGGCCTGTAGGACCAAAATAGTTCATGTGTTGTCCCAAAAAGGAGTGACAAATTTTGGGAACAATAGAACAAATTGTTGATTTTGATTCCAAATTAAATATATCTCCTATAAAAATTATTCACATTCTTAGTTTCAAGTCTACTAAGGTTTTGATGAGCAAAATAGCATAGGTTGTAAGAGGAAGCACCTTTTTGAGTTATAGGTAGTTTTTCACCATTTTCAAGAATTTCATGCTTGTTCATGATTTCAAAAGGTTATTAAAAGTCCTTTTTCATTTTTTAAATGATCTATGATTCCCCTAATTTCCATTATCAAAGTAATATCCATGAAAGTGTGTTCATTGAGTGCCACATAGCTAGTTTGCCCTATGACTGTCATACACAGTTAGCCAACTGCCATGAAAGAAGGGTCCAAACATTGAAATGGAGCATGAGAGATGGTTTCAGACCTTGAAACATATTTATGTTTCATTGGAACAAAATGATGGATTATTAGTTATTTATCAAGTATATATTTTAAGTGTATTGACTATTTTATGCTTGCTCCCCATATGCAACTTAGAATGCTCATTTATAGGTGGTGTCTTCATGGAACTGCTCATATTGAGAAGGAGATTATGAAATTATAAAGGTTTTAGTCCATAAAATATATATATTTGGAATCATTAAGGAGCTCAAAACTCTTTTAGATCTCATAAGCCACACATTTTACCAATTCATTCTCCCCACTACTTATACAAGAAAATGTGCATCTATAGGTGATCTAAGTAGATAGTTGTGGAGTCTTTTGTTGTGTTAAAACAAGTGATGAGATTCATTTTCATGTCCTATAATTGATTTAGAATCATGATAGACTCATTTGGGAAGTTATTTTGTCAAATTCAAGTGTAAATCACCTTAAAATAAATGATTGTGTGTTTTCAAGACTCTTTTCCCTAAAGATATAAAAGAGAGGTCTAGGGGTTTTTGTGAATAGTATTGGATATGCTTACATGAGTTTTTGATGCATTATAATGATCTTGGTTGTTATTACCTACATAATACAAGACCTATACAAAATATTAAGGGTAGAGGGTTGATGAATTTTGGTAGTTTGGGCACTCAAAATCACCTACAAAACACTGAATTCTTTCAATATTATCTATAAGGATGAGTCCTAAGGAGACATATGTTCACCTAAAGTTGAAAATTAGGACTCACCAATGCATGAAAGTGATTAAAAATGTTTAAAAGTGTCATATATGATCTAATTATCACCTAAGAGGTTAGTATACTATGTTTAGACCCCTATTCACACCTATAGTCTATACAGAAGCCTTGAAACATCCACATATAACAAACATGGTAGATAGTGAGCTAACTTGATGTTTTGATGATGGTTAAGAGCATCCAATGTGAATTATAGTGAAAAAATGTATAATTTGTGACCTATAGGAGTCATTAATTCTTATAAACATCATAACCTCATTCAAATGAATTGAATCACACCTCTAGGAGTTAGTTAAGGTAGGTGTCTCAATCAGAGTAGTGAAGGACTCATTTATGAGGTAAGGTACATGTTAAGAGATAATGTGATGATAACATGATGAATTTAACCTATAGACATCTTATACATATCCATGATGATATTCATAAACTTTTATTAAAACAAAATAAGCATATATAGATCCCTTATGAATAAATATACACCTACAGTGATTAAAAATGACTATGAAGGATAGTGAGCATGTTTAAAGTTCAAAGTAATGGATAAGAACTAGGAGATTAAAATTTTGGGTTAAATAAGGTATAATGTGGTTCAAAATAAACTAAATTATGTTTATAATCACCTTTATAATCCTAAACCAAGCACAACCACCTATAGGTAGGAGTCTTAAGGCAAAACATAGTCAATGTTAGAACTCAGTCTTGAGGAGTTCAATGTGTGGAAAGGCATATGAAAGATTAGAGTGGTAAAAGAGGATTAAATAACATACATAAATATCATGAAAACATATAGAGGTTTTTATATTTGTAAGTAAGCTAGGAGAGAGAGATACAAGGTAACAATATATAGAACAAAGGTCAAATCTTGCACAGTCAACATTCATATAATTTGTCTTGGAAATGGAGGGAGTTAGATGGTCTAGAAACCTGACCAAGGGATAATTTTTTGTATATAATATCCTTAAAAACTAAAAACACCCTAAAATTACCAACACTTTATAAATAAATAGGGGAGTGCCCTCTATTTTATCTCAAATAGAGGGCACTCCCTTATAAGGTCAATTTGGTAATTTTGAATAATGGAGGCAAAGTGATGAATCAAATGAGGTTTAAACCTTTCAAAGAGGCTAATAAATTTTTAATATACCTTTTTAAATCATGTAAACCAATCTAAAAAGTGTCAAACTTAATAGGTTATCCTAGATCATTAAATTTGTAGACATGCCTAGTGGACATGGTGAGGCCTAGTGATTTAACAATTTGGGGAATATTGGTGTATTATTCATAATTTAGTTAAAGGTCTAGAATAGGAAATAATTAAATAAATATTAAATAATTAATATACTAATTTTTTTAATTTATATTTCAATTTGAACTTTTTGAAAAATAGTAATAAGGAGAGGAAAACAATACTTAACTAGAAACTAATTGATTCAATTGAGACAAAAGCTATAATTCACTATACAAGACTGAGACACTATCAAAAACTAAGATATAAACTTCATTTTATGATTTCATAGGAGAAATATAACTATAAAATAGTGGTACCACACTATATTCCACCTCTATCACTATTATCCTGAGGATATGAGCTTTTTGAGTTTATTCACCAAGTTAGTGTGAGCCTATGTACCAAATTTTGGAGGCTAAAAGTCAAAAAAGCTTGTTGTAAAGTAGATTATTTCTTCAAACCCTATATTCCATTTTAAATTATCCAATTTTTAGTAATAGGTGGGTTAGTGTGTTTAATATGCATTTGATGTGGATTCACACCCTTTGTGTGGCACACTACCTACACATCAATACTCCGAAGAGGGATTAAGTCATATGTAGTTTTCCCTTTGAAAGTTCTTGGTGCAATTATGATATCAGAATGAAAGGAAATTCTAAATTAGGTGTGCTTGAGATGAATACGGATTGGTGTAAGGATTCAAATAAGATGGAAATAATATTGGATGGTTTTATGCAAAGAATAGGGAAATGTGCTTGAGTAGTCTTGATTGTATTCTTGCTTGCTTTGTGATATTTACCAACCCTTTCCAAATTATCTTTGAATGGGATTTTATTGGGATCTATTAGTCATGGATTAAATTTTCTTACATTAAGATGACAAACATAAGGATGGGATCTGGAAGGAATTGACCATTGGGGCCAAAAATGATATTACACAATAACACTAAAAGTGTATAAGAGTGGCATTGGCACTATGGTTCTAGTGTGGTACTATTGTCCTAGATAAAAGGGACTTGGGGGATGGATTGGTCATGAAAATAGGGTCATATATTATTTGGGATCAAGTACAAAAGGCTATGGATGATTGGGAATTAGTGAAAATAAGCCTAAGAGGGTCATGAGAGAAAGAAAGTGGTACCTCTAGGTTGGGTGTCATTATCCATGCTCAAGCTACCAATTTTTTCATTTTATATGACTACATTCCCCCCCCCCTTATTCTAGTGATGTAGTAAAGTGAAATACTAGGATAACATAAAAAGACAAAATCTTACCTAAACCTACCTATAAGGGTAAAGCTCATGATGTTATTGTGATGTTGGGTGTGCATAGAGAGAGCATGATGTGAAATGTTAATCTATAATGGAAAACAAAGAGTAGATCAGTTATTACTAGATATGATATATCTAAAATAAAAACATATAGATCTAGTTAAGAGAGAGTAAGAGAAAATAATGAATACACCTCACCAGGTACGTGGACCAATACAAAACTTGTTGTGATACTAAGTGATGCTAAGTAATGTTGAGTAATGTTGGATGATGTTGCATCGAGAGTAATATCATGAATGGAGATAATTTCTCAATTCCCTAGAAAGAGGCTCAAGAATATAAAGGCTAACCCTTTGGTTCCATCATCACTTACTAAGTGAAACTAGGTGGTCATACATGTGTTGATTGATGTTTGGACTATGTGTCCAATCCCTTTGAATAGTTGGCTTAATAATATAAAGGCTAGATAGACCTTTGGCTCCATCTTTTCCTCATGAAGTGAAAATATGAACTGATATCAATATGAAATGTATGTCTTATGAGATGTATCTTAAATCCCATGAATTTACTATGATGTAACAATGTTGGTGTGGATATTCAAATGTATGCTAGAAACTAGGACACTCTTGTCTAGTCTAAAAGATGGAGATTAGGATTTTATAAAATCCACTCTGAAACTAAGAATCTAACTTATGTGGAATCCACTTGAGAACTTGAGAAATCAATAATCTAGAGGGTAGGCTTGTATGAAAACCACTCTAAAATGATGCCAACCATCTATATATGGAATAAGGCATGAAACTATTGAGAACACTTGGGTTATGCTAAAATCAAATATAAAAGAAAAGAAATGTGCCACACACATTACCCCCAATCACTGATGTTTGGAACATGGATTATAATTTGGAAGTTATACCAAATATCATATCTAAAATTGGATGTGAGAGCCATCATGTCATGCATGATGCCCTTGTATTTGGATTTTTTGAGTACAATGTTTACTAAAACGACTGATTCTAAACTAGTTTAGTTGTGTAAATATATAATTAAACCTATTTTTTTGCCTACTTCTAGAAATCCTAGTTTCTCTATTGTTTGGATAGGATCACTAGAAATGGATAGTAGTGCCACCAGCACTATAGTGTAGTCTTAACACTATTGTCTTGGGCCAAATCTGATGACTATTCTAGATTCTTCACTATTTACTTAGTCTATTCTAATTGGTTTTAAATTTAGTTGTTATTCTAAGCATTCTATAACTAGATTGTTTAGTTGACAAGAACTCTGATCTCTATGATAAAATCCCTATTTTTTTCCCCTCTTCTAAGGCTAGGAATGGAAACCCTACAATGATTACCCTTAGAAGAAAGATCCTTGCCATTTATTATGCTATAAAATATATGATATATCAATGATAATTGACAAGATATCTCAAGATATAGCATGGTTTATGTTGAGATATTTTTAGATCAACAAGGGTATGCCTAGATAGATATAACAATGTAAAATCATGAGCAATGCATTAAACTAGAACTAGAGGTCTGGTTAGTTTTTAGTTGTTAGTTCAAGGAATAAAGAATGATGTCTATCATGGCATCTAATAAATCAAGATAAATTCATGATGTGAATCATGGCATTGAAAATAATGAGAAGTAAATAGAAAAAAACACACAAGGCAAGCAAAAAGAAGCATACAAGGGTGGCTAAGGGGCCAAACAAAAAAGGGACATCATCACATGTCACTCAAACTAGAAAGCAAACATCTAAGTCATGCTCAAATACCACATACACATTAAATTTAAAAAATAAAAATTGGCATTGAAACCATAATAATATAGAGTACAGGTAAAAGACATTGGTAAATATCCTAAGGCAAACATATGAATAGAAGCAAAGGACATTGTCAAATGTTTTAAGGCACATACAAGAGACAAACATGAACTAATAAATGCAAACAATCTATCTATTCTAATCAAGAAAAGAAAGCATGTAAGGAACTATAAGTAAAATCACATATAACTAATCAAAACAAGAGGCAAAGTATGCAAGACATGTTAGTACAAGACTAGGTATATGCTAAGAAATGCATAAGTGTTATATACAAGTGAGTGTTGATAGAGTAATCTATGTGAGCTAGTAAGTAATGTACATCAACATGATAACTAGAGTGTATGGTGTAGGAATGACATAACCTGGATGGTGTATTCATGTAGAATATGCCCCTAGTGGATATGTATATTGATTGTATGCATCATCCATGCTTTACATTTCTACTATCATGCTAGAGTTACATTTGTTGTTCTATGCATAGAACAACAAATGTAACTCTAACATGATAGTAGAAATGTAAAGCATGGATGATGCATACAATCAAAATGTTTTTGGTGTTTTTGATATATTTTAAAGTTTTTGGGTTTTGAGATATTTAAACTATTTGAAATCAATCATAGGAAGACTATGTGCAATAAATATTGAGAAACTATGTACAATTAAATAAAATAAACTTTATATAAGTAATTTGAAAAGAGAGTATGTATAATAAATTAAGAAAATATGTACAATTAAGCTAGGAAGGAATGATACTATCTAATGAGTCTCATGGGAGACTCCCTATCATGGTATCCTATACCAAACAAATGAATTATGCATGATTGTGAAGCATGGGGGAATGGTTGCTTATATGACTTTGAATATTTGGATTCATTTTCAATATCTTAAAAATCATAGTAACCTATATTATTTTACTCATCATTATCATCTTGATTTTTAACCAATGGAATGCTAGTGTTGACTTTTGTTGTATCTAGATCTTTTCCTTTGATAAATTGTGTCTATGAATTATTTTCCCTAGGATGTTAAATCAATCCCAAACCTTGGTGACAAACATTATCAATTTATAGAATAGGAGTAGTGATGCCTTGAGCATGCTTGCCCAACCCTTGACCCAGAAAATCAAACTATTATAGATATTTTTGACCAAACCCATACTAATTTGAAAGTTGAACCTCATTTTGGAGAGGTATATTTCCATCTTTTTCATTATTTACCTATTCTTGTGTTATTGTTTGTTGCTCTGATTTTGATTTTTGATCTTTTTGTTGTTCTGAGTTATGCTTTGGTAACCACTTTTGTATTGTTTATAAATTTGACCCTTTGTGAATGTGTTCCTATGTTACTATGGATTGCTTGACTGATTTACCTTGTTTAGGGTCCTCATTAGCAATTAACTATTGTATATTTTGTTTTAATTCTAAACATGAATCTGTGTGGTGCCCATATATTCTATGATATGCACAATAATATCTAAATCTTCTCACTAGATGTAGAGGAGGTAGTTTGATCAACTTAGATTTAATCATTTCCCTTATTACCTCACTTGAAATCTTATTTTATCTTTTAATGCTTTTTGAATCACTAGTTATAGAGTTACTTTGTTGTGATTTCTTGTTTTGATGTGTAACATTACTTGCAACCAATTGACTAGATGAAGGTGCAGATACATGATTGACACTAGGATGCCTTTGAGGCTTTCATAGTATAATATAATTTTATATTTTTGTGATCTTGTCATGTAATATTTGATTTTATGTTTGTAAATCTGAAATTAACTTTCTCATATTGGTGATTTGATCCCTTAGAGTCTCACAAGTGCAAACGCTAGTTGCTTTTGATTGAACATGTAAAAACATATGTTAAAGAGGTTTTGAAGAAAATATAGGATGAATGTATGCATTAGGAACAATATTATGGGTTGCCTCACCTTTTGGAGGGGTGATAACATAGACTTGGTTAGAGGGAAAGTAGTTATCACCCTCTTGAGGGAGAGGAGGAGAAGGGATTTCTTTCCTCTACATGAAATATGACATTGAAACAAGATTAGCCAAGGAGGCATATGCATCTAGGTAGAAACCATGTATATAGGCTGAAATAAATGTAAGTAGAGTTATAATTTATATAGAAATATGATCATAAAGAATATTCCACATGAGAGAGAGAAAACAAGGGATAGAGAGCATGAAATTGTGCACTAATGTATAAATAATATTTACATGTGCTATGATATCTCTAATATTTGTGGAAAGATAAACTTGAAAATTTTTACATATAAGAGATAGAAATCAAAGGGTAGAGAGCATGGAATTTTTCATTAATGCATAAAGAGATTTGACTTGTAACATAATATTTCTAACATGTGTAGCAAAATAGAGTTGGAAATTATTTTGTAGGAGAGAGAGAGAGAGAGAGAGAGAGAGAGAGAGAGAGAGTATGCAAAATAAATATTGAAATCATGTGCAATTTGAGCAATAAATTTTGTAATATCATCTCTAATTATGAAAATTAAGCATGAAATATAAAGAATGAAGCTTTGTAATAGCATATGGTAAACTTCACCATTCATGTACATGATATCACCAATGATAGTTTCCTTATTTTATGCAAGAAATACAATAAATAACTGTAAATAAGTGAAACCCTTTTTTGAAGTCTGATTTTAGAATGTAAGGTGATATCTCACAAGCAATAGGACCTAGTGTATAAAACTAGGGTTTGAGAGATAATTATTTGACAAATTACTATGAAAATTTGAAATTGAAAGTGAATTTTTGAGTGAGATATGAAAGTAAAAAATTAAAAAAAATTTTGTAAAATTAGTGATTTAATGGGACCTAGTAGATGCAACTAGGGTTTTGAAAAATGATTTTTTTTAAGAATTACTATTGATTTTTGAATTTTGAATGGATTTTTTGATTTAAATATACTAGTAAAAATTTAAAAAATGATTAGAAAATTACTAAAAAATTATTGGGATCTATTGTGGACAAATAGGGTTTAAAATAAAAATATTTTAATATTATAATGAATTTTGAACTTTGAAATGGATTTTTTGATTTAAATATGCTAGTAAAAATTCAAAAAATGATTGTAAAATTACTGGGGCCTAGTATGGTCAACTAGGGTTTGAAAAAAAATTATAATTACTATGAAATTTTAAAATTTAAATCTAGTTTTTGATTTTATTATGTAGGTAAAAAATAAAAAATATATATTAAAAATCAATAGGAATTTTACCCTAGGGTTTTTATGGTTTTAATACATGTTTGAAGTAAGTTGGGTTCACCAAATGATTTAATAATTTTTGGAATATTGGTGTATTATTTCTAATTTAGTTAAAGGTTTAGAATAAGAAATTAGTAAATAAATATGTAATAATTAAGCTATTGTTTTGTGTAAATTAGATTACAATTTTAAATTTTCTAAAAATAGTAATAAGGAAAAGAAAAGAAATCTTAGCTTAAAACTGATTGATTTGACTGAGACAAAGGCTAGAATTCACTATGTAGGACTAAAACACTATCATAAAATAAGATCTAAACTTCATTTTGTGATCAGATATGAGAATTAGAACTAGATAGTAGTGGCACTAGTGCTATAATCCACCTCTACCTCTTTTATCCTAAAGATATTAGCTTTCTAGGTTCTGTTCACTAGGTCAGTGTGAGCCTGTGTACCAAATTTTAGAGGTTGGATGTCAATAGAGCTCATTGTAGAGTATATTATTTATTCAAACCCTATCTTCTATTATAATTTGACCAATTTTGAGTAAGAGGGGGGGTTAGTGTGTGTAAGATGTACTAGATGTGGATCCACACCCCTTATGTGGGAACACTATCTACATACCAATACTCTGAAGAGGGATCAAGCCATATGTAGTTATCCCTTTGAAAGTGCTTGGTGTAATTGTGATATGAGAATGCAAGGAAATTTTAAACTAGGTGTGCTTGAGATGAATTGGGATTGGTGTAAGGATTCAAATAATCTAGAAATAATATGGATGGATATATGTAGAGAATAGGGAAATGTGCATGAGTAGTCTTGCTTTTATTCTTGCTTGCTTTGTGATGTTTACTAACCCTTTCTAAATGATCTTTGAATGGGATTATATAGGGATCTATTAGTCATGGATTGAATTTGATTAAATTAGGACAAGGATAAGTATGGGAAACCATAATTAATTGACCATTGGGGCCAAAAATAATTTTGGACAATAGTGTTGAAAGCAGATAGGAATGCATTGGTGCTATAGTCCTAGTGTGGTGTTATTATCTTGGGTAGACAGGACTTGGGGGATGTATTGGTAATGAAAAGAGGGCCCTGGCTTATCTAAGATCAATTCAAAAAGGATACATATGACTAGGAATCATTGAAAAAAAGCCTAAGAGGGTCATGAGAGCAATCAAAAGAGACCTCTAGATTGGGTGTCATTAGCCATGCTCAAGTTACCAATTTTTGCATTTTATATGACTACACCTAGTGCCCAAATGAAGGTTCACTCACACTTATGACCCTAACTATTATTTATACCTTGTTGATACATGTTTATTAGAATACAATAGACATTTTAAATCTCTTGGGATGCAAATAAAGCATTAAGAAAGGCATTTTGAGCCTTAGGTTGTAGGTAGGCCTATGGAACAAGGTTTAGGCCAAGGCCAAATGGGGGGGGGTCATTCACATTTATATATTTGCATATTATTTCCAATAAATTTGATCATTTTATTAGATAATATTATATGTTTTTTAGTCATTGGTATAGATAATAAGTTATGAAAAAGTCAATTTTGGGCTTTAAGGTCATTCATGCTTGTTAGAATGGAAGAAGGAGCTCGATAGGAGAAGTTTGAATGTTCACGTCTTTCTTGATGATTTACATGGGAAATAAATATGTTTATGGATGTTAAAAAATGTCTTTAACTGTGAATTTTTTGATGTTAAAAATGTCTTTAACTATGATTTTTTTGAATTATTCTAAGGATTGGATGTCATATTTTTATGAAACAACCTTAAGAGTCAAAACTATTAGAAAACCTTACAAACCCTAATTAAGGACTAGTCTAGAGAAATGAAGCTATATATGCATACTAATTTAATATTTTTACCATTAATAATATTTTAAATTATATAAGACTCCTTCAATATATTTCACATGATTTTTTGTTTTATGTACTTATACGGATGGGGTGAGAAATAGGGTATTTTTTACCATTTTTTGTGTTGTGAAGGTTATAAAAGGATTATAAATATGAAAGAAACTTTGGGATAAATATTAATACTTATTATAACTCTCAATTTTCATTTAATTCCTTAAAAAAAATCTTAAGTGCCTCAATAGGAGCTCTCATCTTAGCTAGTCAAAACTAGTGTATTGGACAAGTTAGTGAGAAGTGTGTAAACTCTAAGTGAAAGTGATTTTAAGGTGTCCCTAATGCTTATAAGGAAATTTATGATATTTAAAATTTTAATAAACTCACTTCCATATATTTTCATTGGAAATTTAATCCAAATTTGAGGCTAAGTGTGTAGGTTACATGGATGAGAAGTTTTTTAATAACATATGATGATAACTCATTTTTGGATGATTCTAAGAGACTAGTATTATAAAAAATTCATGTAAAGGCATGAATAAAACCATTAAAATTAATTATAATTATAATACCTATTCATAATTATTTATTAAGTTTTCAAATAGGGACAATCATGAAGGTAATATTTTTGAGCCAGAATGAGGAGTTTTAAGTCACTTTACAAGAGTTTGATGACTTGGATGGACACTTGGGATTTATAAAATTACATGGTTCATCCCATATAATATTATCATGAAAAATTAAATAATTTTATCAGATTTAAAATTTTCCTTTTAAGCCTTTAACTTCTCTCTTCTCCTCTTTCTCTCAAGTTCTATAAGAACTAACCATTTTGGCCATTATAATCTATGCTCCTCCTGAGTATGGTGAATCCATACTCATTTTCATACCATTTGATAAATAATACTATTTATTTTTACCTAATCATTACTATTAATAAGTTTTTTTGCTTGGATGATGAATCTTTCTTAGTGAAGACTATGTATTTCTTAGCATGTTGTCTCATTCTTTCACCCTATTTGCAGTTGGAAAGCTTCTTCTTGTAGGGCATGTGAAGTGTTATAAGAAGTGTCAATAATTTATTTAGTATATTAATTATTTCCATCATATTCCTCTTTTCTATACTTCCTATATTTTCACATTCATCCATAAACTCACAATGTAACATTGATGTGAGAAGATGAATATTGAAGATGTGTATGTTCAATTTGTCCTTTGTTCTTATGTGCAACATGCTATTGGTTGGAAGTAATAATTTTATTTGGTGTATCACCTCCCTTATAATATATTTATTTAAATTATCTATCTCCCTTTTCACCCCCCAAATTTTAGGTTTAGTTACATTCTTAAGTGGTACATTAAGGGAGCTAGCCCTATCTAGAGATTCACCTCATCCTTAGCCTACCCACAAGCCAAGAGGTGTTTACATTATTCCAATTGGATGAGGAGAAGTTTTGTATCCCCTGAAAGGGTGAAAATATTATTTATATATTCATCATGTTATAATCCATGAGTGGTTTCACTTTACCTGAGGCATATGACCTTGCCATTAGAGCTAATAATGTCCTCATTCAAAGAGGAAAGTATCATCTAAAGGTGTCTATTCCTCTACTTCCAAATATTTATAATGATACTCAAAAAAATTCCCACTTTTTAAATTCTAATACCAAGCCAAAGAATGCTCCTAAGAAGGTATAAGAGACAATTTTTGGAAGGCAAGATATCAAGCCTTAGAGGATCAAACTAGGCAACATAATATTTAGAAAGGTGATCATGAAAATCCTTTCCCCTATCATCATCAATATGTTCAAAAATATGGGCAAGGGATAGGTCAAATTCAGCCTAATTTCAATAGGCTTACCTATGTATACAATCCTACTTTAACCTCTAACATAAGAGTAATGGTACCGATTCATAGTAATCTAATCTAAGGAGAGGAATGGAAACAAGGTCAATTAATGGATGATAATTAAAGAGGATAAAAATATATAATTTATAAAATAGGAATCACTCCTTAGATATCAATAGATTATGAAGTCCTCATGTAAATAAATGAAAGTTGGCAACCTCAAGGGGAAAGCTTAACTAACTTCCTAGTTGAAGACACTTTTGTTCTTAATTAAGGGAATTGAGTTGAAAATATTACTAGATATAAAAGTAAGGTTTTAGGAGATGCTAATGGTGTTCTTAAAATTTCATCTAATCCTCCTAGAAGGTAACAAAGCATAATTTCAAACATGGTAGTCCCTACAAATCCTACATCTCTTTTAAGTCAGAATGTTGGAAAGTCTACTCAAGGTGCTTCAATCTTTCAAGTTCCAATCACTTCCTTGCCACCAAGGTCTCAATAAAATCAATTATTTTTACTCAAAATTTTGGACACATTAAATAATTCTAAGACATGCATTTCTCTTTGGGATGTCCTTCATATGCCTTACCAAAAAAATCTTTTGAAAAAATAGATGTCCACTATCCATGTTAATCATCCATCACCAAGTCATGGCCATAAATTTTTTTCTCTTACCAATGCTCTTAATAATATTGTGTAACCTTATACCAAATCTGATAATCCTCCACATTTCTACCTCACTCTCATTATGGGGTATAATCTTGTTCATAACTACATAGTTGATAGTGGAGCTAACACATCAATGATGCCCAAGGTTGTAGCTAATAAATTAGGTCTAAAATATGAATTGCATAGTAAAGGGGTGCTTCATTTGTATGGTACACATAATAATTCATTAGTATTTATTAAAGGGTTTAATTTTTTCTTACATGATTATCCTAGTTTCCCCATCCTCCAAGACATTGTAGTGGTTGACTTGCCTACACACTTTTATATCTTCTTTTCAAGGGATTTCAAAACCAAGATAGGAGGATACCTCTCACTTGATTGGTCCTTCTTGGCCTTTAGGATAAGGTATAGATCAAATTTAATAATTAATACTCAAACACTTTCTAAATTTCATATTGAACCTTATTTTGAATCAAGTTTTAATCTGAATTGTGTTATCAATGATAAAGAGGAGCCTATTATGGATGATGGTGATTCTTCCATGCTTGAAGGCATTTATAATTTATTACTTTATGATTATGGTAATAACACTTATTAACATTACCCTTATTATTTCATGGATGAAATTGATTTGGGATTTTATTACCTAGATGAAGAAGGTATGACAATACCTCTACTTTCCAAAGAGGAAGGTGAGAATGATAGAATGTAGAAAATGTTGTTTGATGGCTTAAGAAATAAGATTGGTGTAGGAAATTGTGTTATGTTGGTTTACACATATAAAAAATAGTACTATTATTCATATATGTTCCATTTAAGTTTCACTTTCAATGTGGCTAAGTATGAAAGTTTTATTCATGGCCTTCAATGGGAAAAGAGAAAAGGAATCAAGAATCTACACATATATGGAGATAGTGAATTATTTTTGCATCAAGTTAGGAATGTGGTTGATACAAATAATAATTTTATTAAGTTATTTAATCATATCATATGTGATTTTATTTAATAATTCAATGCATTCAACATACAATTAGTCCCAAGGGAGAAAAATAATCATGCCGATAGAATAGTTTCCATAGGAACACAATTTGATACACCTACTACCATAAAATAAGATGGAAAGCAATACCACATAAAGATAATTTTCAAACATTCCATACTTGATAATTAGGTTTATTGTAAATATTTTATAGTGATAAACACATTGCACACTTATTTCAAAATGAAGTTGAGTTTTCCTTAATAAGCCAGAAGAGACTCCAAGAATAGTTTGATGATCAAATTGTGAAGCTAAGAACAAAAAAGATACCTAAGGGATTGGTGACCTTAGAGAGTATCTTTAATTAATATTAAAAAAGGAAGAATTAAAAGGTAAGTATGTTACAAAGGAGGATAATTATGAAATTGTCTTGATCTTCAAAGACAAACTCTTCAAACTAGGCAAGGTATGTTCTACATTAGAGAAGTAAGTATTCATTAATTTGTGTAGAGAGTTACATGACATATTTACTTGGGAATATAAGGAACTAAGAGTTTTTTATCCTATCCTATCACATCATATCATTTAATTTGAACCTAGAGTTAAACCAGTTAGGTAAAAACAAAGGCCCATCAACCCCAAGGTTGAACAACTCATGAGGATTGAACTTATCAAACTCCTTGAATCTAAAATAATATTTCATATCAAGAATTAAACATGGGCATCTAATCTTGTGCCTATTATAAATAATAATGGGGAGATGATAATTAGTGTGGATTTTATAGATCTTAATAGAGTGTCACTCAAAGATCACTATCCTCTACCCTCAATGGAGTAGATTTTGCAAGTTGTTTTAGGTTCTCAACATTTCTCTCTCGTAGATGGATATTATAGTTATAATCAGATTTTAGTGAATGAAGATGATCAATTCAAGATATCATTCACTACAAAATAGGGGAATTTTTATTATAGGAATATGCCCTTTGGTTCACCAAATGTTGGTTCCACCTTCCAAATGGAAACAAACATGGATTTTAAAGGTCTAATTAATGAAATGTTGTTATTATATCTAGATGACATAAAAATGTTCTCTAAGGATGCTAATGATCATATGAAACACCTAAGGTAAGGTTTTTAAAGGTGTGGGTATTATGGAGTATCTCTCAAACACAAAAAATGAATCTTTGCTATCCATGAAGGTAAGTTCTTAGGACATGTTATTTCCAAAGATGTTCTAACTATTGATCCTAAAAGGATAGAAGATATTCTAGACCAATAATTTCCCTTGCATAAGAAATGACTCTAAAGCTTCCTAGGAAAGATAAATTTTGTGAGAAGTTTTTTGCCTAGTTTTTCATTTTTGGTGAAACCTATCATAGCCATGATAAAAAAGAACCAGGTTTTAACTTGGACTAAGGAAGGTAAGAGTATATTTTAATCCATCACATGAGAAATTACACAAGCTCCCACTCTTGTGAACCCTAATTTACTATATATCTCATGTTGTATTCATTTGATAACCTTTATACTATCGTAGATATGCTAATTCAAAATAATGATGGTGTGGAAAAACTAATTGCATTATTTAGTCAAGGTTTGGAAGATTATGATTTCAAGTACACATTTGTGGAGAAATAAGTCCTTGATGTTATAATGGGACTAAAGAGGTTTAGGCATATGGTTTCAAATAATAGGATTCATATTATGGTCTCTCATCATAATAACAAAGAGTTTCTTTTGAGCAAAGTCCTTAGTGAAAAGAGGGTTGGGTGGATTACCAAGGTAATGGAATATGATGTTAATATCAAAGTGACAAATCTAATAAGGGGTAAATCTATTTGTGAACACTTATATTTAGACCTCCATGAATCAAAATAATAAGCTTATGTCAATCATGATTGCTCCTAACTAGCTGATTCCATATGTCTACAAATTTGGACACAATATGTCATCAAATTTATTCATAGTGGTGAGTACCTTAATGGTTTGAGTAGACCCAAAAATATGTATTTCATATTATAAGATATCCCTTATTATCTTATGTATGGTGGGGTTTTTATAAGAGATACCGATGGTGTATTATTGAGATGAATTGACAATGACTAGTTTGGAGTGTTTCTCGAAACATTCCATGATGGAATATCATGAGGTCATTTTCCCCCAAGAACCATAGATACCAAAATCATGATGTCATAATATTATTATCATATCCTCTTCAAATATTTATATGCTTGGGTGAGAAGGTGCGTATAATGTGATTTATTTTTAGGAAAATAGAAGCTTGTAGCTCTCCCTTTGAGGCCTATTCAAGTAGATCAAACTTTCATGCAATGGGGTCTTGAATGCATGAGAATGATAAATCCCCCATTAGGTTCTAGTCATAAATGGATACTCACAACAACTAACTAATTCACAAGGTGGGTTGAGGAAGTGGCATTAAAGGAAGCCAATGAAAATGCTATATTAGAGTTCTATGAAAGTATCATAACAAGGTTTGGAACCCATTCCACCATCATTTTATATAATTTACTTGATTTCATGGGTGTTAAAACATATTATTGATAAAATAGTAATGGAATATAATTTATTACATCATCCAACTATTACCCTCAAGGTAATGGGTTAGTTAAATCTACTAACAAGAACCTGATTAGAGTCATCAAAAAAACTTTGGAGGATAATCAAAGGGCTTAGCATACTAAATTGAAGACAACCCTATGGGATAATCTAATAACTCCCAACAGGTAAATAGGGAAATCTCCTTTAGTTTTTGTTTATGGTAGAGTGTCTAGGTTGTATATATCCCAAGAGCTACCTACCTTAGAGTTGGCACATCTATTATAGTTACTTGAGAACACTCGAATGGAGGTGAGGTTGACAGAGTTGATAGAGCTTCAAGAGACTAGAGACAATGCTAATAAAGATATGGAACATCAAAAAATGATAATGAAGAGGTATTTTGATAATAATTCAACTACAATAATATTAAAATAAGGTGACATAGTGTTAAAATAGGATGTAGATAGAGTAAATCCATGGAGACATACCAAATTTGATACTTTATGGAGTGGACCATATGTCATAATCAAGTACAAAAAAACCAAATCCTTATAATTAGAAATAATTACTTAAGAATATCTAACCATCCATATTAATTATATCCATTTAAAAAATTTATTATTGATGAGATGAAGGTTAGTCCTATAAATACTAGAATAGGTGTGTGTTTTTACTTTTGTTGAGTGTGTGTTCCCTAAGTGTTCTTGAGAAAATATGTGTGTTTTCTTAAGTGTGTGTTTTTTTGTCGTGTTTTATGTCTTCACTTATTTTTTGGTATATTTTCAAAGTAAATCTAGTGCCAAAATTATGCATAGGTAACTCCATATCCCAATGGATGGGAGTAGGCTATTTGTTTTGGCATACAGGCATACCACCCCTAGGCAACTGCTAAGAATGTTGACTATTTTGAGTACAAGTCAAAATAGGTCAACCCTCTATAGTAAAAAAATTGATATAGATGTCTTATAAGGTCTTATGAGTTGTTTCATGGTCCTATTTGAGGTCATTTGGTATGCCATTAACTTTGTCAAGGTCAACTTTTAATTATTGTTCCATTTCATGTCATAAGGAGTCATATTTAAGCCATCTATGAAGGTTGTATAGTTTTCCTAAGTATATAAAGGTTTTATAGTGTTTATAAACATCACCTATGTCAGATTATTGTCATTAATGTCAGTCCTAATGAAAAAAATTGAAGTTACTATGTTGAAATCAAGAAAATAGTTAGAAAAGAGGAAGTTTGGGTAGTTTTAAAACTTTTGTAGAGGTTTTGGCATGTGTGTAAGCCATTTTAGTGATTATTAAGCTCCCATGAGATCATTTTGACATTTTTTCAGCTTTATAAGTCCCACAAATTGCTTAAAACTATTTCACTTATCCATCACTCCACTAGGCATGTAAAAATAACCAACTAGTTTTAGTTGAGTATGGACTACAAAGATTGATTCAAGATAAAATATATTATGTAATTTTATAAGAATAATTATACTTAATATTCATGTTAGGATTTAAAATATTGGTTTCCTATACTTTATGAACCAATGTTAAGAAGTTGACTGCTCTTTCTGCATGCTAATCCCCACACCCTATAGGTTTTGCTTCTATTTGCACTGGTCCATATAATCAAATTGATTAAATTGATTATATAATATTTGGACATAATTTTATCATGGTTTCCATATTTTATTACATGTTTGGAGGTTATTTTAGGAGAAAACAACTCATTTTGTAGGTAGGGGCTTCATTGTTATGTTGTAGGCATGCTCATCAACTACAAAGGTTTTCCTTTATTGTAGTGGTTTCAATCAATGTTGACATGGTATTTAACTTATAAAAACATGATTATCAGCCTCTATAATAATTTTTGGTCCCCAATTAATCTCCATGGGTAATTATAAGTCATGAAAAGCCAACATAGTTAGTTCCCTACATATGTTCACCTATAATTAGGTGAATAAAGTTTCTAAACATATTCATGGAGAGGTAATGAAGAGTTTAAATAAGTTGGTCACATTATTATAATATTATAAATAAATACAAGACATTAAAATGAAATATAATATACTATGACAACTAATTCAAACTCTATACACAATCTTATATCATTTATAGACACCTACAAGTGTCACACAGGAGATAAATCATGTTAGAATGAAGATGTTGAAATTTGTTTGAAGTAATTCAATATGAAAAGGATAAATTTTAAGAATTTATAGAGGCATAATATTTATTATAAGTTCATCCACTATTCATATTATCAATATATCAACCTCACTATCTTGTGTCCTATAATATGCACCTACAAGTGGCTCATATAGAGTACTGAGCAATTTGAATGCATATGTTGAAATTTGTTTGGACCTTATTTAAGGTATATAGGTGTTTGAGGTGATAAAAAAATAATTAGTGAATAAATGGAGGGTAAATATTCTTGAAACCATGCTATTATGTTTATTAAGTAACCCAAGGGACCAATTACCTTAAATTTTCTAAAATAGGATTTTCACCCTTCTTTCAATCCTCCCATAATGAAATACATGAGGTCTTGGCAAGTCTACACGTTTTCATCATGGATCCCTATCATAGGGGATATGTTTTGAAATTAAATTTTTTATATTTATACAAAGGAATATGATGATGCAAATATCCTAAATCATGCAATGTTTCATTGCATTCCTTTAGTGTTATCTACAAGATTTTGAACCCCAAATGGATTTATGGTGATATATGACTTAATGGAGGCATAAATCTATATATAACTACTTATTTGGGATTTAAATGACACTAATAGTTTAATTAAAATTTAAAATATTTGAATCATTGGGTCTCAACTCATATCACAACCTATAGGACCTATTTTGCTCTCAGAATAGACACCTACAAGTTGACTATAGGGTGACAATGCAAGTTAGACTAAATAATGGGTGTGTTGGTCTCATTTAAGGCATGGTATAGACAATTAAAATTATTATATGAAATAAAATTACCCCAATAATGTATTATGACAATTAAAAATTCATAATACTATATTATATACCTACATGTATGCCATTTTTTGGGCAAACAACACTGTTACATAACTTGCGAACTAGCATATCAAAGTGGACGGTACACATTAAGGAATTTATTAATGATCGAAATGATTAAAATGTTTTGAGAATACATTTTAAAATTATAAATACCATATCATAATATTATCATCAAATGGAAATAGTAAATCATGTCAAAATATTTCAACACAACCTACAATCAGTACACTAGCCTAATACACAGTCAGTGAGCTTGAAAAGCCTGTCTTGGGGTGTTTGAATAATTGGATGACTTATTGATGTGATTTAACTATAAAAACAAGTAAATTATTTCATTAATACATAATTTATCCCATCATATAATCAACTTGGTTAGGATAATAGGAAAATTTCCCTATGTTTTATCTCAGATAGAGGGCACTCCCAAAGAACCATACTTTGTAGGTTTGTCATAAAGAAGGAAAGAGGGTGAGTTGGGAGATATTAAAAACTCAACATAAAGGTATATGAATTTTTATTGAACATTTATGGACATGAAAAATGCCTCATAGGTTCTAGAGGCTAGACATGGTGGCCTAAACCCATAATGGTACAGTTAGGCCTATTAGGCCTTCAGTAGGCCTAAAGCCCAATTAGAGGGATAATATAATTTATATAGACAAATGAGACTTAAAAATAATATTTTTACCTTTATGAGGATTTATAAGGTGAATAAAATCATTTGGTTTATAAATAAATTCACATGAAAGGTAATTTCTTGGCCTAGGAGTAACTCAAGGTACACAGAACGTAGGAAAGAACTCGAGAAACCACCTTAAGAAGATTATATATGTATATATGCTTAGCATGGAAGCTTAGGGATTTAGGAATAGTTATAGGGGATTCCATATCATTAATTTATGTAATTTATCTAGGGTTTTGATGTCATAGTTTTATGAACAATCCTTAAGGTTCTAAACCACTCAAAACCCTCAGAAACCCTTGCTAATGACCTGATGAGAAAGACAAAGAATAAAAGGCATATAAATGAGTTTTTTTTTTTATTAAAAAGTTATTGGGACATGAATATATCCTTTATTCTCATTATATTTTCATGTTTAGTAAAATAATTTCTCATTCTAATAGTTCATATTGAGTGTAGCTAGTGCATTTGGCTCCCTTCAAATGTGCAAGTGTCCTTAGACTCTTCAAACTAACCTCTGGTCCACTTACCTTGAGTTGTCTCATTCATATCACCTCCATATTGAAATAATAATGTTATAACATATTATTAATTTGAATCTAGTGGAAATATTTATGGTGTATCACCTCCTTGGATTAGTTTAATTTAATGCAAACTTCTACCCCTTTTCATACAAGAAATTAACTAGTATAGGTGATAAGCACTTAAAGATCAATATAAGGAGGTAGACATTAAATATAAATATATAACTATAATATAGGTAACCCAAATACCTATAATTATTTCAATATTTCCCAAATATTAAGTAGGCTTGAATAACCTCTTCTAAGGTACAATATTTGGTGACAACAAATTGTTCCCAAATATTTTAGTCAGTGTATACACTAAAGGTGTATTCTAAAATTTGTGAGCTAGTTTCCATCTATATTTAGGCTATGATGTATATGAATACTAATTAATGGTTGTCTTGGAAGTCATAGGGCTCATATGATGAGTAACTAATGGTTAATTAAAATGAGCTAACTAGGATAAATCTATCATAGATGAATATCATCTAGGAGAGTGTGGTGAATGAGGGTCTGATTCCCCCTATATAAAATCTATGATTCCTCTACTAACATATTGGTTTGTTCTATCTCATAATGAATAATAATAGTCATTTGAATCTCTATTTATCTGGTGAAAATGGCATTAATTTCTATGTGGTACCTTGTGCAAATGGTGTGGTGGATGATGATTAGTTGAAGGAAGTGTGATTGTATCCTTATCTATTAGTGCAATCAAGATTTCATGAGGCCCATCCTTATCTAAAAATTGTATAACCCCTCTATGTATATCCTATGTGATACTCACTATATATTTTATTGTGTATAGTGGCTCTTTGCCCTTACTAAGTATTTATGTTCTACTATTTTATGAATTATAAGTAGAGTAGGTTGTTATACCAAATTTTACAATTGAGTTTCTAAGGGGTCTATATCCAAATCTAAATCTGAATATTTAATTACTAATCCCAACTATGTTGCTAGTGATATAGTTGAATTACATAGATGTTTGAATGATTTAGATGTCTGATATAACAATTTGTCCTTGATAGAAAAGTTAAACATATAATAAAGAAGCATTGTAAAATCCATTAGTTGATAAATCAATTGATTCAAAAAATATTTGAACCATATAATGTATTTTTATGTAGGCTCTATCTCACCTTGGTGCAATGAAAGTAACCTCTTATTCGTGACTAGAGGTTCATTATTCTATATATAATATCTGAGGAAGATTATCTCTATCTCCTCACATGTATGTAAATATCCACTAGGGAGTGTATGGTAGAACCAGTCTATTTCTTTATCCTTTAGTGACATTTAAAACACCTATATTAGAATTAACCTTTTTTTAATAATCATAATCCTAAAGATGTAAATATGGATCTCTTTGTCCATCAAATATAGGTAACTCCAGTATCTAAAAGTTATGTGGCAACCTCATTTTTGAGATTCTACATGGAATAGGGCTATTATGTATAACATTGACATCAACCTGGGACTTGTATGCTTCATTCTCTATAGTAACATGATGTACTTGTTTTTATCAAGTACCTATAAAATTCATTCAATTAATTAACACTTATGAAGGTATATTATCATTATCAAGGGGTTCATTTAATGATTGTATTTTATTGCTTATTTTATCCATTGGTTATTAGATTGGAAATACTATTTAGGAAGGGCCAATGTGCTCTCAATAACCTTTTTAGGTGTTATATCTTGGACCTATTTAGAGGGAAATAAGCTATCACCCTTGTGAAGGTTCTATTGTAGTAAGGTTGGTTAAGGGGGATTCATTGGTATATTTTATATTGTTAGGTTGAGTATTATCACATAATTTTTTCATATAAGGTGTTTTATTCTCTAGTGAATGGAAATTATGCACATAATAATAATTGTGTGCATGTATTTTTACATGTGACCTATTTTTTGGTTGAACAAGAGAGATATGTGAGGTAAGTGAAGAAGTAGAAGTTGTAGATTGTATGTCATATTCATAATAATCACAATAACCATCATTATCAAATGGTTCATCCAAATCATAATTTAATTCATTTTAAAAATTTATATTAGAATAAGTATCATCCACATGCTAATTAAGATAAAGAGAAGGAGAAGATTTAAAAATTTTACTACTATGCAATGTATCATCATGTGTAAGTGTAATGTAAGTCATTTTCTCACTAGTCATTTTTGAAATGCAAACATGATTATCACTTTATATTTTGGAAATAAGATAAGGATAAGTAACTACCATTTTTTATTGTTTCACATTATGACATATAGGTGAAGATTTCAAAACATGTGCATTATCTATTTGTGGCAAATAATCATTGCATTGAGCTTGAAATTTGATTGAAGCTGATAAAGTAATTTCATCTACCTTAGTTTATGCATTGCTAAAAGGTGTAACATCCTTTGAATTTGTGTGAATTGTAATTGAGAAGGGTAAATAAGATGCATTATTTTTATCTAATTTACTTGAAGCTTGAAAAAGTGATTTTTTGTGTAGTGCACTTATATTGATTTATTTTGAACAATGAAGTGGAAAAAGTAGTTTATAAGATAAGATCACACTGGAATAAAACACTACCAACAAGAGTTTATTTTGGAATTATATTATTAATTAGATTTTTAGGAGTAAGATAAGAGTAATAGGAAAGAGAATATTATTTATCTAATGTATCATCATATTCATTTGTATTGTCATGCTCATAATAATCTGCATATCCATTATTATAACAATAGTCATCATCATCATCATTATAAATGAAGTCATTATCATGCTCTAACGTAAAATATTGAAAATTTGTCCATTAATTATTTTAATCATGATATAAATTCAATATTGCATTGAGTGTATGAGGGGTAGAATATTTTTTAGATGCCATTTTAAACTTGCCAAAGATAGTGTAAATAAGGAATAATAAACACACAAGAGGTATAATATAATCTAACATAAGTATGTGTGTAATGTGTGATTTTGTTGAAAAAAGTTTGTAATAGAAAATAAGATTATTATTTAAACCCTAATAACTATTGTTTGTGTGTATAGGGACCTAGATGTGGATATAAAGTTTTAATTTTAGGGTTATTTTTCAAATATTTAAATTAAATTAAATAAATAAAACCCTAGTATAAGATTAATTAAATTATCTAGGTTAAT
Source organism: Torreya grandis (assembly GCA_037957365.1). Taxonomy (NCBI): domain Eukaryota; kingdom Viridiplantae; phylum Streptophyta; class Pinopsida; order Cupressales; family Taxaceae; genus Torreya; species Torreya grandis. The sequence continues at coordinate 190,254 of JARHVA010007805.1, forward strand.
TCAAAAAATTATAGAATCAAGATTTTGTAACCCTAATTTAATGTATAAAATTTATAAAAGGTGAACCTTAAGTAAAATCAGGGTTTTGAAATAATATTTGAAGTAAGACAGGTTCAAAAAATGTTATAACCCCTTAGGTTTTTAGTGTGTAAATCCTAAACTAGGTTAAAGGGTTGGGTATATTGTTAATATGGAATAAAATTATAAATTATTTACTCTATGGGGATTCCAAAAATAGTAAATATAAAGATAAAGGGGGATTATCTAGATATATATAATTTATTTCATGGATTTGAGTACTAGAGACAGTTATGAAGACATAGAGGAATATTTTATCTATTAATTATTTTTTGAGATCTAAATATGAATAGTACTGTCCCATTTAGGATAGTATCACCATGTGACACTATTTTCCAATTTTGGCTCTAGTTTCCTTTCTATAGTGACTGTTTGTAACTTTCAAAGAAGTTGTGGGAGTTCTTGGAGGTCTTGTAGGTTATTTAAAGTCGCACGAGAGCTTGTCTATGGCACTATTTTGACTAATTCTTCTCCAAAACCCTAATGAATACCTACATACATGAAACAATGAACTAATCAAATGCAAAAGGAAAAATTAGGTTGTGGGATGTTATAATCACATGAAATAGAATCCCTATTTTCTTAGGCATTGCCTACATTGACCCTAATGTTAAGGGACTCATATCACATGTAGTTATCCCTTAGGGAATATGAACCATCAACTTGCATAATATGATAGAATGAATTTTACCTAGGCACTTATTTGATCAAGCATGCAAATGTTTAGGTGTGAAATTTGACAAGTATGTAGAGTATTTGAGTTGTATTATTAGTTGATTTTATGTAAATAAGTGGCAAAATAGTAAGTACTAGATGTAAAATTCCTTATGAGGCTCTATATATAGGAAGATATTTGTTTGGAATTTAATTCCTTATTTATTATCTAAAAAGTCATGAAAAAGATATAAAAAACATAAGATAAAGGTCACATAGGGGTTAGGACTCAAAGATGGGTGAAAGGGCCCATCAAAAACTGAATCTAAAAATAGACACTAGTGTCATGTGGCATTAATATCCTAAAAGTGGTGATAATGTCCTAAGGATTAGAACATAGCAAAAATTAGGGATGATAGGCTAGGGGCCCTAAGATGGGATGAATGTGACCTATGACTATTGGGGGTGTTGAAAATAGATAAAATAGGACATAAGAAAGATCAAAAGACTCAAGATGACCATGTGAAAAATGAATATAACCATTAATAAGACCTTTTTGTGAAAGAGAAAAAAAATACATAGTACTTGTGGTTTCTTGACCAAATTATGGTTTTTGTAGTGGTGTTTTAATCCTACCATTATCTAAAATTTTTGTACATGAAAAACATATTTGGGTGATGTTACATTTTCAACCCTATGTTGATGAATGTTTTTTAGCTAAAAGGCCCTACTCTAAAGTATTTTTGGGTTGAATAAATGGTCTTGATATACCTTACAATATGTGGGAATAAAAAACCATCAAATTGATGCTCACATTTAATGGTCATTTGTCAAAGGGTCTTGTCCCTATGTGACCAATTCGTCGATAAAATTTTATTGAAGTGTTATCTAAAAAATCAAAGTCTAAGTGATATATTAGCTAAGATAGCGATGATGTAACCTAAATTAATATACCCCATTAGATAATTAGGGTTGGTAGTAATGTTGGGTAATGACATCTTAGTCATTTTTCCCTAAAGACTTATGAGAAGGCAATGGCACCCCTATCATGCAACCAACATAAAATGGAAATGTGTTGCCATTTTGATTCATATGAATCCCACTAAGTACAAGTGAAGATCATAATAGGAAAATATTGTAGGAAAAAAAATGTGATCGCCTCCATGTTTTTAGGTCACCCTACCAAAGGGTAGAGCATACATGTGAATGGATAACACAAGCACAAAAGTAAATAATTTAAACAAAGAATTAAAGATAGATGGAAAAAAATGAAAGTGTTTTTATTGCACAAAATTAAAAGATGAATTATTTGAAATAAATAAAAAAAATGAATGGATAATATGTGCTTTGAATGGATCACCATAACCCTTTGGAATCTATAAGAAAAAAAATGTCATTATTTTTTCTTGGTGGGTCTTTGTCAAGTGAGGGAGGTCAATTTTCTCTATTTTAACAACTCTTGGTTTTACCACATAGAGTTGAATCCACTTTTTCATAGGGCCAATTCATTATTTTTTAATAATATTCACATAAGATAGAAAAAAAACATAGACAAAGGTGATTTCATTGATTATCAGGGTTAGTTTCACCAATTATATATCAATTTTATCACAATAAAATTCAAATTAACCAATTAGTAGGAAAATAAATCTATACAATACCTAAAAGTGAAGTCATCAATAAGATATAAATGTCATCAATCTACATGTAATTTCACTATTTTTTTATACAACTTGAATGATTTATGAGATTATTTCTCTAGATATAAAACCTACTTAGGGTATAGAACATAAGATACAATAGAGAACATATATGTTTTTTTGTTAATTATGTTGGTATTTTCACCAATTAGGTGATTGTTTTCACTAAAATAAAATTTAATTTCACCCAAAAAAAGGATATTTTTTTTATCAAGAAAATAATCTATGTGATACCTAGTGAATTAATTAATTTTTAGATCTATTTCACTAGTTTGGTGGTTTATTTTACCAAACATAGAACCTACACAAAAATATAGAATAGAAAATAAAACATAGAATAGAGGTGTTTTCACCAATTACATGGACATTTTCAATGATTAGCATAAATACATTGGTGAATTCACCATTTTCACAAATAAAATTAAATTATATATAGAGGTGGAAAATAGTGATGAAATTATTAGAAATTAACCAAAACCACATCAGATTTTTAGCAAAAAATTCAATAAAATCTCATTAGAGAGTATGGGTTGGGGGTAGTCCCATTGGGTGTGCCATATGTGTCATTAATATTACTATAGGGGTTATAAATTTTTTTAATGAGTATACAATCAAAACCAAATATTGTTTTATCACCTTTACCCCAATGCCTCATGAGCTAAGGAAAATATAAATAAAACCATAATCAAAAAAAGAAAAAAATAATTATTACCTTCCTTTTCAAGGATTATTCACATTATCATAAGTGGATTGGGCTTGGATGTAGTCTCAATAATTCTTTATAAATTTTATTATCATGTAAAACACCATATCCTCTTAAAAATCTTGAATAATTGAATTGATAAGAATTGACTTTGATGCAAAATCTATTATAGAAATTGATTGAGATTTGTTATTGAACCTGAGCATAGGAAATGAATAGGGGTACCCATTTATTTATAAGCAAAGTGATTGATCATTATCCCTTCATATTGTATCTTAGATTAAGGGTGGATAATTCATCTCAAGTCCTCACATGGATCATGACATGGATCACCAATGTGAGACCTTCATCTTTTTCAACATGAAGTGTGGAGAAAGGTCAAAAAAATATCCAAATGGGGATTCATATGAGCCCTCCATCTTACATGAAAGATGGAGGGTGGAGAATACCCCTCCAAAATATCTTGAGGGATGAAATGAGATCACTTCATCTTGTTTCCAATATGGAGGGTAGAGAATCCTCTTCAAGAATATCTTAAAAGGTGGAATGAGGCCCCTTCATATTGTCTTCAAGATGGAGAGTGTAAAATTGTCTTCAATAAAGTGCCCCACATGAGGTGGAAAAGGGAGAAATTGAATTAAATAAAATTATAAATTTCAATTTCATGGAATTTATAATTATAAAAAATATTAATTAAACTAATAGAAAAAGGATTTATTTAATTGATATGATATTAATCATGAACTTGATTGATTTGATTGATTAAGTGGGAAATGATTAATTGATTAGAGAAAGGGAGATGACTAGTGATGATGATAAATATGACTATAGTGGTAATTTAATGATCTTGTAGGATGAATTTCCACATTTAGGGATGTACCAAGGTGAATTTGGCCTTGTATGATGGATGAATAGAAGAATTATGGATAAATAAATGATTTCAAACTTATTTGAGTTAAATGGTAGGAACTTGAATTTTTAATTTTGACATGAAAGTGATTAAAATGAAGTGTCTACAATTGACAAACTGATTTATTATATAGATAAATTGGAATTATTTCCACTCCTTGGTAAACATATATTATTAATTATTTAATTGACTATACATATCCTAAGGGTTCTAATTCATATAAAATGTGGTTCCTTACATCATTACATAAAAATATGTTTTTATATATTAGGCTCTCCTATAAAATGTCCTCTTTCATTACCATATATGCATTTGTAGTGGATACTTCAGTGGCGATGTAACTTCCTAGAAGATCCATAGGATGGGATACTTCTATCCCACTTTTGAATATGACATCATTAATTATGTGCATAAATACATTAAGTGTTAATATTTATCCTATAAAATACACATCCCTACCATAATTTTCAACCCATCGTTACTCCATCACTATTTTACAATTGGGATCTACATTAGATAGACAAGCTCTCTCCCTCTTCCTAAAATGATCATTATTTCATCATCAAAACCACAAAGTATACTACCAATTAGTTATAAACTCTACCTAAAAAAAATATTACCATATCCATCATCACTAAATTTATTTTAAATCAAATCATTTATCAATTCAAAGTATTGTAGGTCATAGTAACAAACAATGGGTCTTATTTCAATAATCCCAAGGTCTATTAAGTGTGTAAGAATTTTTTATATATTAATGCATACCATATTTATACTATCCATAGGATAAAGTACAATCCAAGGCTATGAATAAACCCTAAATTCATTCTTGGTAAAAATAATTAAAGATACTGAAAGAGATTGACACCTCAAAATTTACCCATCACTATGGGCCTATATTAGGAGTATTTGCATGCAAATAATAACAACCCCATATCCCCTTATGTTTGGATCAAAATTAATTATCACTCTAGAGGTAGATATACATATACTTTATATATCTCTGTAGGGTCTCCTTGATAATGAAGAGCATAAAAATGCATGGCTAGCTGAAATGGAAACTTTAGATGAGAATTGACTCATTGCTAAATAAAACCACATTGCATAAATATAGTGTATGGCCTAAAAATACAAAAAAAAATGTTCATGAGAACATAATACAATTAGGATACATTATATTGAGGCTCAAAAATATAATAGATAAAAAAAGGATAAGTTCAAAAGTTTAGACCCAACTGGTTAGGTCCTTATTTAGTGACTTGAGATTTTAAGAATGGATCCTATTAGTTATGCACTCTATAGGGAAAGTAGTTTGGTGAATGTATGAACTAATTTACCTTATAATATTTTAGATTTAATCATCTACATCTCATATTTTCCTCATTGCATTACATTTTCCATTATATACATGTTGTATTGCATATCAGATGTAGTGTTTGGTGATTATTTAATTTTCAGTTATCACAATATAAAATTTTAGAGTGTAAATTATCATCTCATTTAAATTTCATGTTAATCTATTGTCATATGTAAAAAATTATAAAAATAAGCATCATATTGGTTATTTTCTTAATTATTAAAATAAGAATATAACTCTCTTTCCTAAATTATTCTTGAAAATCTTAGAAAATAGTAGCTTATAGCCTAGTCTAGAAACTTGTCCATGACAAAGTCTCCTCTTATGGTTCCCTCAAAGTATAAAAATAGCATGATCGAAAGACTTGCAATATTTATCTCCTATTTTTGTCTTTGGTGATGAGCTCTTGCATCTTACTAGTTGTATGTGGTCAAGATTTGGGGGTAAGGACCTTACAAATAAATAATGTGACAAATAGAAATAAAGACACTCATATTAAAATCAAAATCTTATTCAAACAAAATTTTAATATCATTTACCTCTCCCTTAACTAATATTTGATGTCGATCCCTTACATCATACTAGTTAAATGGGATTATATTTGGGGAGAGATCCCCTTATTTTCCTAAATATATTCTTTGGTGATGAGACCATGTGTCTTCCTAGTCACATGAGACTAAGTGCAGGGGGTCACAAAGAAAAAGTAAAAATATAATGCAAAATAAATGACACATTAGAATGTGTTTGATAAAATTTATTAAAAAATATTTTTTACATTTATGATGAAAAGGGTAAATTTATCCCATTTACCCATATTTTAGGGATATTTACCTATAGATTAATCCAATAAAGTTAGTATTTCCTAAGTTTGCAAGAAGTTCATTTTACACCTTTGCTTTTAAGGATTAGGTCATCATCCTCTTTGATGTGAAGTTTTGATGTATAGTTTTGATGTTACCATCTCATAGATATCATACTTCCCCTTTTATTCCTTTGATGTGAGTTAAAAGTTATATGTTATTTAAATAATATGATTCATTAATAACCCAAAAAAAAGATGTTAGCACATTTATAGTGTTACACATATTAATCATTTTCCATTATATGATTTTCATAAAAAAATTCCATAATCTCACATCTAAAAGCATTTTCCATATCACTACAAAAAATATAAGAGATACATGTTATATAATAACATCCCTAGTCATATAAAGTTCATAAAATAAAAGAGAATACATGGAAATTAAACACATAACACTTCTAGGTAAGGCACTAAAATAAAACAAAATATTTCCACATATATCATAATAATGTCAAGTTTTTACAATCATGTATCTACTAAAATCATCTAAATAGAGGGAAATATATCTCAAAATCTCAAAAAGTAAAATTAATAATAGATGTATATACAAGTAAAATAGGTTCCTCTAGGATATTATCTCCTCCTCTAGAAATGTATTGATGTTGAATAATGTCATGGATTATGGATGTAAGGATACCTCATGTTGGTCCCCCCTTAGGAAGATATCTTCCCTCATGTCCATTGGCTAGAATAATCCTAAACCTATCTACCAGCCAAAACATCAATCAAATCATTTACTTGAGCCTCTATCTCGATGACTCTCACCTCTAATCAATTGACCTACACTCTTAGAATTTAGAGTGTCATAAATGCATGGTAATATTAAGTAAAAACATTAGTCTACCTTCCTATCCTAGTAGTTAATCCTATACGTGTCAATGTTTATTCATGATTCATGTAATCTCCCACTTGAAATATGTTTATTAGGGTATCCCTAATCATAGTCCTCTAGCCTATGGTTACATCTATAAGAGTAAGGAAATAAATATGTATTAAATCCATTCATATGAAAACAAAATTAATACATTAACTAAGTAATAATGTTTATGCATATACATATATATAATGGAAAAATGAACTCATTATCATCTACCTATTCATCCATATCACCAAAATCTAGATCCTTTCCATCCATTTCCTACTGCTACTACAAGGGATCCTACATTGATGGTGGTGGTTGTGTAAGATATTATTATTGGCCTACTATTGGTAGTGCCACTTGGATGGCCACATGTATTTGACCTCCCCCTCCTCTGATGGGATATTATTGTGGTCCCCCATATGTCCATTAATCTTGTCCACCCTTGTAATAAGGACTTTTAGTGTTTGTGGATACCAATTCAATCTCCCCAATCTCCTATCCTTGGCCTCCTTGATAACCATGTACACTACTAGAGGAATGAATATGTTTCTAATGAAATGCATCCTAAATATATATGACACCCTATCAATATGATTCCTCTCAACCTAATCTGACCTATATCTTACTTGATACACTCCATTATCCAATATAAGGTACACTACCTCATAAAATTACAAACTAACCATCCCCTGGTAAGGTAAGGCCACTAGATTGACTACTATCAAAGTCCTAACTTCCTATAAAAATTATTTTAATGGAGATACATTTTTTTATATTGAGGTTTTTATATCTATAACACCTCAATTGTAACACATCTCTAGTATGGTAACATCATCTCATACACCCAACTCATGATTTTCATATGGTGTCTGATCAAGAGATCCCCTAGCTATGTAATCCTTTACAAGTCTTTGTATATGTGGGAAATTACCTCTTAATACAAAGAGTATCATAGACTTATCTCCTAAATTTGGTGTATTATTAGTGATAAAATTTATAGCCTATATGTGCCCTTGTCTCCCACCATCTAAGAGGTAAGAATCCTAATAACCAACTTTCACAGGTTTTTGATGGTGTATCCTTCAAGCCTAAAAATACTAACTCCATAATTTTCACCCAATAATGTGAATCTACATCTCCAAAATTATTTTCTTAGCCAAAAGTCTCTACCTTATTTTTAGCCTCACATAGGGCCACCAACTGACCTATCTTTAATAAGTTTGTGATTTGATATACATCCACAAGAGTGATGATCCAATCTCTAGTATCCTATGAAAACCATAAGGTTCTATGGTTCACATCACAATATGTGTAAATGTAAAATATTAGCTTTCTCAATGGGAGTAATTGTCCCCATCTAATAAATTCGTATAATCCCATATTTGTCTAGGATGAACATCTCATCGATCATCAAGAGTGCCATAATTCATGGCATCCACTCCTAATCTATACCCCAGATCTATAATATTTATTCACCTTATTTTAAAACTCACCCTAAATGAGTCCTTAACCCATTTTATAGCCTAAAAAAATCTAAAAAATCTTATATTTTTTCCCTCTAAGATATAACCATTACCTTCTGTAAGAGGTAGTTATGAAACCACCATGATGGTTTCATATTATTCTATATTGGTTTTATAAACACCATATTTGTGACAACTATGACATCACCTTTCCCATGGTAAGTGATCATCATATAACCAACACATCAAAGACATAACTACCAGTTTGTGTTGACTCACAGTTTTATATTGATGCAGCGGTTTCAAATGTCAATTGTTCCTAGTATAAAACCCCTAAAAATTTACCCAAAATTATCAAATGCTAAAAAATTTATAAATTAACTAACCCCCAATCACATTTATGTGAAAAAATAAAATTTTAATGAATCTAAATGAATTTATAAGCCAATTTTTAAAATTGGTGAGAAAACACAAAATAATCAAAACTAACCTCAACTTGGCCTACTACTCCTCTCACTGGTATGTTCTCCATCATCTTGTTGTGTTCATCAATTTAGATGCTTGCTAGACCAATTCTATAACTATGAATCTAGAGCTTAGAAATCTCAAAAATCAATTTTCACAAATGATTTCTATTTATGGATGTTTTTTGAATATAAAGGCCTTTTGACTAGTTATTATGTTTTAAAAGTTTTCCATTTTTTGAAGTTTTCCTTTTAAAAATCATATTCAATGCTTATAGATATTATTATTTATAAATAAATTTGATTCATGTCTAAAGTTATTGAATTCTAGTGGTTTAGTTTCTCTTGGCATTTTTTCTTCTCATTTTGGTATTTTAGGTAGATGTCATGCAACATCAGATTCAATCTTTGGACAGGATGGTTCACTAAATTATATTCACCCCCACATTCATGATAATTACTCTCATACATGTTCTAATTAGTTATTACATTTTCTACTTTTTTGTTAAACTAAAATTGATTCCATATTTTATGTGTAGGTTGCAAGGGAGACTCAATTGGATTCACTACACCACATAGGTAAGTAAGATAAGTTTTATAATTCTCCTTTTAATTTTATTACACCATTTCTTATGACCACACCATCTTTAATTGATGGCAATGCATCATCCTGAGGGGATAATATACACACCCAAAAATTGCATGGTATTTTTTTTTGAAATCCTAATGATGATATAAGGATCTCCAAAATAAACTTGGAAACAGTTCTCTTTAACATTCCTACACCTCTCTTTTTATCTCCTTAGTATATTTTGTGTCTTTTTCAAATCTAAAAAATGTCCATTTTGGGCGTTTGTGCATTTAATTTGGATTTTCTTTCCCTTAGGATGAAATCACCCCTATTAGTAATGGAATCACCTAATAAGGTTATAGAGCCACTACCAATATGGAACTTACATCATGATATTTTCATTGACCACTTCTATGAAATAATTATATATGATGTGGTTTATCCAATCGTCACAATAGTATCATTGTTGTATGAAGAAGTTTTATCATTTTAAGTGGTAGTTTCACCTCTATCACCTACATAAAATGGTGGTTTCATTGTGGTTTTCCTATATTCCATTTTAAGTGTTTGAGACATTATTTCTCATGTGTCTCACATATTTATATTTTCATTTATTCCTTGATTTATTTTTCTCTCATTCATGAAATCATAACTAACTCACACTCTTATGTTTATCAATCCTTATTCCTCCCAAGTTTAGCTTTCAGTTAGCCAATAGTTAAACTTATCTTTGTAACCTCTCTTATTTATCTAAAAATTATACCTAATTTAGATGAATTTTAGGTCTAAATTTTTCATTTAATATTGGTCTTTTCAATCTCTAAAAAACGTAATCCTCTTTGCTTTCAATGGAGGAGGGAGTCCACTAGATCAACAACATAGTCTTTGTTATTATTGGATCAACTAGCTACAATACATTTTTACTCTTTTCCAATATTTTTTCCTTATTTTTTTATCATACCTTATCATATAGTTATTACTATTATGTTTAGCAGAGGAGCTAGCTTACTTAGGACATTCTATATAACACACAACCTCTTGCCTTTGTTTGGTCATCACCATTATTCAAGTTATGAGTATTCATTTTTAGTTTGATCTAATTGTTAAATTAAATTATTTTTATTTATTTTTTAAATATTTTAATATTTATAAAAACATAAAAATAAAAATAAACTAATCTCTTTTCATTTATCTCTCCTTGTACAAAAAGATAGTTTATATTCATTGTTTTCAATTACATGATAGATTAGCTAAATTATCATAGTATTGCATCACACTTAACATATATTAGTTGAAAAAAAACATGTCTATAAAATTATAATATTTTATTTTATTTTTCAAAAAATCCTCCATAAAAAAACAAACTTTCACACACTCAAACACAAAAACCTTAGCAATCTAGACAATCAAAACCTAGCATACTAGATGTAGAATTTCATTTTCTATAGTAAAATAATTTTGTTTTAGGTTAATATAATAAAATAATATTATTATTATATTTTCATACTTTCATCCATAGACCATTCCATTTCATAGGCAACCAATCAAATACTTTCAAAACTAGTTTCTAGATTGCATACATGGAGATAGAATTTCTAAATGATTAGTAGTCTTATTTTATAGGGTTTTATATTTTATTTTCTATTTAAATTATAGGAAAACATATATTCATAATATCATACCACCATATTTTCATAATAAAATAATAAAAAATGTATCTTAGTTTATTTAAATTTCATTAGACAAATCATCTCAATTTTAGGAAAATATAGAAAAATCATTACTTACATATTTCCTTTTGATTTTAAATTTTAAATTTGAAAGCATTTAAAACATTGGATAATAATATAAAAATAATAATCTATTTTAATTTACTTATTCAATAATTAATTTATTTTATTATTTCATTTTGATCAAGTAGATTAATTCAATTTATTTTATCAAACATTGCCAAAACAAAACTCAAACATTCAAAAAATCCTCATCAAGATGAGTATAAGCCCCAAACCTTGATTAAAATATAAATTACATAATTCAAAAAACATCATCAAAACAAGTTAATATGTTTCATTACATAGATAAAAAAATTATTTTCTCTTTCATTACACTTCTAGAGCATCCTTTTCTCATTAGAGTTGGTATTTTCCCTATAGTTAAATCTCCTATTCTTGGAAGCAATTTACAAAATTACATTAATGTAGAATTTATCTTATCAACCCCAATAAAAAATATCATTGTTAAATATCTTAATATATTTACAAGTAAGAATAGATTCTATATCCTCCTATAGTTATTTAACCTCAAAACCAATCCCACCAATGTAATGATATCTAAGCTTAGCTACCCACCTCCCCTTTTCTTTCCTCCTTGGGACTAGCCTCATAAAATTTTAATTTTATTTGTGTATGAAATTTATTTCTAATATACAAATTTTTATGATCAATAATATCCATAAATTCTTCCAACCAACCCATTCCCACTTAGTTGTTCCTAACATTAAATAGGAATTTTGTTACATTATCATCATTGACACAGATGAACCATGGAATTTTATATATTGAAAATTAAAATCCCACAATGAATAGTATTATTTAGAATATATATTTTATTATCATCATGATAATCCAATAAAAATCATCATCCAAAACACCATTACTCAAATTAATCAACCCAATTAATATATTCACCCATCCATCTATCTATTTCTTCAGTTGTCTCAAATAGACCTCAAGAATTTTAATGTACAAGTTAGCATGTTTATTTCCATGTGTATAAGTACATTCTCTCATGTTATGGAAACACTTTTTCCTTTAGAATCAATTTAAGGTCAAATATGATCACCCCTACCTTGTGAATTTATTTTATCAATAGAAATTAAATACAAAATAATGTAGATGTCTAAAATTTATTATTAATTATGATACTAACATTTCCTATGTTATATAAAAATAAAATATAGTATTTATGCTCTTAATAGAAGAACATATTTGGCTACTATTTATATTTTAAGTCTAATTTTATAAATTTTATTAAGAGACATTAATTAATAGACCTTGAAGGCATCAAAATATGTGCTAAACTAGTGAAATAAATAGTGACTAAAGTTGTTACTAACTACTCCTTAGACCTAGATGGAATTATGAGGTATCAAGTACAAATATTTTATACTAACTCTAGATATCTAAGGGTAAAAGTATTGGATAAAGTGCATGCATCACCAAATGTTTATCTTATAACTATCATGAAAGTGACATGATCTAAAAAGGTTATACTTTTAGTATGTGATAAAAAAGGATATAGTTACTTTTGTATCAAAATGCTTAAAGTTTCAATGTGTTAAAGTTGAATACTATCATCCAAGTAGTTTTTTATATCCTCATGTTGTTAAAGACAATAAGTGGGAAGTAATATCTATAGATTTTATCTCATGAATGCCTAAGTCTTGGGGTAGACATGACATAATTTTAATAGTAATTGATAAATTTTCTAAGGTTTCTCTCTTCATTTCAAGCCATCTTTTAGATAATGCCCTAAATTTTCCAAATATTTTGTGAAGGATATTGTTCACCTTCATGGTATTCAATAATTTATTATCCTAGATAGGAATAAAAAATTTACATTCTAGTTTTGGAAATCATTGAATTATTCTCTTGGGACAAAGGTGAACTTTATTTCATCATATCATATTGAAATAGATGGTCAAACAAAAATACTAAACCAAGTAGTGAAAAACATGCTGAGAATATGTGTAATTGATCATTAATCTAAATAGTAGGATTACCTACATTTTATTTAATTTACCTAGAACAAAACTTACCATTCTATCATAAAAAAGGTGCTTTTTGAAGCCTTGTATGGGTGAAGGTGTAGAAATAATATTAGGTAGATGTTTTGTAATGTTTATTTTTTTGGTATGAAGAGTTTATATGAATTTGATGAGAAAATGTCTATCATTTGACAAAGGCTTAAATCTACCACTGATAGGAAAAAGAGCTATGCTAATCTAAAAAGGCCTTTAAGGGAATCTGAAGTGTTGAATAAACTATTTTTAAGGTTTAAACTTTGGATTAGTTATATAAATATTTTCAATGCATCCATACTGGTTGAACACTTTGTTTATCCATTTGACATAGTGTAAAAGATTAGTATTATTGCCTAAAATCTAGCTCTTCTTCCTTATCTCTCTAGAATACAATATATGTTTCATATTGAATTATTGATAAAGTATATTTTTGATCCTTATAATATTATGGATTGGAATAATGAATATGTGTTGGATGAGGAAGTGGTTCAATTGGACCCAATTAAGATCCTATCCCATTATAGTGTTAACTTATGATAAATAAAAAAATCAACAAGTGTTGGTCCAATGGTACCAATTGATTGAGAAAAGTGCCACCATGGAAGATAAAAATATCTTTAGATAACACCATACTCATCTATTTATTTATGACTTTGAATGGTTCCTCCTTTATTAGGGGTGGATGTCATATAGACATGCCTTCATAACATTACCACTATATTTTTTAATTTATCATTTTAGTGTTTATGATATTTGGCATGTGTTTAGAGGTGTACTTATTTTACAAGATTCATGTTTTAGTTTTAGTTTATGCTATAGTTGGTTACAATTTTTAGCTATGACTTATATGATTATATTGAAACTGGTACTACTGATGTCACTTTGTGATTATAGGTAATAAATGAGAGTTGAGCTATGTCTCAACCAGAAAGAACCACCAAAATATTGTACTAAATTAATATAAGTAAATAAGAATAGAGGTAAAGGAATGAGATCATTTTATTGTAAAACATGTTATTGTGATGTTTCATACTATGTCAAACTACTGATGCTCATGTTTTACTTTTTTATGAGTATCCATCATTGGTTTATGCACAATTTTGTTTATTTTTCCAAATTGTAATGGTTAACACAAAGTACCTTGGGGTCAGATTTTTAAAAATAATAGTTTCAATGCATATTTATTTAGGAGTCTTTGAATTTTTTTGAGATGATGCAAACTTGTGTTATTAGCAATTTTAATTTTAGTGCTTTGGGGAACATAAAAGACATTATGTACCTTTTAAATCTAATGTTATTAAATCATTGTGAATTATTTGATTAAAAATCATAAATTTATTTAACCCATGATGGAGTCATGTGCCTCAAACTCTAAACTTGGTATTTAACTTTATGTTGGATATATAATCATTAAAATAATGACTAGGGTTTTTTCATGCATGTAATAAATGTTTTAATTTCCAAATATTAATTTTTTACTTCAATAAAGGCAAGGAGTGGGATAAAATAAGTAACTTATGGTTACTATGGCCAATTTGTGCATTGGTCATTGTTGACTAATTTGACCACAAGTCAAATTAATTCAACCTCCTATATAGTTTAAACTTTTTATAGGGTCTCTTAGGTTGAAAATGTATACCATGGTATTTTATGAGGTCAAACTTATGTTTTATCCTTTTTGTATTTGTCTTTGTTGGTCCTATGTCATTCTAAGACACTTTTTGGGTCATTTATTGAAGTTTTATAGTTTCTCATAGAGGATAGGTGTTTCAAAATAATATCCAATGTCCCATATGTCAGGTCCATGTCAAAGATAGCAATTTTGAATTGATAATTATAGGTTCAACATGGAAAAGAGAAGATCAAGTAGTTTCAAGAAGTTTTATGGATGGTATAATAGCTATATAAAGTGGGAAGACTTAAAAAGTGTCTCTTTAGGTCCCCTTAGATCATTTTCATGATCAAGCATATTTGATAGGTCTAAAATTGAGAAAAATTGACCTCTTTTTCCCATCATTCTCTTAGATAAGGTCAAAGAGGTCAACCAGTCTTCATTTAATATGAATACAAGATGGTGAGTTGAAGAAATTTCACTTGGTGAATGTTAGTACTCCCTTTGTACTTATAATTCATGTTAATAGACATAAGTTTGGTTTTTCCTAATCCATGAACCATTGTTAAGAAGGTTGGATTTTAAAAACTGCCTACACATCCCCAACACCTCAATTTTCCTTCTTTGTTTATATTGTTATATGCAAATAAAGTGGTGTACATATTCTTAAAGATTATTAGCTTAATTATTACAAGGTTTATATTCTTTTTTTCATATGTGGATATTAAATAATGATTAATACCATCTATTTTTACTAGTAGAAGACTCCCTGGAAGTTGCAGATAGTGTTTCACCTATTGCAAAGTTTGTTTTCCTATTTTGGTTTTTAGATCAAAGGCAATGCATTATTTTGTTTAATAACTCATTTTTTGGTGATAATTTATCTTTTGAATTATTAGTCTCAATACTATCATTGATGAAATGAGAAGTGTAAAATGTACACACAATCAAGATCTCCCTGTAGTAGTCACCTATAGTCAAGTGGAGCTAAACCTTGAGTAGACATGTTGATGAAATAAAGGTTTAAATATTGTGATAAGGATTTTAATGTGAAAGCAGTGAGATTTAACCATTAAAATTTTATAAATTTTTCATGAGAACTAATTCAACACACATAGTCATATATCTGGTGATCACCTATAGAGAGTCTCCAATCATGGCCTGAGTTCAATCTAAAGAGGCTAAGTAGTATTGAAGTGAAGATATTTGAGCTTAATGGAGACCTCCAATTAGGTCTAAAGAGTATATAGAGGATCATGGTGATAATGGTGAGGCTATTATATGTAGATAGACATAGAACCATGTCCAACATTTGAAAATTTTCAAGAGAGACATGTTAACTTAACTTCTCTAAATAAGGTATTTGCTCATGCAATAGACATCCCATGGTGAAGTTCTTTGAATTCTTCACAGGCCCAATAGTTTCAATCTGTAGACCAAGCCTAGAGATAAGGTATTGGAATAAGAAGGTGGTTTTATAGTCATGAGAAGATAGTGTAAATAAGATTCCATTTTAAGCAAGTTTCTACTAAGGATATTCAATAAATATAGTGTCAAATGACCAAAAGTGAACTTTGAAGTGTAACAGTGATACACGATTCATTGATGATGAGATAAATATGACCAAGTGGAAGATGGCCTAATTAAACACAATAGTCATGAATATATGAACACCTAAATGATATTTCAACCTCTATCTGATGCACATCTATAGGTAACATAGTCTGATTGAGTATAGAGACTAACTCATGCTAGTGTCAAGAGAAAGACAATTTGAATGATAAGCATAGGTCTCTAGGCATGATATGAGTTTAAAAAACTATGAAATGATATTATTTAATTAAATAATAACCTAGGGAATGAAGATAAATTTAAAAAAAAATGAAAATACACCTACAAGAAACCTCCAAATCTATCCAAATAAACACCTACAATATGATTATAGACTAGCTCTAGCAAAGGAGATATGTGAGTTGAGAGGGTTGGTATAGATGTAGGATGATAAAAATGTTGGGACCACTTACACAGTGATAATTTAAACTTCATGAGAATCTCAGAGAAGATAAATAGATTAAGGGTAGGTTTCTAACTCCACACTCAACCTGAGGTTCTAGACCTTGTACACAGTCACTAGAATTGAGAAGCTAGTCTTAAGTTGTGGAGTGTTGAGAGAGTTGTAAAGGTGATCTACCATTGAAATTTGGTGTATAATCTATTCATATCCTACTTAATCTATCAAAATCCTCATATTTTATATGAAAATAGGGTAATTTCCCTCTATTTTATCTCAAATAGAGGGCACTCCTAGATAGTCTAATCTGTAGGCATAGTATGTAAATGGTGATAAGATGAAAGGGGGAACAAAGAGACACTAAAAAATGAGTTGAGGGGTTGATATGAGGATAAAATATTTTTAAGAATCATATGAAGATGATGGAAACCACTTAGTGGTGGTCATAGGCAATCATACATAGTTAGGCTTATTAGGCATAAAACTAGACCTAAGCCCTACGAGGGTATAACTTCACTTCTAAGATCATATGAACCCTCCAATCCAATTGTGAGACTTAAATTGGAGGTATAAGTCTGAATAGGACAATTTATATCAATAGGAACAACATAGATTGGTCAATTTGACCTAAAACTAACTCAATGGTACACATAATGCAAGAGAAAGATCAAGAGGCCATTTTCAAAATTTAGATGTCTAACTTTTATGAATCATTAATAGTCCAAGACGCCTAAAACCATCTCAAAAATTTGGTTTGGATATGATGGATGAAATATAAATGGATATGCATTAAAAATTTGTTATATGCTCATGAAATTTATTTGGACATGTCAATCACTCACCTGGGCTCCATGACACCCATTTGGTCTGTACTATCACCTATACAAACAAGCCTATTTTTAGGTTTATTGTAAGTTTTATTCTAATTTTTAGATACAAAGAATAATTGGTGAATTAATTTCATTAAAATATATCAATAATTACTTATTATAACTACCTAAATTAATTTATCACCACAAATAATCATTCAAATACCTATTCTACATAGTTCACAATAGGTAGTCTTGGACAGACAATGAAAATGACAAGTGACTACCTAATGAGAAGATGAGAGATCTAATTTGGGATATTTTTAAGGTATAAATAATGGATTTTAATTTAAAATGGTATTAAATATGTTTCATAACACTTATAACATGGATTCCTTTAATCATCTACTATCCAACATGATGACAAGTGTGAATATTGAATCTATAAGGGTTAGTATGTGATTGCAGATAGTGAAAATTTTTGAAACACAACTAGATACTGAGAGGGTGTGGTTAAATCAGAATATTAATTAACTTAGTCCTTTTCAAAACCTTTTAATTAAGATTAATACTATATGTAGAGATCACACACACAAAAAAACACATAATACAAGATATATCATGCAAAATGCAATATGGGAAAAACCACCATGAGAATAGTTGCTAAAAACTACCATTCTAATCCAACCTCATAATAAGGAACCTTACTAGTTAAATTTTTTAAGGAAACCAACCCTATTGAGACACCAATCCCTTGATTCAAAAGCTTAAAATCTAAGGGATCACCGACTTCTGAATCTGACCACCAACTCAATCTATCTGATGACACCAACCTATCAAATCTATAATGGAACTACAACTCTAGATCACAACATATATTCATAAATGAATCCAAATATTTTTTCTTTATTACATGTCTAGTCTATAACTGATCATTCTTTGCACATTATTTATTTTTTCCTTTATTATCTTTACCCCTCTATTTCTAAGTCTAGATATGTCTCTATTCAACACACTTCATCTCTCTTGCTTTCTGCCTCTCTCTCAACTTAACACTACTCAATCAACAATAGTAATAGTTCCAATAACATTTTCCTATGTCCTATATGTCATATATAATAAAATGATCTAGGTTTCCATATGTTTTATATGTTCACACTTGTTTACAAACACATGACTCTATGTTTTAGACTTGGTTCATTATTACTTGAACTACAAGTTTATTATGTCTTGAATTCATGCATTACCATCATGATTCTTGGTCTCATTACTATCTATAACATTTAATAGACTATAGTTATAATGTACATGCACATTTACATATATTTTATTGGTTACATTGATCAATCTCAATGTTTGTGTCATGATTCATGGCTTACTCACATGTTCCTTCATGTTCCTGTGTCTAACCATTAGTTTGGATTTTAGTTTAAATCTCAATCATTAATATTTCATTTGGTGGCATGATATGATGGTATATATATTCAAATGGATCAACTTTAAACCATTTAATTGATTTATAATAGGCTCACATTGTTTGTTAAATATTTTTACACTTCGAAACTTTAGCTTTATCTATATGTTAAACACTAAATTGCGCTTTGCACCTACATAACTCTTATTGCACTTAGTCACATGACCTAAAATTTATCACATAATATCCTCTTACATATGGGATTTCATCCATACATCCAATTAATCTTGAAGCCTTCATATGTGCAAGTTATAGCATCATCAAATTTCTTACTTAGATTTATCTTGCAACATACAAATTTGACTAAGTGTTGGAAAACACTATCAAAATGTCTTGGAGCCATACTTTTCTCAAAAATATCTTTTGTTGTGCTACATCATGTGACCTTAGATTTAGCATGTAGAAACTAAGCACAAAAATGAACAAACTCATATGATCATTTTGTCCTCAGACCTCTATATGTGTGAATGCTAACCTTATCAATATGATTACTTTGCTTTACTTAACCCTTTTGTAAATTTGTCTAAGTATA
Source organism: Torreya grandis (assembly GCA_037957365.1). NCBI lineage: Eukaryota > Viridiplantae > Streptophyta > Pinopsida > Cupressales > Taxaceae > Torreya > Torreya grandis. The sequence continues at coordinate 210,118 of JARHVA010007805.1, forward strand.
AAAACTTAGTGATTTTTGTTTGAGTAGCCAACTTTGTATGCCCGTATCTTGAATTTTGCTTCATTTCATGTGTTTAAAGCTGGCATATAACTACTAGGGAATAATGTGATCACAACCATGTGACCATATCCTCCATCCTCATTTGCATGTGGCAATGGTGACATCAGTAAAATGCCTTCTTATCTTTTATGTCATAAACCCAAAATGTCTAGATGATCAATATGAAGAACTAGATGAATTCCACTCATTCACACAAGTACTCTAATCATCCTTGACCTTTGATAGGATCCCTTGCATATCATCTAATCACCATATTCATTCCTAAACATCAATGATATGCTCATAATGTCCCTATTTACATTAATCACAATCATATGCCCAAAAATCTCCCCCTTTGTCATTGATGGAAAACTAAATTCTCTAATCTTCTAATATTCTACTCCTTCTCTAGCATTCCTTGCATTGGATTTTGATGATTATGAACTAAATCTATTCATACCATGCTTGTTCCCCGTTAGTCAATGGCACATTTTCCTAACACTCAACTTGGACACTTGTTCTTACTCAATTTGGGCACTTACTCTGCTTCTTCTTTGACATTTGCATTTTTGCTCCAAAAAATTATATAGAGAATTTTGATTTTCTTCTCCCATAGAGAGAATTTGTACTTTTTCTCCCCCTTTGAAAATAATGGAAAAGGGACTCTTTCTAACTATTTGTCCAAATATTTCTCCCCCTTTATTAGATAAAAGAGTTTGTCTAGGAATCTGCAACTATCAACTCATTATAACTTTGTAAAGATATGCATACCCGAGTTGCCTTTTCTATCTTTTTAGAGGGATTTTTTTTTTTTATGATTATTCCCCTAGACTCATGCTCTATCACTATGATCTATTGATGTGGTGTAGGAGCAACCACTCCCAACTTCTATTTTATATATTCAAATTATTCCTTTGGAAGAGGTTTAGTGAATATGTTTGCAATTTGATATTTAGTTGGCACATATTCCATTGTGACCTATCTATCTATAACCTTCTCTCTTAAAATGTGATAACTGATTGATATATGTTTGGTTTTTAAATTCATCACTAGATTCTTTGATATATTTACATCACTTGAATTAACATAAAGAATAGAGATAGGGGTCTTGTACTCAACCTTGATGTATTTGAGTGTATAATTCATCCAAAATAATTGAGTGCAATATGCCACTACTACCATATACTCTTCTTCTATTGTGGAAAGATTAACTAACTCTTGATTTTTTCTCACCCAAGAAACAATCTTGTTTCCAAGAAAAAATGCACCACCATTAGTGCTTCTTTTGTCTCCACACTTCCTACCCAATCAACATTTTTATATGTTATCAAAGTGAAATATTCACTTTTAGGATACCATAGGCCATAGTCAATTGTGATCTTGATGTATCTAAAGATCATTTTCAATGCATTGACATGTGACTCTTTAGGAGTATCTTGAAATATAGAAAACATGCACACTACTTGCATGATATCTAATTTTGATGCAATTAGGTGTAACAGGATACCTATCATTAATCTATACATAGTTTGATTTGCATCAAGGGACTCATCCTCTTTGATCATATTTCATCTAGTTATCATGGGATTATTAATTGGTTTTCTATCCTTTATTCCAAACTTCTTGAGCATTTCCTTTACATATTTGTTTTGGGATATGAATATCCCTTCAATAGTTTATGTTATTTTTAGACCAAGGAAGAAAGAAAGTTCTCCAAGCATAGACATCTCAAAATCATTTTGCATTTGTTTAGAAAATTATTTACACATTTTGTTATTTCTAGCACCTTATATGATGTCATCTACATAAATAACAACAATCAACATGTTTTGACCTTATGATTTGAAGTATAGATTTATGTCTACACATCCTTTGTTGAAACATTGTTGTACGTATTGATCCAATCTTGAATACCATGCCCTATGTTCCTATTTTAGACTATATAGTGCTTTCTTTAGTCTACATACATATTATTCATGTTCTAAAAACTGAAAATGTTCAGGTTGTTCTATGTACACTTCCTCTTATAGGTTATCATTCAAGAAAGCTAACTTAACATCCATTTGATATACTTTGAATTTCTTATAAATAGAGAAATATATAAACATTATTATAGCTTCCAATTTAGGAATTGGAGTAAATGTTTCCTCAAAATCTATGCCCTCAACTTGTGCATATCCTTTGCACACTAATCTTTCTTTATTCCTTATAACAACTCCATCCTCATTGAGATTATTTCTATAGACCCATTTTGTACCTATCACATTCTTGTTTTAAGGTCTTGGAACTAATTACCAAGTTTTGTTCTTTTCAATTTGGCTCAGTTCTTCTTCCATAGATTTTAGCCAATTCTCATCCTTGCTTGCTTTAACATAAATTTTGGGGTTAATTTCAGACATTAAATCAAAAACTATTTCATCCTATTCATTTAAACTCTTATCCTTGTTTTAAATCCTTCATTCTTGTTGTCAATTATCTACTCTTTAGGATGATCCTTTTGAATAAATCTTGGAGGTGCATTTTCATTCATTTCCTTAGCCTCTTCATTTTTTTATTCTTCTTCAAGATATGATTCTTCAATACTGATTTATTTGTTAGGTTCAACATGTTTCAATCCTTCTTCAACATTGACATTGATGCTCTCTACAATATTGTGTAGCCTTTTATAATAACATACATAGGCTTTTCTTTGAGTGGAATAAATAAGAAATATTCCTTCATGGCATCTTGATTCAAAGCTTCCCAATTTGTCCTCCTTTATTTTGATGTAGCATTTACTTCCAAACACTTTGAAGTACTTAACAGAGGTAGGCTTTCCATACCATACCTCATTGGGAGTTTTGTCATTATTTACCCTCAGTTGAACTCTGTCCAAGATGTATACTATTATTTATACTACTTCTCTCTAGTATCCATCAGGTATCTTGTCCTATTTTAGCATTATTTAATCCATCTCCTTGACTTTCATGTTCTTTATCTCTACTACTCCAATTTGGTATGGAGTCCTTGTTGTAGAGTAATGCTTTTTGATACCATGCTTCTCACAATACTCTATGAACTCATTTGAGGTGAATTATCCACCTTTATTAGATCTTAAACATTTGATTTTCCTTCAAATCTCATTCTCCACTATGGCTCTAAAGATCTTGAATCTTTTAAATGCTTGAGAATTTTCCTTGAAAAAGGTTACCTATGTCATTCTTGAGCAATCATCTACAAATAACATGAAGTATATCTCTCCTTTAAATCCTCTTATCTTAGTAGCACCAAAAATATCATTACGAACTAACTCTAAAGGTTTTATAGTTTCATACTCCTTGGTTTGAAATTTGACCCTTGTATACTTGCCTAGTTGACATTCCTTACAAGTAGTGTCTGTAGGTTTGGTTATCTTTGGCATGTGTCTGACACACTTATTTGTGCTTAATTTGACTACGATATCAAAGTTAACATGACCCATTATTCTATGCCATAATCAATTCTCATCATTCTTTCCTATAATTAAGATATTACCATTCACTTCAACAATATTATAGATATTACTTTTTGTTTTTTTCCCTTATACAACTATTCTTATAGATATCTTTAGCTTATATCCTTCTGCATCAAATGTGATATTATATCCATTGTCACACATTTGGCTGACACTTAATAGATTATGATTCAATACTTCAACATAAAGGACATCATGTGTAGTTAGTTTACCATCTATGTTCAAGCTTCCTTCAACTTTGATCTTTACTATTGTTTTATCTCCCAAATTAATAGATCTTTATTTACTTTTGCTAAATTTGGAGAACTTACTCTTATCACTAGTCATATGCTTTAAGAAACCACTATCCATTACCCATAAATTTTAATCCTTAGCATGGAGTGTAATTTGAGAAATCATAGATTAGTTTTTCACTCTCCAAACATCTTTGGTTTTCTTGTTTGGATTATTTTTAGAAACTTGTGAACTTTTGTTCACACTAGGAGGCATGCCTTTCTTTACTTTATGTAATTTTGATCTTACAAAACTAGTTCTAAAAAATTTAGCTATGTGACCAAAATTATTGTAATTATAAAAAATTACATTTGTATCTAACAAAGAATTAAATGAGTTTATACTTAAAAAATTTATTATCCTTGTAGGTACAACTCTACAATCAATATCCCTATGACCAAACTAATTATAGGTATAACAATAACCATATAAAAATGAGGAATTCCTAGTCATAACATTTCTTGGTGTAGCATGAGGAGATATTCTAAACTCCAGCTTATTCAAGTCTCTCACTTTGATATATCCATCTCCATCAGCTACCTTATTTTCTTCTTCTCTTCAAGCTTATTTTTAGCTTCAAATTTATTCACAACAATAGTACTTGTGTCTATCTTTGTGTCCTTACAAGATTTCTCTTTCTTTGCTCTTGATTTTCCTTATGCTTTAAATTTTTCATATAGGTTAAAAAATTTCATAGTTGTGGAAAATTTTCCCTTTCCATAATCAATACATAATCTTTTTTTTTGAGGGATATTAAGATTTGATCAGTTCATCAAGAATGTTTGATCCTCCTATCAACTTCAAAATTTTGTCTAGTTAACCTTTGGATTTTAAAAAATTCTTTCTCAAAGCCACTATCTCTAATTCTAACTTCATGCACTCATCAGATTTAGATTATAGTTAAATTTTGACTACATATTCTATTATTTTAGCCTCTTCAATTTGTGTCTTTAGGCTCACTATCATATGATTAGATTTATCAAGACTTTTGGATATTTTTTGAATTTCCTTTTGTCCAAGCTTCTTCTATTTTGATCTCTCTTTTCTCAACTTGTTAATTTTCTCTAAAGCATAAATGATCTCACTCTAGATCCACTTCTTATTCTTCTTCGTCATCTAAGTCTTCAACTTCTTATTGATCCATAGAAGTAAATTCTATTATCATGAATAGGACTTCATTTTCCTTAGCCACAAAATCTTAGTCATGATAATCATCAACACTAACACTGCCATCCATTGAATCACTATCTTTTTTTGTGTATAGACCTTTCTTATTTTTAAAGAACTTCTTCTTCTTGGGATAGTAGGGTTTTACCTTTTTTTCTACTCTTTACTTGTTCAAATTTATCCTTTTTATTTTGATGGCATTCAACAACAAAATTTTCTACTTTACCATAGTTAAATAATTTAAAGGGTAATTTACCTTTGTACTTTCCATACCCTATATTTAATCTTATGACAAAGTTGGATTATTCTTCATCAGTCTCCTGAGATTCAAATGTAGGTGCTTCTACATTTATTGGTTTAGATGATTTGAATGTAGCTTCTCTCTTGAAGGTGTCTACCTCTCTTATTCTCATCTCATAGGTTGTGTAGGTTCCATGAAAATCATCAATAGTGAGCTTATCTATATATATTTATTCCTCTATTGTAGATATTTTAGAATCATATATTGATGGAAAAGATATTAAGACTTTTTCGATAATAATTGATTTTTTCATTTCTTCTCTTAGGCCTCTTATTGCATTAACTATTTCATCTACCCTGAAGAGGTAGTCTACAATATTATCCTCTTCATTAATATTAATACTCTCAAACTTGGTTTTGTAAGTTTTTATTTTGGCCTAATTTACCTTACCATCTCCTTCATAGATGCTCTTTAGTTTATTATGGATATCTTGAGTATTATAACACTACATCACTTCGATAAACTTTGAGTTTAATAGTCCATAAAGAATAGCATTCTTTGCCTTAACATTCCTCTCATATGCCTTCTTGGTATCCTTATCAATAGGAGTTGTAGTAGGGGTTGTATATCCATTTACCATAGATATTCATACATTAAATCCTAATGATGATAGATATTATTCCATTATTATGCTCCAAAATGCATAGTTTGATCCATCAAAGAGAGGAGCCTGATTTGATGAGTATCCTTCCTGACAAGCCCTTTGTGTTCAATGTTCCAATATCTACCTCAATTGATTAAGCTTATGCTAAGGAACCCATCTCTGATACCAATTGTTGGAACACAACTAGATACTAAGAGGGGGGTGAATTAGTATATTAATTAACATAGTCCTTTTCAAAACCTTTTAAGTTAGATTAAGACTATATGTAGAGATCACACACACACAAAAACACATAACACAAGATATACCATGGAAAACCCAATATGGGAGAACCCACCATGAGAATAATTTCTAGAAACTACCATTTTAATCTACCCTCATAATAAGAAACTTCACTAGTTATAATTTTTAAGGGCACCAACCCTAAGGAGACACCAATCCCTTGATTCAAAAGCTTCAAATCTAAGGAAGAACCCACTTCATAATATGAGCACCAACTCTGTCTATCTGATGGAACCAACCTATCAAATTTTTAATGGAGCTACAACTCCAGATCACAACATAGATTCAAAAATGAGTCAAAATTTATGTTATCTATAATATGTCTAGTCTATAACTGATCATGATCTATACATTATTTCTTTGTGCCTTTCTTCTCTCTACCCTTGTGTCTCTAAGTCTAGATATGTCTCTATTCGACACACTTCATCTCTCTTGATTTTTACCTCTCTCTCTCTTAACTTGAATTTGCTCAATAAATAATGAAAATAATTCTAATAGCATCTACCTATGTCTTAGATGTTATATATAATCAAATGATCTAGGGTTTCATATCTTCATTATGTTTACACTTGTTTAAAAACATATCACTCTCTATTCTAGACTCGGTTCATTATTACTTGAACTATAAGTTTATTGCATCTCAAATTTATATATTACCACCATTAATCTTGGTCTCTTTATTCTCTATAACATTTTTTAGACTCTAGTTTTGATGCATAATCACATTTACATAGATTTTATTGGTTATATCAATCAATCTCATTGTATATGTCATGATTCATGGTTTACTTGCATGTTCCTACATGCTTCTACATTTGACCAATAGTCTGTACTTAAATTTAAATATCAATCATTAATTTTGCATTTGGTGCCATGATCTGATGGTCTATATTCAAATAGATCAACTTTAAAACATGTCTATTTGATTTATCTCTAATAGGCTCACACTATTCATTTAATATTTGTACACTTCTAAAATTTATCTTTGTCTCAACATTAAACATTGATCTCTTTATCCCATTTGAGTCCACTCATTGAATTGGATCTCTTTTGCATGACCACCCACTCACTATCAGATATTTTGATAATCTTGATCATTAACTTTGACAAGTTTATGATCATTGGGTCTCTTCCTGACAAGCTCCATGAATTTTAACTTGTCACTATAAAATTTAATCAGAGGTCATTTTCATAATTTGACTTTGTTGTGCCTCATTAGATCTTTTTCATATGATTAAGTGATAGCCATTGATTAGGTTGAGACAAATATAAAGTCTAATACTTCAGAAATATTAACTCAAATTATCATTGCTCAAACTAGTAATTATTAGGTTGAAAGGGGCTAGTTTTATAATGACATCAAATTATTAAGTTATAACTTAAGCTACTAAGTCCAGGTTATATATGGTCAACATAAAAATAGAAAATCCTATTGATGCCATGACTTAAACCCCTAGGATTAAACTAAAAACCCTATCATGTCTGAGAGCAAAGATAATTCAATTTTGAGCTCATTCTTTCTCATTTGAACTTTCTAACCATTTATTCAATATGCTCTTGAAAAATCATAACATATATTCTATCTATTTCCTTTGAAAATTCCCATAAATGATCTTTGTAAAAACATGACAACTTTGTAGGACCTTATGCAAATTTGACTATGGAGAGCATTTCAACATGCATAGAAGGCTTACTTTGTACCTGCATAAATCTTATTACATTTAGTTTCATGACCTATAATTTAGTGCATAATATCCCCTTACATAAGGGATTTCATCCATATATCCAATTAATCCTAAGGCCTTCATATGTGAAATGTTTGGCATCATCAAAGTGACTACTTAGCTTTATCTTGTAACCTACAAATTTGACTAGAAAACACTATCAAAATATCATAGATCCATACTTTGATCAAGCATATCTTTTGTTGTGCTATGTCACATGACCTAAGATTTATCATGTAAAAACTAGGAAAATAAATGAAAAAACCCATATGATCATTTTATCCTCAAACCTCCATATGTATTAATGTTGACCTCATCAATATTCTTACTTTGCTCTATTGAACCCTTTTGTAAATTTGGCTAAGTATAGAAACTTGGTGATTTTTGTTTGAGTAGCCAACTTTCATGCATATCTATTAAACTATGCTTCATCACATGTATTAAAATTTTTCACATAACTAATATGGACTAATGTGATCATAACCATGTGACCAACTCCCCCATACTCATTCACATGTGGTAATGGTGATGTCAACAAAATTACTTATTATCTTTTCTATCATAGACCCAAATTGACTAGATGATCAAAATGAAGAACCAAATGAATTCCAGTCATTCACAAAAGTAACCCAATCATCCAATACCTATGATAAGATCCTTTACATATCCTCTAGTCACCATATTCAGACTTGAACATCAATGACATTTTCATAAGGTCCCTTTGAAATTAATGACAATCATATGTCCAACAAACACAAGTGTCAAGAGGAAGGATATGAGTTAGGGAGGTATCTTATGACTATCACATCTTGTTTCCAACCTCCATAAAATAGTGAATATGTTTCAATACTTCCTAGTTTAGTTTCAAGTGATCAAGAGATGCTTCATCATGGAGGTAGTTTCAAGAAGGATATTTGAGGACTCTATGCCAACTTGAAGGAAAAGGATGAAATTATAATGGAAACTTGTCCATGATAAATTATGACCTATTTTTACACTTCACTCTCCTATAATTTAACTAGTTTCTAAGTCTTGACACTTGGATTTATGACCTTTTCACTTCCCTTCTTCTCTCTCTTCTCACATACTCTATAAATTCAAGTCATTTTGTCTATCATAAGAGAATCCACACCCAGTATGGAAAAGCCTTTCTATTTTGAATACTTTATTTGCCTTTTAAATAAAGAGTTATAGTATAGTTTTGAGTTCACAAACTTCTTTTCTAATTATGTGAAGTGGTGCATAGTGAAGTGTTTAGTGATAAGTACCTATCCATGACTTCTCTTTACTCTTCCATGTTTGATGTAAGTATCGCTCTCTCTAATAGGTCACATGAAGTGTAGCTAGTGTATTTTTATTTCTTCAAGTGTAAGGAGTATAATTAGTGTCTACAATCTTATCTCATGTTCACTCACCTTGAGTAATATAATGTATATCACCTCCATGTTTGAAATACTAATGTTAGATCAATCTAGGGTGTTGAGACTAGTGTTGTGAGTCATGTTTCATAGTTAAATTTTATGGTAGTATAGTGTATATAATTATAGTGTATCACCTCATTATATTATTTTATTTCCATGTTACTTCTATCCCTTTTCATCTAAGAAAATAAGTAGTGTAGGTGATAAGCAAGCAAAGACAAATCTAGGGAGATATCCCTTAAACCTAGAGGTTTACCTCTACTATAGGCAACCCAAAAGCCTAGAGTTAATCCAGTTATCCACTCAATCTATATTAGGATTGAACAAACATCTCTAGGTATAATATTTGGTGACAATAGTCGCTATAGCAATTATTGGTATGGTTATTTTGAGAATCACTCTATGGATGAGTTAATGTTGTTTGCATTCATGAAATCAAACATGAGACCTTATGATAGTCAATAAATTATTCCAAGGATATATCAAGTGAAAAAGGATCAATTAGTTTGAATATGAATAAAGGGAAAATACAAGTTTTAAAGTAATTTCTAATTAGATCTTTTAAAGTACTAGGTTGTCCTTTAATCCTTGTCTCATATTTATTTTTTATGGAATGTATTATATATACTTATATATTTTATATATATCCTTTTATTGAGGGCCCTTAAAACCTCTTGGGTTTTTATGTAACATTAAAGGTGCCTGTAAGTTGGTATGAAACTAGTTAACCTTCAATATTATCCTCAAATCTCCACTAGGTTTTCTAAGAGATTATTTTGGATGTTAAAATTAGTGATGCATTCAAGTATGACCTTAGATAAAAAATATATATTATGGATACGTTTATAATTTAATCTCTCCCTCAAGTGGTTGTTTAACCCTAAAAATATTTATAGATTGGGGTTATCTATGGATAAAGGGGATAGAGATAACCTTAGGTACAAGGTGATAAATTATCTCTATAGTAGGCCAATTAGATGCTAAACTTAGATAAACATATACTAAATTTATTATGTCAAGATAGGATAAAAATAGTAAGTTAAAATATGGTTGATATGGAAATGACAAATAAGTGATGTACTTAGCTAGTTCTAATGCTGACATAGTTATGGATCTAGAATATGTATGAAGCAAACTAGAAGATGATTATAGAAGAGTCACCAAAATTTTGTTTGAGTACTTCTAGAGCCATGGAAACTTGTATCAAAATAGGATGGTTATATCAACCTTAGTTTTAATGTTGTAATTAGGCATCATATATGGAATATCTATTGAAAAAGGATGTGACCACCTAGATGCCTCTAGGTTTGTCTCTGCCTTTACTATAGTGTATTCATATTTGGGTCATAGATTATATTTCCTCATGAAATTTTAAAACCCTAGTTTTTCATCTTCATAGTGACATTGGGGTAAAATAGGTTAGTGGGAATGTGGTTTTGAGATGACCCCAAAGACCCCTCTATAAATGAGCACTACCTACATAGCCTATAATTTGAAGAGGGCATTAGACTAATGTAGTTTTCCCCTATGTGTTGGCCTATGTGTGGATCATGTAATATGTGGAAATAAAGTACAAAAGTGACCTAGATTATAACTTGTAAAATAATATCTTTCACTAATCCTTCATTACTTTAGACTTGTAGATGTGTTGTCCCTATAACTGATATGGAAATAATATAAAATAGGGAAGATTTTCTCAATAAAATGCTTGATTAAGTGGTTTTGATAAGTTTTCTTGGCCTTTTTTTTAATTTTATAAGTGAGGAATGAATGAGATTTGATATTGTATTTATATCAATCCCTTTGGAGAAGTAACTTGAATTAAAACACTCAGTTTGAACATTAAGATATGTTTCAATTGTAAATTTGATGACTTAAGGGCACTAGACACTTGTGTTAAAGTAGGACACATAAATCGATGCAAGTATATATACTATATGCTAGTTTTCAAGGAATAAGAAAGTAGGTAAAAACTCAAAAATTGTAGAGGTAAAAGATAAGTAGGTTTTAAGCATTTTGGGAAAGATATAAGGCCAGGGTCATTAACATAAGATTAATCAGAATAAGAGATAGGCCAAGGGGAATAAGATAGAGTAGACATGAGACTTTAAAAATAAATAAAGGTACATGACTAAGAATAGTACCCAAGGTCTGAGTTTTCCAAATTTACAACACTAAGGTGATATATAATCTATAAAATAGTTTCTACATTCACCCTCATTGAATCTAGTAATGAAATTTCTAGTTTAAAGGAAAGGAACACATACATAGGTGTGTATAATATTATAATATAAACAAAACACACCTTAAATTTATTATGATGCTACCTAAATTAATCATACTAATTTATTTCTTTTCCTACCTTGAAAATGCAAGAAAACACAAAACAAGGTTGATAGCCTTTGCAATTAGGCTTGAAGACTGTGTTTCTTGAATAAATTTAGATGATGGTATAATAAAACCTTTAAATAAAATTTAAAACATAAAATTTACCTTCATTCACCTCTCTATAAAATTTAATTGCATTTGGCTAGGTCAATCTCAAATTATGATGATTTTAGTGGTTCTAGTGCTCTAAATAAGCCTTCTTTTAGACCCACAATCTATGTTTTTAGGATAAATTTATTTCAAGATACAAAAAAAATATGAAAAAAAAATTTAAAGATTTTAAAACATACTCATATACCTTTATACCATTTTTTATGAAAATTTAATGATTATTTTTCAAGATAATATGTTTTTTCTCCTCTAAACCATAGGAGGCATGTACATAGGTCGAGAGCCCTCAAAAAATTATAATTTTAATTATATGACATGGTTTTGAATATTTTAAATTTAAAAATTTATTACTCTCAATCCTACTTATTTATATTTCAATTAGACACCTTGAACTAGCTAAAAAGATGATAAGAACAACTTGTATGACTGTAAAAGACCTTATCTTTGACTGTGTCTAGGCAACAAGCATAAAATGGGTAGAAATTCAAATTATTAAGATATTTTGGGAATATTTTTAATTTTTTATATCTTATAATACATATATATTAAATTTCCACTTTAATTTATCTTTTATCCAATCTAAAAAACTAATAACAAATATCTCTACTTAATTGTTACAATCCTTTTCTTAACTATCAAGAAATTTTGTACTATGTTTTAAGCCAAAAATATTATTAATGGTATACCAAATAAAATAATATGGTTTAATAACATAAAATATTAATAATTAAACATAATATGATCTTTATATTGAATAAAATAACTCAAATAAGCATTTCATCATTATTTTTAAATACAAAAAATGTGTTATAACAACATTGTACCCTATTTTTTCTGAACTTCCCTCTTTATTTTTCTCCAAATATTAGAGTTCCTTGTTTATTTTATTATTTATTTATTTTTAATCTTGTATTATACACCTTAAAATTCACTTATTATATCTCTCTTATTTTATTTGTTCAAATCTTCTTATTTGTCTCAAAACTATCTAACCAACTAGTAACCTAACTTAAGCCTTAACTTTAAATGAGTTTACATGGTAAATCATGAGTAAAGATATTAGTATTGTTCCAAAATATATTTAATACTTTAATTTACCCCTAAAAATAAGTATTGTGTCCTTTATTTTCAATAGGATATTATAAATACCCTTCAAATACTTTTTTCAAATTCAAATGTGTAAATAGTTTTGGTGGGAAACTGGAAAACAAACTAAAATGGATAAATTTTGGAATACCATATATTTTATAACCTTATTAATGAATAAAAATATATATCCTAAAGATAATCAAATAAAACACCAACATAAATACAACAAAAAATGAGTCTTCTAAGCCTATGCTCCTGCATTAGACTCCCTAACTTTAAAAGTATTCACAAGTTCTTACTCATGAGGTGTTTAATATTACTCCAATTATTTATTCACCACACTATAATGATTATCCATGTCAATATTTAGCTTCTCAAATAATTATCCAAAAAATTAAATGTGTTCATTTTATCAATTTTTCACAATTGATTCTTCATCTTTATATATCCTAAATTTGATCCATGCTCTATTACACTCTCTATTTTAAAAATAGTTTAAAGAAACTCCACATTGGAATAAAAATCAACAAAAAATAGTTATTTAATCACTACTATAATATCAATAACTTGGTCATATTTTTCACTCCACATCTCATACCAATGAACATGTTGGACCACTCCACACTTAGTCTTTATCTTCATTATCTTATCTATGGTTAGACCTGCATAATACACAAACATATTACATAAAACAAGATTTACATCATTCAAATCATAAACCATATCATCATAATCCAAATGAATGTAATATAACCCTTATCCAATTCTATCATTCTTATCATTTTTTCCACTCTCACAATGAGCTCTCAACATATACATATTATTCACCTCCAAGGTTTTCTTATTTTGGACCACACCTCTAGTTTCAGCTCCTTTGCATAGTTGAACATTCTCAATTATCTCCTTGTGTCCACTTTATTACACTACCTCTACATCCAATTATTACACCATGGAAAGAAGCAACTCTAATTGGCTACTCTTTTACTCTATTTGTAACTCTACATGGATACCATCTTATTTTTCCAACTCTATCACATTTATCTTATCCTTCATGCTAACTCCTTCCTTTATAGGTTAATCACAAATTTATTTCTTCTATATTTTCTTTTATATATCTTCAAAACTAACATATTCTTTATTTATCATATGTAATAAATATCTTCCACTTACTATCCTCACGTTAGTAATGTTTTTAGCTAGTTCATTTCCATCCTTTAATGGTGTTAAGGTATGCTTATTACCATCCTTCTCTAATATATAGGTGTTATTCCTTCCATCATATATAACCTCCCTATCAAATTACCAAGGTCTTCACAATAGCACATGGAAAACATACATAGGCATAATGTCATAGATTACTTCATCCTTATAACTACCAATTTGATAATCAACCATACATTGCTCATTGACTAGTACTTGATGTCATTTTTGAAGACAAGATACTTTGTATGGTGTATGATGTGTAAATATTTTCAGTCCTAGTTTTTTAAATATTTTTGAAGAAATTAAGTTATCTATACTACCACTATCAATGATAACCTTACAACACTTACCTTTTGAATTTTATGTAGTTCTTTACAATGTCTTCCTTTGGGCTAGTTCATTCATGTATTTATTTCTATTTAGAAATAATCTATTCATGAATAAGGATTCTCTCACTTTAGGTGCTTCCACATGTGATGGTTATCCCACACTTTCTTCTTCATATTGAATAAATTTATTTTTACCTTTAGTTCTTGTATGACTTGTTTGTGAATTCTCGATATATTCATATGCCCTATGACCAACATACCTATCACACTTGAAACATTGTATCCAAAAGCCTTCTCCTCTGCATCTTGTATATGGCCTTATTCCTCTATATGAATATCTTCATCTTGTATTATTTTTTTGACCTTGATATTTTCTTTATTTTTCATTATGAACCTGTAATTGACTTATACCACCTTATTTTCCTCTAGCTCTAAAATTAGTGCCTCCTCCTCTAGATTATGTTGATTTTTTCTTCTATCCAACTTGTCATCTACCTTGACAACAATATGATAATATTGATAATAAATTGATCTCATATTGAATATTGAACCTCAAACCATTGATGTATCTTACTATTTTCTCAACATCTTCT
Organism: Torreya grandis; assembly: GCA_037957365.1. NCBI lineage: Eukaryota > Viridiplantae > Streptophyta > Pinopsida > Cupressales > Taxaceae > Torreya > Torreya grandis. The sequence goes on from JARHVA010007805.1 coordinate 225,135, forward strand.
ACATTACCAAATATAATTCTAAGATTGTAGTCTTCAATGTTGTCCTTTACACTCCTGTATTTCTACTTTAAATTTTGATGTTTCTTGAATAATTTTTTATATTACGATAAAATAATGAATTTTTATTTGATATTTTTTACTATTATGTCCCATGACTTAATATTTTCTTTACCTCTTGTCTTTCTTTCCTCTTGGACTCTATCCAAACAAAGAGATACATGTCCCTTCAAACTTATATAAGAAAAATTAAATTTATTGTCTTCATATATTTCTTAAATTTTAAAATAATTATCCATTTTAGGTATCTAATCTACAAATTATTTAAAATTTGGGCTGCCTCCATATATTGGAACTTCCAATTTGGGCTTTGAACCTATTCCTATGACTTCTTTCAAGAGTCTTTCTTATATTCTTTCTTCCCCTTATTCTACAACATCTTATTGTAATTATTCATATCCTTCACTAAAATAACTTATCATAAAACCTCTTATTTGATAAATTTACATTACCTCTAAATGTACTTGAAAATTTCTCACCTCTTCCAAGAACACATCACTTAGTTGTCTTCTTGGACCTCTTCTATTACCACCTCTGGCTACTCCTCTAAGTTTTATCCTTACACTTTATTTCTAGTTTTATTTTCACATCTTGAGCTTCACTATTATCAATGAAATATTTATCCTTATGTATCCTCTAAATTACAACCAAGTCTTGCTTTGATACCAAAAATGAAGGGATTCAAAGGAAGATCATGACTGTAACTTTCTTAGGAGAGAGAGATTAGGTATACAAGAATTATTGAGATTAATTTAATGATAAAAAAGGAATATTTATACTATAAATTTATTTTCCACATTAATTTTATTTTAATTCAAATTATCATATTTATTTATTACTTTATCCAACATTGAAAATGCAAGAAAACACAAGACATGGTTTTTAGCCTTTGCAATTAGGCCTCCAAACTATATTTCTTGAATAAATTTAGATTTAGGTATACTAAAACATTTAACCAACTTTAAAACCTATAATTTACCTTAATTAACCTCTATAAAAAATTTCATTGCATTTGACTATGTCATTTTCAAGTTATGATGATTTTAGTGGTTTTAATGATCTAAATAAGCCTTCTTTTATAACCGCATTCTGAGTTTTTAGGATAAATTTATTTCAAGATAAAAAATAAATATTAAAACATTTTTATAATTTTAAAACATAAAAATACAACTTTTTACCATTTCTCATGAAAATTTAAGGGTTAGTTTTCAAGATATAGTGTTTTTTATCCTCTAAACTCTAACAGGTGTGTGTATAGGTCAAGATCACTCAGAAAATTATAATTTGTATATTATATGACATGTTTTTGAATATTTTAAATTTTTAAATGTCTTCCCCTTAATACTAATTATTTATAATTCAATTATAAACCTTGAAAAAGATAAAAATATGATAAAAATATACTTTTATGATTGCAAAATACCTTATCTTTGATTGTGTCCAGGTAACAAGCATAAAATGAATAAAAATTCAAATTATTAAAATAATTTTTGAATATTTTAAATTTTATAACTCTTATAATACATATAAATATACTTTAAACTTGAATTTATCTTTTCACCAATATCAAAAACTAATAAAATATAGCTCTACTTGATTGTTATAACCCTTTTCTTGACTGCCAAAATATTATTTACTATAATTTAATCTTATAACATTATTAATGCTATATCAAAGAAAAAAATATAATTTAATAATATAAATTTTTTATAATTATACATGATATGAGCTTTATATCTAATTAAAAAACTCAAATAATCATTCTATCATTATTTTTGAATACAAAATATGTGATACAACAACATTATACCTTCTTTTTTTGAACTTTTATTTTTATCCAAATATTAGATTTCCTTATCTATTTTATTTTTTATATATTTATACTATTGTATTATCCACATTAACATTACCTTTCTCTCTCTTCCTTCTCCCTTTTTAGTTTAAAGCTCCTTATTTGTCTTGAAATTATCTAACTAGTAACCCAACTGAAGCCTTAACTTTAAGTAAGTTTTACATGGTAAATCATAACTTAATAAATTATTAATATTATAAAATATATTCAGTACCTTAATTTACCCACTCAATTAAGTAACATGACCTTTGGTTTCACTAGGATATGAGAAAGACCCTTTAGTGCTCTTTTCAAATTCAAATTTTTAAATAGGTACTTTTGATTAGAAAATGGAAAACAAGATAAAATGTACAAATTTTAGAATTATATATATTTTAAAAAATTATTAATTACTAAAAAATAACTCCTAAACCTACTTGAAACCAAAACCAAAATAAATACAACAAAAAATTAGACTTCTAAGCCTATGTTCTTACATCACTAATCTATGAATTTAACCATATAACATATATAATAACATGTTAGAATTGAAGTGCATAAAAAAGTGTAATAAAATGAAGGCCTAATATGAATGATAAATATCATGGAAACACACACACACACACACACACACGAGAGAGAGAGAGAGAGAGAGAGAGAGAGAGAGAGAGAGAGAGAGAGAGAGAGAGAGAGAGAGAGAGAGAGAGAGAGAGAGAGAGAGAGAGAGAGAGAGAGAGAGAGAGAGAGAGAGAGAGAGAGAGAGAACATGTCTAAGTAAATGTAGAATTGAAGTGCATACAAAAATTTAATAAAATGAAGGCCTAATATGAATGATAAATATCATGGAAACACACACACACACATATATACATATATAGACATATATATATATATATATATATATATATACATATATATATATTATATATATATATACATATATATATATATATACATACATATATATATATATATATACATATATATACATATATATATATATACATATATATATATATATATATATATATATATATTCAATCTTAACAATCAAATCAATTATAGACACACAAGAGCACTCAAAAGAAAGTCAATATATAATGGCCTAAGGAAACCATAAACAATTACCATTCCTGAATACTTCACAATCAAAGGGACATGACTTAGTCAAATTTCCATAAAATAATTAATGGCATTGTCAAATATTCATACAACAAATAATGGCATGTTAAAATTTTAAATCAAGCATACATAGGCATATGGACCATAAACAAAGGAGCATATTCAAATGCTCAAACAAACAAGACAATATCATGTTAAGGAACTCAAGTAAATTCATAAAGGATATCATAATAAACCAAAATAAATATATCATAGTACCCTATGGAGCAAATGTGTTATCTGAAAATGTCAAGTGCATAACATATCAAATACCCTATGAAAGATATAATCATGGATAAATGCATGTGTAAGTACATATATGAGCTCAAAACATAATAATGTAGAGTAAATATAAATGTTATAACTTTTAAGTATCATGATCATAGATGTGGATACCCCCAATTTCCATATGATATGTGTATAAGGAAGGCCCAACATTTGAAATAGGAATAGATCATGTAGTTATGTATTCCTATATCATACTCACATAGAATATTGACACACATGTCATGTAGGAGTAACTTATATGTCATCCATTAACATGGAATTAACACATATATGCCAATGATCCAATAGGATATGTAGGTGCCAATTTTTTTTGGGACTTTTGAATGTTTTATATATTTTTTGTATTTTTGGAGTATGTAAAGAGAAAGGATCATCCTCTGATCCCATCCAAAGGGTGATCATAAATATATCCCCACTATGAACCTACTATAATAATTTGGTGATGCTATCAAAGATAATTCATAGGTAAAATATCTATCACTATAATATTGGTGATGGTCTATAAATGTATAATACGCATCTATGGTCATAAATTAGAGATAGAAGGAACATGGGTTTATGGAACCCATCTTTGTGTGTTATGTGGTTTTTTTAGAATAAAAATAGTATACATGTGTTTAATCATTTGGGATTTTTAAATATGATTTATAATAAATTAGGATTTTATGGAATCCATTGTATGCCTTAAATTGTAATGGTCTATCAAGTACTAGTCAACTAGTAGAGGGGATTACTTATTGATTACCCTTTTTGATGGATTAACCTTAGTATGTTTGATAGCTATCTACCTACGTATAATTTTTTCTTGTTAAAGAGGATGCTCATATGGAATTTTAGAAAATATAATTACTCAATTGGCATGAATGTATTTATCACACCATGCACTATAGAAGGTACTGCTCAAAGTGTATGGACCCAAGGTCTTCCCAATAACATATTAATATGACCATAAAAGGTATAACTAAAAAGGTACTAACCACTTGTGCAAGACCAACTTGTAAAAGTAGGTTAATCTCACCAAGTACCTTCTATGAGGTCCCATCAAATGCTATAACTAATTTATCATAGGGATGCAAATCATGATGAGTATAACCCAAGTGTGTACATAATGTCATTGTGAAAATGTTCTTACTTATAGAATTATCAATCATAATACTATATATAGGGTGTATATCAAGGTTTACTCAAATTAATAAACAATCAAGATTAGATTCATCATCCTTAATCTCACTATCCTCTAAAGAAATAAACTATCTTTAAACCATAGGAGGTGTATGTCGCATGTATGTGATGGAGTGGATGTTTGTTATATGACATTTTTACTTCTAGTTTTATATTAAAATGGTGTTGTAAAGTGTCGTTCCCCAAAAAGTATCACTCATTTTTGGGACAACATTTGAACTATTTTGGTCCTACAGACCAAAATTGTCTCTTCCCTTTCTAAAATTTGTCTTGGGCATTTAAATTCCTCATTTTTCAAACTTCTCAGGAATCTATGGACTCTGCAGGCTTGAATCTATGGACTCTACAGGCCAAGTTCAATGGGATTTACAGGTTGACTTCTACAAACTTGATTTCTATAGACTCAACAGGCAGGTTCATTTCTACAGGTTCAAAAACTTCTGTAGGTGGGTTTAACCAAAAGAATTAGTTTCTAACACTTGGTCATTTTCAAGATTCGTTCAGTGCCTTGGTTCAATCAAATGGTTTATCAGTTGGTTTAAAGGCTTCATTTGAAACATTAAACCAAAGCTTGGTTCAACATTTGGTTCAATGCTTCGGGTCATTCAATTGGTTCATTGGCTTGAACCATTGGCTTCAACCACTTTGGTTCATTAGCTTGGTTTAACAGAGTGGTTCAATGGATTGGTTCAACATTTGGTTCAATCAAATGGTTCAGCAGCTTGGTTCAACCAAGCAGTTCACTCAAATGGTTCAAAAGAGTGGTTCAAATTCAAAAGTTCAAAGAAGCCTCCCAAAGGAAAAGTGCCCTTGCAGAGGGCACTTGGTCAAAAAAAGTACCCTTTGGAAGGGTCATTTTCAAAGAAGGCCGCAAAGGCGATTCTTTAAAAATTTTGTTTAAGGAATTCAAAAAAGACTAAGGCAAGAAATAATTCCTTCAGACATTTTATCTAAAGGAATTCCTTTGGAAAAAAAGTCTAAAGGAATTTGGGAAAGTGACTATGGGAAGAAAACTTGAAGCAAATTCTCAAAGGCAAATGGAACAAAATGGAACAATTCTGTGGACTTTTTGTTTGCAAGAAATTTCCATAGATAGTTTGTCCATGATAAAATACCCTCAGAGAAAGCCCAAGGAAATTTTCATGGACAATTTCTCTACAGAAAAATACCCGTGAAGGAAGCCCAGAGAATTTGTCTATGGAATTTTTGTCCACGAGAAAATGCCCGTGGAAAAGCTTAGGGAAAATGCCTGTGGGGATTGTCTATAGGAAGTGTTTGTGAGAGACTACCGAAGCCCGAAGGCCATTCAAAGACCACCTGAAGGGTAGATACCCTTGCAGGGGGCTCTTCCCAACCCAAAGTGGATCATTTCTTAAGGCCTGAAAGGGCAGGTTCTTTCTAGAAAAGTGCCAAATAGAAAAGTTGAAGAAGGACCAAGGGGTGATGCGCCTAAAGACGTTAAATTCAAGACAATGAACTAGCCATTGAAAACATATTGATGGGTGCGTAAACATCAATTTCAAAGCTCATAAAATAGCCATTGATCCTTGTAATCTATAGACCCAAATGCATTCACAAGATTTAAGGCCAAGACCAATAGGAATCGAGGAAGGAACAAAACAACAAATTGAATCTAGGACCCAATTCAATTAACCAAAAAAGGAGGAATGATGAAGAAGGATCAGATCGCAAGGTGGACATTGAAAGTTGCAAACATTCAATAGCGTGACTTGTTTCTCTGCATTGAGAAAAACAAATGGGTAAATGCCCCTAAGTTCCATCATGTCTTATTAACAAATTTCAATACAACATGATGTGTTACCGTTCTTGAGTCCTTCTTGAAGTAGCTATATAAGGGACTCTCTTTTATTGTAAAGAGATCTCTTTTTGACAATCAAAAAAAAATCTGCCCAAATTGAAAGGCATTACTGAGACTTTGAGCTTAGATTGCTAATAATATTTGGTTATTGGAATAAGAAACAAGTGACTATTTAGACTTTGTGCTGTGATATCTTTGTTGTTGGGGAAACTGTTCTTATGTCTTTTTTCTTAATATATTTTCTGTTCCTTTAATTCAACAAGCAGAATTAGTGAAAGTAATCAAGGTGTCCTGAAGAGTCAATTGTGGAGAGACTTTGTACCCCCATAATTGCCTTTAGTGTGTTTTCTTTTCATTTTTGTGTAAAGGACCTTGGGATGACTTTGTGCCCTCATTGTCCTTAGTATCTTACTCTTGAGAAATTCAAGTGGAGACTTTGTGCTGCATCTCGATTTGCTGGTTACTACGTCTTTGGTTACATTTTGCTATTATTACCAGGAGTATTCTTGTGGCTTGCTGAATAGTACTTCTGAAAGAAGAGGAGTGCTTTCTATCATTTCCCTTGAGTTTTTCCTTTGATTTGCATGCATCATCTCTAAAAAAAGAGAAATGGATGGTTTGTCCTACCCTTGAGTATTATTTTTTGTTTATATATATATATATAACATATCCATAGGGAACCTCCCCTTGATGAGAGGAGAGATTAGTCCTCTTTTGATGTGGTAAATCTACACATTTGGATGACCAATCTTCCTACTTTGGCTGATCAGACCTATTTTGTTTATCAGTATGCTGATCGATAAAATATTCAACCAACAGTTTTTGGTGACTCCACTAGGGAAATAACCCATTATCATTATAAATCTTATCCATTATAGACTCTGGTGACTCTATTACTTGTCTTACCCATTATCCATTTATAGCCTTACTATCTTCCTCCACCTCTATTATTTTATCTGGTCTATAAAACTAGAGCCGTTGGGAAAGAGTGTACAGTTTAAAGCCTCAAGCTTTAACTGAAGCAAGGTTAATTCTTTTCCATTTTTGTTTCATAATCTGGTAGATTCAAGGTATACATGAAGCCAAAGGGTTATAAGTATCATTAACCCTATATTCGAGTTGGTACAATAAAGTGATTTTGATCTGTTTCCTTCACCATCTCATCTCCAATGAACCAAGAGCTTTCCTCCTACTAAAGTCAGATCTCCATTGCTAGATGAAGTATCTACTTCTACTATTAATAAAGCTTTACCAATAATTACCCCTCTGATATTTGTTATTCCTCCTTTTCATAATCTTATTATGGTAGTTCAATGCCCCTGGGGTAATGCTTTTGGTCCTCTCAATCTTACTCCACCTCTACATGAGCTTTCATGTAGTTCAAGGAAGAATTTCCCCAAATTCTATGGTGATGGGAAAGTTCATCTTGATGAACACATTGTAGCCTTTAGCATAGCTTATGGAGTAATCAGAGTAGAATTTGAAGATGTAGCAGTCAGGCTATTTGTAGAAGCATTACAAGGTGCTGTTGTAGATTGGTTTTATCATCTATAGGGTTGGTCAGTAACTGATTGGAATACCTTGCAAGATAAGTTTGAAGCCAGATTCAAACCTGTAGAAGATGCACATGCACTTCTAGCAAAACTTACACAGATGAAGAAAGAGCCTCATGAACTAATGAGAGACTTCATAGCCAAATTTGACAAACTGAGGAATAGAATTCTTGTAATTGCTCGACCTATAGCTGAGAATCTCAAATGCTTCTTCATTAATTCCTAGTTACCTAAAGTAATTTTTATTTTGAGATGTGCTAGTCAAATAGATCTTATTATAGCTCAACTTTTGGCCACTAAGGTAGAAGATGATCTCATCTTAGTAGGGAAGATAAGAAGAGATCCAAATAGAAATAAATCTTCATCATCTTCTGAATATTCATCTATAAGCACCATAGATCCAATGGTGCAAAAATTGGCAAATGAGTTGCTTGATCTCAAAAAGCAAATGGCTCAAGGAATGTCATCTACTCCTTCATACAGAGATATGCCAAGAGGGACATTCCCAAATAATTCATATCAAGGCAATGTTGCCAAGAATCAAGGGCAACAAAATCACCTTCCTCCCCCATAGAGGAACCTTGCCCTTGAAGCTCCTCTAACCAACTCAGCAGTTGGATATTTAGAAATAAAACATGCTTTCTCTTTCCAACTTGAGTTTGAGCAATAAAATGACATTGATCTCCTTGAAGAAAATCAATAAGAATTAGCTGGTGACTCCCATATTGGTTTCCTAAACTACCAGGATGAACCCAAAATCAAAGGAGAAGCTATTGATGGATCATATGCAATGTTTACCAGGTCCAAGAATCAATCAGCCCAGCAGGCTGACAAAGAGAAGATAGAGGAGCGACCCCAACCAATAATTTCAACTGCTGAGTAAAGAACCCCTCTTCCTTTTCAATCAAAGGACCCAATGATTACCAAATAAGTAAGTACATCAAACATCTCTGTACCTTCTACTTTAACTTTACAAACTAGTCCTCCCCTCCCAAAAATCAAAAGGATGAACTCCCATCCTCTCTTCCAAGTCCATACTAGTCATTTGACATGATTGATCATGTCAAGAAATCCAAAATTCAAATGACTGAGTTTGAATCCCTGCAAGCCAATTCTGAGTAATTAGACATTGATGGAGAACTAGGTGCAGACCTGTCTAAGGCAAAATACATGGTCACCCAAACATCAGCCCCTGTAGCACAAATTCTATTTGAGTCTTCAGGCAGGGGTAATTATTTCTTTACCATAGAGGATGTTCATGTTTCTACAAATGAAATTCTTGTAGCTAAAAATCTAGGAATTGATCCAAACAAGACTTTAGGGGAATTGGTAGGTTACAGTACAAATAAGGATCTTCCATCTATAATGAAGAGAAATCTAATAGGAGATCAGCTTCTGATGATGCTTTGATCCTGAAATCCAATGGTAGAAATTCTTCCACCAATGATGGAGTTGGGACTATGTTGATATCTCCTCAAGGATATATTCATGCAATTTGCAAGTCAACAACACCAACAACATAGCTAGATGTGAATCTCTATTGCTCAGATTGAGGATTGCTCTAGATGAAGAAATCAAACTCCTTCACATCAAAGGAGATGCTAAGTCGATAATTTGTTAGGAGTTTGATATGGACAATCTAAGCATATGTTAGACTGGATCAGTAGAACAACAATTTATGATGGTGGTCCATGCTACTGCAAATCAAAATTAGGCAAAGGAACCCTTCACAGGGAGAGCAAGGAGTTATGGTTTTCAGTTTGAAGACCACATCCTACCACAGAGAAAAAAGAAGAAAAGACCAAGAGGAAGACGAAAAAAATTGGTTTCCTGGTGGAGAGCTCCATTTGCCCATCACTGTTTCTAGGGGCAAAAAATTTTCCTGTTGGTTTACCAAGATGGCACACTATTTTCATTGTCTCTTAAGAAGCAACATCTGAAACACTTTAACTCTTGAAGTATCAGATCATTGCATCTGTATATATATGTATAGATTTTAATTTTATTTTGTTTTGTTTGTTTCCATTTTTGATGCCTTCCATTTCTAGGTAGCATGACTCTATAACCCAATGGTACACATGAAGACACTAGAGATTTTGGATTCTACTCCCTTTAATTCTTTTTGTAATTGATAGAAGTTCCCCAACTAGAGCCTGTTGTTGTTCCCCAAAAAATATCACTCATTTTTGGGACAAAATTTGAACTATTTTGGTCCTACAGACCAAAATTATCCCTTCCCTTTCTAAAATTTGTCCTAGGCATTCAAATTCCTCATTTTTCAAACTTCTCAGGAATCTACGGACTCTACAGGCCAAGTTCAATGGGCTTTACAAGCTGATTTCTATAGACTTGATTTCTATGGACTCTATAGGCAAGTTCATTTCTATAGGTTCAAAGACTTCTACAAGTGGGTTCAACCAAAAGAATCAGTTTCTAACACTTAGTCATTTTTGGGATTGGTTCAGTGCCTTGGTTCAATCAAATGGTTCATCAGTTGGTTCAAAGGCTTCATTTGAACTGTTGAAGCAAAGCTTGGTTCAATGTTTGGTTTAATTCTTTGGTTCATTTTATTGGTTCATTGGCTTGAACCATTTTGGTTCAAATCTTGGTTCAATAGAGTGGTTTAACGAAGTGGTTCAATGGATTGGTTCAACATTTGGTTCAATTAAACGGTTCAACAGCTTGGTTCAACCAAGCGATTCACTCAAACGGTTCAAAGGAGTGGTTCAAATGCAAAAGTTCAAAGAAGCCTCCTAAAGGACAAGTTCCCTTATGGATGGCACTTGGTCAACAAAATTACCCTTTGGAAGGGTCATTTTCAAAGAAGGCCACAAAGGTAATTCTTTCAGATTTTTGTTTAAGGAATTCAAAAAAGATTAAGGCAAGAAATAATTCCTTCAGAATTTTTGTCTAAAGGATTTCCTTTGGACAAAAAGTTCAAAGGAATTTAGGAAAGTGACTGTGAGAAGAAAACCTAAAGGAAATTATCAAAGGCAAATGGAACAAAATGGAACAATTCTACAGACTTTTTGTCTGCGACAAATTTTTGCAAACAATTTGTCTGTGGGAAAATACCTGCAGAGAAAGCCTAGGGAAATTTCTATGAAAAATTTGTCCACGGGAAAATACCCATGGAGAAAGCCCAGGGAATTTGTCTATGGACTTTTTTTCCACGGGAAAATGCCCATGGAAAAGCCTAGGGAAAATGCCTATGGGGATTGTCCACAGGAAGTGTCTGCGAGAGACTGTCGAAGCTCGAAGGCCATTCAAAGACCACCCAAAGGGCAGATACCCTTATGGGGGGCTCTTCCCAACCCAAATTGGATCATTTGTTAAGGCCTAAAAGGGAAATTTCTTTCTAGGAAAGTGCCAAATATAAAAGCTAAAGAAGGACCAAGGGGTGATACACCTGAAGATGTCAAATTCAAGACAACGAACTAGCCATTGAAAACATATTGACGGGTGTGCAAATGTCAATTTCAAAGCTCATAAAATATCCATTGATCCTTATAATCTATAGACCTAAATGCATTCATAGGATTTAAGGCCAAGACCAGTAGGAAGTGAGGAAGGAAAAAAACAACAAATTGAATCTAGGACCCGATTCAATTAACCAAAAAAAGGAGGAATGATGAAGAAGGATCAGATCACCAGGTGGACATTGAAAGTTGCAAACTTTCAATAGCATGACTTATTTCTCTGCATTAATAAAAACAAATGGGTAAAAACCCCTAAGTTCCAGTTTGTCTTCTTAACAGATTTCAATGTAACATGATGTGTTACTATTCTCGAGTCCTTCTTGAAGTGGCTATATAAGGGACTCTCTTTTATTGTAAAGAGATCTCTTTTTGACAATCAAAACAAAACTCTGGCCAAATTCATAGGCATTACTGAGACTTTGAGCTCAAATTGCTGATCATATTTTGTTTTTGGAATAATAAAGCAAGTGACTTTTCAGACTTTGTGCTGTGATATCTTTATTGTTGGGGAAACTATTCTTATGTCTTTTTCCTTAATATATTTTCTATTCCTTCAATTCAACAAGTAGAATTAGTGAAAGTAATCAAGAAGGTGTCCTGAAGAGTCAACTTTGGAGAGACTTTGTGCCCCCATAATTGCCTTTAGTGTGTTTTCTTTTCATTTTTATGTAAAGGACCTTGGGATAACTTTTTGCCCTCATTGTCCTTCATATCTTACTCTTGAGCAATTCAGGTGGAGACTTTGTGCTACATCTCAATTTTTTGGTTACTACATCTTTGGTTACATTTTGTTGTTACTACTAGGAGTATTATTATGGCTTGCTGAATAGTACTTCTGAAAGAAGAGGAGTGCTTTCTGTCATTTTCCTTGAGTTTTTCCTTTGATCCACATGCATCATCTCTAAAAAAAGAGAGATGGATGGTTTGTCCTACCCTTGAGAATTATTTTTTGTTTATATATATATATATATATACATATATATATATACATATATATATATACATATATATATACATATATATACATAGATATATATACATATATATATATATATATATATACATATATATATATGTATATATATGTATATATATATGTATATATATATATGTATATATATATATATATATATATATAGCATATCCATAGGGAACCTCCCCTTGATGAGAGGAGAAATTAGTCCCCTTTTGATGTGATAATTCTACACATTTGGATGACCAATCTTCCTACTTTGGCTGATCAGACCTATTTTGTTTATCAATACGCTGATTGACAAAATATTCAACCAACATAAAGGATTGCTAAATATTTTATATTTCTCATTATTACTAGGCTTTGAAATTGATTCCTTTAGAGTATCATCAAATGTAATATTTTGGTCATAAATAAGGTCTTAGATCTTATGCTTCAAGGAAAATCATCTATTTTTCAAATGCACTAATATTTAATGATAATCATAGTAAGCATTCACATCATATATTTTGGGTAGAGGTCTATTCATATCAACCTATATAGTATGAGAGAGATATATATACAATATGATACTCTATTAACCATATGAGTGATGAACTTGGATATTCATGTAAATTTTGGAAATATCTATGTGGTGTATCATATAAGATAAGTCAATTAAGTACTTATGACACTAAGTTAACCATGGTTGTTACTTCCTTTTTAAGATCAGGAGGTTTGATTGTAAAATTATTAGTGGATGTAGATGTATTTGGTGTGTTTTATACATAATAGAGCTTATTTAAGGAAATAATATTCATTTAAATGGTGTCATATAACATGGCATAAGTAATCAAAAGATTTGAACATATTGAAATTAATGGACTCATGTAAAGGAGAAATCAATCATTACTTTAAAATATCTTGCTACTCCTTATCTGCCATAGGATTGGTTAATTTATCCAAAATTTTCTTGTACCTTAGGACATATTCATTGATAGGTCCATTTGTTCCTTCTTTGATTTTTTAAATTTGAGCATAGCAAACCTTTAAAAAATATTAATGAAAAAGTGTGTTATAAATTGATCTGAAAGAGGTTTGAATGCTTTCAAAAATTGGAGAGGTAAATTATATAACCATCTCAAATCATAGTCCTTGAGGCTTCTTATAAATAATTTGGTTAAAATTTTATCATTAGAGGCATACTCAAGGCATTCCACATAAAAATATCCAAGATGTTATTTAGGATCACCCTTGACATCATAAAATGAAAACTTAGGTACAATAAAACTATTTGGCAAAGGGTGCTAAGATATCTCAAGTGCAAGAGGGTTATGCAACACATCTTGTGAATAAATAGCATGAGGATATTTTAAAGTGTCTTATTCAATTTTTATAACATTTTCCTCCAAGGTCTTTATAAATTGGAGTGTTTTAACTGTAGACCCATTGGGATTTAGATTATAAATTTGAGTAGTCATCAAATGGGATGTAAACATGGTTTAAGTAGTAATAGGCATTGAAAGTGTTATTTGTGTTTATATAATTGGTAATTCCATGGTATATGTAGCAATATTAATTTGTTTTTTAGGAAAGAAATGTTTAAACACATAACCCATGCCCCCATTATAAGTATTAAGTGGAAATGTGTTCAAGGGGAGGGATGTTTGAACTATACCTTTTGATTTTTTTTCCAATATTATTTTAAATATCTCATTAATATCTTTAGGGTTTTGATGAATACATTAATGAAACAATATAATTGATTTCAATTGATCATGGTCTATTTTCTCATGTTTATTGGTTTCATTAGACTTGTGGTTGTCATTATCAAAATCTTCTTCTGTGATAACCTCATCAATATGTTTTTCATTATCAACATTGGTATCATCATGATCCATATGATGATATCCCTCAATGGATTTAGATAATTTAGGTGTAAAAAGTGGAAGCTCAATGTGTTCAATAGTAACACCTCCCAATCTATCGATACTTTTAGGTTTTATTTAAAATAATATAAGTAGGAAATGAAAAAGTATAGCAATATAAAACCCTAGATGACTTCAAACCCTAAGAATTATAGTTTTTTGCATTCATATGAATTAGGTTAACCAAATGTTTAACCTTAAAAAATAATTATATATTGTGGTTATCTAGGATTAAATTAGATAGATATAGCCTAAGGTATATGGGTGATAAACTATTTTTACAAAAGGCCAATTAGATGCTAAACTTAGATAAACATCTACTAAATTTATTATGCTAAGATAGGCTAAAAATAATAATTTAAACTATGATAGATATGGAAATTAAAAAGATGAAATGTATTTATTTGGTTTTGTTGCTGACACAATTATGGATCTAGAATATGCAGGAAGTAGAGTAGAAGAATATTCTATAACAATTTCTAAATTTTGGTTTAAGTGCCTTTGGAGCCACAAACACTTGTGTTAGATTATAATGGTTAATTTGATGTTTATGTATGAGTTAGATGTAGTCATCCTATATAATATACATATTAAAAAAGGATTCAACCATCCATATGCTTTTATGTTTGTCTTCTTATTCTCTCTAGTGTATTTTGATTGAAGACATGGACAGTCACTCCTCATAAATGTAAAAAAGCCTAGTTATTCATCTTCATAGTGATATTGGGGAAAATGGGTTAGTGGGAACATACTCTCAAGCTAACCCAAAATACCCCTCTATTAATTAACATTTCCTACATATTTAATAGTCCAAATATGGCATCAAATCGATGTAGTTATCCATTATGTGTTGAATTGTGTGTGAATCATGAAATATGTGGAATGTAAGTATAATAGTGATCTATCTTGTAACTTGGAAAATATATATCTTGAGATACATTTTTAGTAATTTAGACTTGTAGATGTGTTTTCCCTAAGACTGATATGTAAATAAAATAAAATATGGAAGTCTTTCTTAATTTGATATGTTGTCCTTATGACTGATATGTAAATAGGATAAAATAGGGAAGCTTTATTGCCTTAGTCTCTTTTGGTATTTTATAGGTAAGAAATGAATAAGGGTTAATATTTTATTTATATCAATCCCTTTGGAGAATTAAATCACATTAAATTACTTATTTTGGCCATTAGGATACATTTCATTTTCAAATTAGATGACTTTATGGCACTAGACACTTTCATTGGAGTAGGATAGTTACATCGATGTAGGTGTTTGTCCTAGATGATAGTGTCCAAGGAACAAGAAAGTAGGTATAAAATAAAAACTTATAGAGGTGGAATATAAGTAGGTATTAAGCATTCTGATCAAGATATAAGGTATGGGTCATCAACATAATACTACTTGGACTAAGAGATAGGCTAAAAGGCATACAATATAGTAAATGTGAGACTTTTGAAAGTGAAAAATGTCCATAACTAAGAATAACAACCCAAGTATGAGTTTCCAAAGTTTACAATACTGAGGTTCTATATAATCCATAAAATAGAGTCTATAATGAATTATAAATGAATTATTAAGCATGTAATATGGTTTGAATGGCAATCATGTGATTTTAACTATTACATGTGTACTTATTAGTTATTTAGTTTAATGTTTCTATTTTATGTATAATTTTTAAAACCTTAAGTGTGGTAGACATTAGATCTAATTTTTAAATAATTTCATCAATTTATTTTATGATTTTGGTTTTCCATTTAGTGGATTCTTACATCCCCAGGCTAATGGATGTGGTGGGTAGGGATACCACTAAATGGATGGGCTCCTCTTTATTATAAAAATTTATGTTCATGCATAAGGATTTCATTAATGAAGTGCCTTTATTTGTTTTGGGAAATAAATCAAAGGAGAAGTTCCAATTATTCATGAGTCACTTGTTTTTACCTTTAATCATAGTTAGAATTTCTACTTGTGTAACCTAGAAATAAATTAGTTGTTATAATAGTGTTAGGATTTTAATTTTATTATATGTTGAAATAATTATAGATTAATCTAAATATTTATATTATTAATCAACTATTGTAATAGTTCTTTGATATCAAGTTGATTATCTTAAGGTTTATAATCAATGTTTTGATCCAATTTCATGTATATTGTTATTAAATGATATTAATTTTACCCATGATTCTATTACAAATATAAGATCATTTTAGTATTTATTTCCTTGCAAGGATATTTATATTGTGAATTAAGTATATAATTCATGACTATTTCGAAACATGATTCTCAGAGTATGGGATGTTATTTTACAGAATTCATATTTTTACCATGTTTGATTAAATAAAAAGTGTCTCACTAAATCCAATTTATGGAAATAAACATTTAGTTATAAGTTTAAAAGTAATTATTTATGAATTTATTTTAGTGTAATTGATTTACCATTTTAGATGTATGAAAATTTTGAGATTGTGTTGAACCCAGACCTATGTGAGAAAATTCCTTGATAGTTTATTTTTAAAATATAAACTCTTGGAATTTAAAATTTAATCATGTTAATATTTGTTTATATGATTTTAAATCAAAATAGACTTCTATATAACTATGTTTAATTAAACTCAATCTATTCATATGGATGAGGGGTTTATATTATATTTTGTATTCAAAGTTTAATGCACTAAAATTAAGATATTTTAGTGGTTATATCATATGTCTATATGTGCCAAGGTCATATGTGTGGATGTTTATTAGTTGATAATTTTTAGAGTGAATTGATGTTTTAGGACCTTAAAAATATTAATTATACTTGTCCCTTAAGATATGAAAAAATGTGCATGGTTAATTAAAATTCTGATAGGATTTTAGGATAGTAGAATTATTATTATATTAAAATATATTATATCATTTAATATTTACCTTGCATATAAATAGGTCTAGTTATATGTTAAAATAATCATTCAATTATTAATTATCTATAAAAGAAAAGGAGATGAAAAAAACTAATCATTAAATATTACTTTGCAATATTTATAAAAGATTATTTAATCCCTAAGTTATTAATTTATTTAATAGGTTGTTTGAATTATTAAATGGATAAATTATTATGGTCCATAAATGTAGTTGGCTATTGAATTAGGTAGTAAGCAGAATGAAAATGATGAAAATAATACTAACCTAGGAGACTATAATTGAACATAATCATTAAAAACTATTCATTGTGTCAAAAACTCATTATTTTAACTCCTAGTAAATAAATAAGTGAACTCTATTATGAATCGGTTAACCTATTGATCTTATAATATGCCATGGCATATAGATTTATATGAATGGACAAAACATCACAATTTGATGTAGTAGTGTATATCTTACTCAAATGTAAATAAGGAATTGTTATATGTATTAAGTTAATTATATTGAATAGTTATATTACTTACACATTTCTTTTAGCATTAATATTTTGATTAAACCCTAAATTTTTTTAACAAGTTTCATAATTGGATTGCATCAACTTAATCTCATGTTGGTTTAAGTTTTTAATGAAGTTTTGATTTAACATTAAAGAGGAACTTGTATTTCTAATTAAAAAATGAGGTTATCATTATTATTATTTATGAATCTTACAACATGTTGACACCTATATTAATAGACTAGACATGTTAACGAGTATGTGATAAGTTTATGACATGATGTAAACTAAATGTCCCCATGGTTAGGGAAATCATGATTAAGAATTCATTAGCTACTCTTTTGATGATTTTATTGTGGAAATGTTTTTATAACTCAAAAATATTATACTAGAAATTTGGCATGGAAGTCTTTTTAGGACAAGGACCTTAGTCCCTTTAAAATACGCCTATGTCAACACTAAATTATGGTAAATATTTTTTTATAGTAATGATTTTATTAATTTTGGGCACTCATTTTTAATTGTAAACATCTTAATATTACAATATACATGGGTAAATTGGAGTTACTGCCCTTGAATTATTATATATGGGTGTTAAAGTCATAACTCTAATTAATTTAGATGCTAAACACTTATTATTGTGGATCTAATATAATTCTGTCAAAATTCCATAGTTGGTTGACCAAATTAATCTAGTGCCAAGTCTATAAAATTATTGGTAAATTATTATTCACATGTGATGTATTGTTAGAATCAGATATTCAAACCATAAAAAGGATTAAAATGTTTTAGGATGGTTCTTGGGGTTCATGAAAATAAGTCATATATTGACTTTCATCAAGTTTGTCATAAAAACTAAGAGAGTGGGAAGGAGTAATTTCCACATGTAGTTCCATCATAAGGTGATAGATCACCATAGTGTCATTTCCCTTATGTTTGGGATGCTCATGTAAGCATATGAGCATTTCATCGATATACGTGATATCACATTCTTATTCAACCTCTCATTATTGGGTTAAATGACCTTGTCTAGTGGTGTTAAGTTTGTTATGTGGATCATAACTTTTAGATCTAGTTGAAGCCACATGAAAATTACTTTGATTTTGGTATTAAGTCATGATAAAATTATAAGGCATATAGGTTTTTATGAATTTATAAGGATTGGTTAAATTTGATGTTTTCTTATTGATTTTTCTCTTAGAATTGGTTAAGAATGTATTACTAGAAGAATTTGATGTTTTACTAGATTGACTAGCATAAGTTACTACATAGGAATGCTAAAAGAAAGAATATATCGACATATCGATATAGTTTGGAACTAAAACTAGGACAATCATATTATATTGGACTGGATGGTGTTAAGCACCGAATATACTAAGAGGGGGGGTGAATCAATATATTATATATCTTATAAAACTTTGCCTTTAACCAAATTCCACTTAATCAAACATTCAAGATATGTAATAAAACTCAAATAATAAACATCACACAAGACAGAGAGACACCAGATATAACATGGAAACCCAATGTGGGAAAAACCATGGAGAATCAATCTCAAATATATTCGTGAGAACAACCCCATAGGAGCACCATACCCCTTTGCCAAGTACAAACCTCAGCTATAATTCATGAGCACCAACCCACAAGAGCTTCAAACCCCTTTGTTGAGAGCCAACCCATCACCTATTCGTGAGCACCAACCCACAGGAGCACCAACCCCTTTGTCGAGCACCAACCCACAGGAGCATCAACCCCTTTGCCAAGTACCAACTCAGCAATAATTTGTGAGCATCAACCCATAGGAGCACCAACCCCTTTGTGTATACCACACACCTAACTCTCAATGTTTCTATCTCAACAAATGATAGATCAATACAACATCTCCTTCCTCTCTCTCTCACCTTTGCTCTTCTAAGCTAGATATAACAAATACAAATCATATTCATCTCTCACAATTGCTCTTCTAATCTATATATTACAATATCAAATCAACCTCTCTCATCCATATTACAAATGGCTACTCAAGCCTTTATTTATAGCTTTTCAAATGACCTTTGGCCTTCCCCCTTTATGACCTTTCAATCTTCATGGAAAATGGAACCAATCTTGGATGACCCTTCATATCCAAGCATTTGAAAAGTCATGTGGTGGCCCTTCATGACCAAAAACATCTTTCCCACTTTTGTCCTTATCTTTGGTGACTTTTCGTATTCCTTAAAGTGTCCCTTCATGATAAATTCGACCTTTACTCTTTTGTCTTCACTTGGTGACTCGTAGTATTCCCCAAGATGACTCTTCATGGGAAAATATGTCCCATCCTTCCTTTGTCTTTATCCTTTGACTCTTCAACTTCTCCATGGGCCCTTCTTTTGTCTCATATGCAACCAAAAATATATTCATTAATATTAAATGAATACTAACTCATATTAGCCATGATGTATTTATTACAAACAACATTAAATGCAATGGGGCCTTAATCACCAATAATACTAAACCTTTGACATCAATGACAATATTTCCAACAGATGGTATAGTACATTAATAGAAAATAAGTGTATTAAGTTGGTAGATATATTCATAATTAAAATGGTAAAATTATACTATATCAGGGTGACTAATGCAATCATGGAGACACACAAAATTGTATCAGGTTGGTCAATATAGTTGGGTTAACAAAAATAATTGTATTGAGTTGGCTAATACAGTTTATTAAACATATAGCTATATCAATATTGAATATATAAATGTAACACAAAAAATGATATTGGGATGGTTGATATAGTTTATAAAACAATAAATCATCAATTTAACTAACTATTTTCAAAAATCTAGATAAGAAGGTAAACTAATAAGGGTTATGTTTGATTTGTAGTCACTTAGATATAATTATCTAATTATTAAATATTGGATGATGTAATAGAGGATTCCACCATTCTTATTTATGAAACATCTCATCTCTAAGGTACGTTGAGATTAACTTTTTGGAACTAATCACTTACCAACACACTAAATAATCAAATAGTTAGAAGGCTTTATAAAGGTTGAGAAAATGGATTCTATGAATTTCCAATATATCATGAGATATATGGAAATTAAATTTTTTAAATAGTGTTTTCAAATGGATTAAGTATCTAGGCAATAACCCTCACACCATGGCACAAGTAAAATTGACAATTACTTTCCCTAGAATGCTAACTCCTATGAGTTTTAAAACTGTCTAAACATAGTTTATAAGAATAAAATAAAACTAAATTGTGAAAATGATATACTAAAAATTAAATTTACAGCATCCAATGAATTAAATAAATAATTAGAATTGTATCAGGTTGGTTGATATAGTAGAAACTAAACTAATCAAACATATCTATATTAGGTTGGTTGATACAGTTGTAAACACACAAGATTATATTAGGATGACCGGTACATTTTGAAAACACATATAATGGTACCAAACTAGCTGATACCATTCACAAATAAATAGGTAAATATATCAAGCTTCCAATATAGCTAATATGAAGGATGTATGATGGTTTGGAATATTTTTCTAATAAAATATAAGGATAAACAAATTAAATGAACCAAAGGAGGGATAAGATTTATGTTGGGTTAACCAAAATGTATGCAAGGGATAGGATGACCTACAACTATCATCTTTCTCTCAATAGACTAGGGTTTAGATAAAGTTAATCAAATAGATCTTTTGTATATTTGGTCAATCCAGTAAGGACCAATGAACATCATATATCTAAAATAGATTAACCTAAACTTAAATGTCAAAATTAAATGGTTCCAAATTCTAAGAATATGACATAAGTATATTTATCTCACTAGACCTCAACAAAGGTAAGTGGTTTTAACTATGCAAGTAAAGTAAATGGTGGTAAAAGAGTAAAAATTGAATTAAAATATTGATTATAATAGTTTTAAATTATTAAGAAGCAATGGCCAACCAAATGGTAGTATGTGCAACCTAAAATGATTAACGAAAATTCTAAGTAATAATATGTTTACACTAGTTTATTTAGTACATGGAAGCACCTAAAAATGGGTAAACACATTAATCCAAAATTAAATAAACAAATAAATATCTAATATAATAAGTAAATAATGTAGGGATATAAATACTTACCTTGGGTTACACTTGTTGAAACTTCAATCTACCTCCTAGCTCAAGTGGAGTTTTGTAAGAAAATGTTTTAGGTTGAATACCTCAAATGACTTGATGAAGACCTAGATATCTTGGTTAGGAACTCCCAATGGCTCCTATTTAACTTCAAAGATACCACAATAAAAGATAAGGTTCTAAGCCAGTAACTATTCCAAATACTTCCATAGGGTAGAAATGTGAGCATAAGAAGAGAATATGAATGTGATATTATATGATATGAATGAAATGTGACTCATATATATACTGATCCAATTCCCCCAAAAAACCCTAAAGTCTAAGTTAATAGTATTTTTTACGCTAATATAGCTGGAAGATGCCACTTGGTACAATACAATATTGACTAGGCTAATATAATTTAAATGTTAGAAGGCAAAATTAGAGCTATATCAGGCATCCTGATATATTACATGAAGGATAAAAGTGAAAAATAGATGGTATTATTTAGGTTCATACCATAGGATATAATAAAACTAAAAAATATTGATAGGAAATGAATATAAGGGATATAAAGATATAAACTTAGAGGATATCATACTCATAGTAGTAATGGTGTAAGTATATAGATTGTTAATATATCTCATATAAGTAACACTAGATATTCTCACCACATTCATAGTGCACCCTTTAAGGCATGCACTTATTTATATTGATGTCTCAATAAGATGCTACAAGATAAAGTGATAACATATGATAAAGTGGAAAATATTATGTGTATATAGGTTGATTTTGTTAGTATTTATTTCAAGCTTATTTTATATTAACTTTTAGTGCATTTTTAAAAATATCAATGTGAAGTTAGGTGATCCCAACACATTTCAAGCATTTTGAGAGTTTTTTATTGATAGAGGATCTACTAACACCGAGATTTTTTTAAAATATTTATTTTTTGTGTAATTTAACGTAGTTTAAATTTTTTTATTTTTGTAAATTATTCATTTTAAAAGCATTTTAAGTGTATTTGGAAGTTTTTTGAAGGTGTCTGACATTTACCAAATATGTCTCTAATTTTTTTATAGTGTTTTTTTTATAGTAGTGTATGGTGTAGGTGTCCATAGATTATGATAATTTTACGTAATTTTATTACAATTAAAATTTATTTCTTAAAGGCTTTGTCATAGATCTAATTTTATATTATATATAATTTTAGGTAAACATGGGTGTTATATATTTTCAACATGGCAGGCACATGGAGATGATATTGGGTCTTTATTTGAGTGATGTTTATAAATAGATAATGGATAGAGTAAGTGATGATCCCACTAAATATCTCATTATATCCAAAATAGCATCCTCTTTCTTGCATATGAAGTGGATCTAAATATATTTTCTGAACTTATGGTCTATTTAGAATAAAATAGTAAGTATATATCAAGGTTATGTCTTTAGAATTCCTTGTTGTCTATTGGTTAGATATTACTAATGATTGTTGGGAAAAATATGTCAATGAGTGCATATAAAGATCATACTAAGCTAAGAATGATTCAAAGAATGAAGAGTAACCATTCAAGAATAATGTTGAAGTGGTGTCAAAGTCTTTTATAACCAAGATCCAATATTCTGGTTAAAACTAGATTCCTGCATGTTTGCTATAGACTTTCATAATAGTTTTGGATTAAAATAGACTTACTATAATAGATATGGATTAAAATAGGCTTGCTATGGATAAGCTACAGAGTACATTAGACTAACTACAAACCAACTATGGATTAAATTAGACCAGCTATGAATTACATCAACTAGTTATAGATTTCACTAGGCTTGCTATAGATTTCAACAAGCTTGTTACGGATTTCATAGGCTTACTATAGATTTTATCAGGATTGCTATGGATTTCACCAAGATGCTCTAGATTTAAATAGGATTGCTCCAAACTTCAATAAAATTACTAAAGACTTATTTGGGAAGTATTTATAAGAGTATTTCAATATTCTAGCTATCACAAAGAATGATTTCTATTTAGATTTTTTCTCTATATAGATTTCTATGTATAGATTTTCCATAATATATTTTTTTAAAATATATGTAATTTTATTCCAATAAATATCTCTCTCCATATTTGATATGGATCAAGATTGTGTTGTAATATATTTTATTATTGGAATAAATATCTCTCGCCATATTTTGTGGAGATTGAAATAGGATAGAGTATATTAGTTGTTACTCCCAAATAAGGTGTTGGTTGGAAGAATGAATTATAAATGCAACCTTCCACACCTGAATGAAATAATCAATCTATAAATTTTGTCTTTTCATTATTCTAAGTAGCTTATTCTAAAATTGATGTTTTGAATAAATCCTTTTCTAAGGAATGAGCTGGTCACTCATTCCAAGGAAGATGGATCAATGTATTTTTATTTTATTTCTTTATTCTATAATTATCACTTTGCTATAAATTATTATTTTATTTCTTTATTTTTGTAAATTTTTTTATTTAGTATATCTTGTTATAAACCTACAAGTATTTTTTGTGTTTATCATTTATTTTCAATTCAAGCAATTTACTTTCTACAAATGTTCTTTAATTTTATGCAAGTGTGATTTGATATCTACAAAGTATGATTTTCAATTAAGAAAGTGTGATTTAATTTTTTCAAGTGTGATTTGATTTTAGCAAGTGTGATTTTTAATTCCTTTAAGTGTGGAGAGTGATAGAAAGAACCATTTTTCAAAGATCTCTTTCTCCTTTTGCATACAACCTTCATACACCATCCCTAGATTGATATTATTAAATGAAAGGTATTGATGACACCCATCATTTTTAACAACATTGTTAGGGATCCATGGTGTTATTAGGAGATATAGAGTATGCTAAGAAATTCCTAGTGAGAGGGAATATATTTTTGTAAATTTTGTGATAGGAAATACTTAGTTAATGGTTTATTTAGGATTTATTTTCTACAACATAGATTAGAATTTATTTTTTTGTAATTAGGAATTTTAAATTTAAAAATTAAAAAAACAAAACCCCTAATACTTACATTGATGTGTAGAATATAACAACCACTAACATCATGAAGGAAGATCTAATTGTTGATGCAATATGGAAATAAAATTTTGAGATCGCTGTAAGATGGAAAAAATAGTCTGATATATGGATTTATGTAGTTATTCAAAATCAAGAAATCTAAAATAGATACTTTTGTATCTAACATGCATATTTATGGAATGATCTACATTTGGAATTAGTTAGATTGACTATATATGCTTTTGTGAAACCTATATAGATTTAGTTGCACCTTTTTGAGAACTACATATAATATATCACACATATTTTTTGATGATTCTGGAAAAGTTGCATGCTAACAAATAGGTGAAAATCGCTACTAAACTAGTTTATGATGATTTTAAACTCTCATACCTACATGCCTATAATAAATATGTTTTGTTATTTTTTGTTTGGTTGAAAAACATGAACAATTTTCAGCAAAATAAAGATTGCACATCAGATTTTAATTATGAACAAAATTTAAAAATGTCTGAAATTTATGAAAGGATGGTTGAAATATAAAAAGAGATGGCATTGTAGGTAAAAGTGAACTATGCTAATGATATATGTTGAAATAAAATGGTCTACAATCTAGTCTGTATAATTGCTAAAGGTAGACTCTTGAGTCAAAAATATGTGGATTATTTGATCTTCCAATTAAGCATAGTTTATTTTTAATAATGATAGATATAAAAATAACTAATCAAGAAATTGAAAGGTTAAAATCTATATGATCTACTGAAAAGAAACTATTGATCCAACTAAAATCTTGGAGATTTTATCTATTAAAATGTTATGTATGGATTTAATTTTAATCTCGTATGACTGACCAATTTGTATGCATGATAATGATTTCATTAGTTTTTATGTTATGTCACGACCTAGAGAGATTCATACAGATAATTGTTAAATCAAGATAAGTCAATGGATGGAGAGATAATCTCCAAATAAATTCAATTCAAATGGATGAAGAGATTCATGCCAAGATTCATAGATGGAATACCCAAATATAGCCCCCTAGAATCTTGCATGCAATATCACTGTGCATAGGAAATTATTTTATACAAATTCCACGGGGGCCAAACAAGTTAAAAATAATAAAATTTGAATTCAAAATAGATCACAGTAGGAGAGAATAGAGGTCATGCAATAGCTTTGACATCATAAATATATGCTATGGATTTTGTGTGATTTAAACATCCCAACATTGACAGTCAGTTTCACATAATCATTGATTTTTATAAATTTTTAGCATGCACAAGATTTAAAAATTTCTATTTTTATTTTCTTACATTAATCACTAAAGTTTATACCTAATTTTATGGAATTATTTTTAAACTGTAGCAATAACACCTGATATAAAATATCAATTAAAATTCTCATGATCTAACTATTTTAATTTTTATTTTCTCTTTGAATAATTACTAGAGTTTATTCTAAATTCTATAAAATTATTTCTAAACTATAGCCATAACATTTGAAAGAAAATACAAATTAAAATACTCAAAAAATAATCTAGTCTCAATACTAGATGTTTATTCTATTTTCTATATTCTTTGTTAAGTCTGCATGGATGTGGAAGTTTGTCAAAGAAAAAATAATGACAGTCTAAAAAATAAAAATAATCAGACTTTCATCCCAAGTTAGACTAATACGTAAACTAGAAACTCATATTTACATATAGTCACATGAGACCAAAACTTTAATAATTTCTTAGTGTTATAGATTTTATAAATTGGTAAGAATTACATGTTTTCAGCAATCTATCTCAAATAACACAAAATCATTAAAAAATCTTCAACACAAAGCAAATATGTGGCTACAAAAATGATAAGTTAGGCTTGGATTCAAGGGGATCCACCCCTCAACCCTACCCTATATCATTTCCCCTTGATCCTATTGGGGGATGCCACCCCCAAATCCCTACTTTTTATTTTCTAGTGAAGAAGATAGTAAATAAGCTTACTCAGCATGATGAAAATCTATAACAAGTTGTAGATGAAGAACACAAAATTTTCAGTAGAAAGAAAAGGCATGCAAAATTTATTTGAAATAAGGAAGAAACGGACCACCAAAATTCATTATCAGGTATGTTTTTCAATTTTTAGTTTCCATCTAATAATGTAATTTTATCTTCGCTTTAAAAAATAATAGTTAGTATTTTCAGCATAGTTCATAATAAAAAGAATTGATGACATTTCATTACACTCATTTCCATCCATATTCATTAATTAGCTAAACCCATATCCACTTTAATAATAATAGAAATTGTCTGAAGAAGTTATTATTCTCCATAATAAAATTACATCTTCAATAATGTTAATTCTTGAACCATCAATTATTCCTATAAAGGCTGAACTGCATTCTTCCATATACATTGAAATGTCCATCTTAACATTTTGTTTTTGGTATTTATACATATATTTTTTGACATTACTGATATTATGCTTGGATGGAAAGGTTTTATTTGTTTTTTATTTTTATAGGATACTTTCATTACAAGGAGTCAATTTGGAGATGAAATTTTTTATCTATGACTTCAGCAAGTAGTTGATAAATTATCCTGGGTTACCTTTGACAACATAATGTGGTAGAATTAACAAAGTGTTTATCACCAGTTATTGGTTATCACTACATAGACCAATGCTGACGAATGTAAACATATAAAAAATTCCATGACATATTTGTAAGTAGTATGAAGATTTATATAGTCTATGGATAACATTTTCCATGTCATCAATTTTTAAAAAAAATTTAAAAAATTTTAAAAAAATTAGAAAATTAAAAAAAACAATGAAAACCTTCGGCATTGTTGGCAGCCTTGGTTTGAAAACTAGTTTGTTGGTGGATCAAGTGCTGGAATAAAGAGCCTTTATTAGAAAACTAGTTTAGTATCTAGTTAAAGGTAAAAACATAAAAATAAAAATAATATAATTTGTCTAATGGAATAATTGATGATTTTTTTTTACATGGTTACTTCTGTGCATAACAAGATTGTACTTTTCTCAAGAATTTTTTGCAATGTATTTCACTTTAGCTACCATGGAAGCAACACTAAAGACTAAAGGTATGCCATGATATTTTAATTTATTATTTTACATTTAAATTTACTTGTAATTTTTGTTATTACATGAATATCCACTCTTGCAAATAGCTTGTTCTAGGGAAATGGACAAACTTCCATCTGATTTGTGTAATCTTGTCCCACTTAATTCATTTGGCATGCATGATCATAGGTGTGGGAGAGGAGAATATATTTGAAGATATAAGATTTTATATTTTCAAAACAAACAAAAATAGTTTGATCTTGATTATGGTACATAGTTTTTAAAGGAACAACAACTTTTTTATGTCAAAAGCTATTTTTCTGTCAAAAACTGCTTTGTGTTCAAAATAAATATATGTAGACATAGCAGGACATTCTCAACACAAGAAATTGTTCTCACCTCATTTATAAAAAAAAAAGAGAGCAAGAAATCAAGAAGAAAAGATAAAGAGAGTAGCATGGTAATTCCACACAAGACCCTGTGTCAAAAGGATAAAAAAGAATATAAGGATAGTAGGAAAAAATCTCCACACAAGAACCTATCCTTAAATGTCTATTTTTATTGGCAACTTTTATTTAATATTTAAAAATATATATATATTAGACATGTACCAATGCAATAATTTTGGGAAGACCATTTGAAGTATGAAACTAAGTCTAACCCATGCATATGTACCATGATGTTTTGAATAGTGGCATACATGAGGACATGCATGAGATTAGGTGTGGGGGAGATGATGAGCCTGTAAAATGGATAATTATATCCATAAAATAACATCATTTATATTCCATATGAAGTGAATATAAATTTAGTTTCCAAAAATATGGTCTATTTAGAATAAAATAGTAAGTATATATCAAGGTTATGTCTTTAGAATTCCTTGTTATCTATTGGTTAAATATTACTAATAATTATTAGTAAAAAGATGTTAATGAGTGCATATATAGTTCATACTAAGCTAATAATGATTCAAATAATGAAGAGTAACCATTCAAGAATAATGTTGGAGTGGTGTCAAAGTCTTTTACAACCAAGATACAATATTTTGGTCAAGATTGAAATCCTACAAGCTTGCTATAGACTTCCAAAGTAGTTCTAGATTATAACAGGCTTGCTAAAATAGATATGGATTACAACAAGCTTATTATGGACAAGCTATAGAGTACATTAGACCACCTATAGACCAAAAATAGATTACATTAGACCAGCTATGGATTACATCAACTAGCTATAGATTTCACTAGGCTTGCTACATATTTTAGCAGGCTTGTTATGGATTTCACCAAGATTATTATGGATTTCAGTAGGCTTGTTATAGATTTCACCAAGTTGCTACATATTTCAATAGTATTGCTCCAAACTTCAAGAAAACTTCTAAAGTCTTGTTTAGGATGTATTTGAGAATTTTAATATTCTAGCTATCACAAAGAATGATTTTCATTTAGATTCTTGATATATATACATTTCTATGTATAGATTTTTCATAATAGATTGTATTCAAATATATGTAATTTTATTCTAATAAATATCTCTCTCCATATTTGATAGGGATCAAGATTCTATTGTAATATATTTTATTATTGGAATAAATATTTCTCTCTATATATATTTTGTGGAGATTGAGATAGGATAGAATATCTTAGTTGTTACTCTAAAATAAGGTGTTGGTTGGAAGCATGAACTATAAATGCAATTATCCACACTCGAATGAAATAATTAGTCAATTAATACATTTCTTCTTTCCATAATTTTGAGTAACTTATTCTAAAACTGATGTTCTAAATAAATCCTCTTCTAAGGAATGAGTTGGCCACTCATTTCAAGGAAGATGGATCAGCATATTTTTATTTTATTTCTTTATTTTTTAATTATCACTTTGTTGTAAATTATTATTTTATTTATTTCTTTTTTTAAATGTTTTTCTTTTGTATAACTTGTTGTATACCTATAGGTATTTTATGTGTTTGTCATTTATTTTAAATATAATTAATTTACTTTTTACAAGTGTGCTTTAATTTTATGTTAGTGTTATTTGATTTATGCAAAGTGTTATTTTTAATTCTACAAGTGTGATTTAATTTCTGCAAGTGTGACTTGATTTCAACAAGTGTGATTTTCAATTCCTGCATGTGTGGAGTGTGATAGAAAGAACCATTTTAAAAATGTATCTTTCTCCTTTTTCATATAGCCTTTAAACACTAGCCTTGGATTAACATTATTAAATTAAGGGTATTGATGACACCCATCAACAAGGTTAGGTCATGATGGAAGAGTACACACTATGTTGTATGGCATGCATTTAATGACTACATTATCTAAGAGGTGGAACGTAAATATTAAAAAAAAATAGCTCCTAAAATAATAGATTATAGTTACCTTGGAGGACTTATGAAGGATATTATCATCACTAGTGGTAGGCACACATGTAGTTTTACAAGGTATAGAGTGTCAAGGCTTAAAATGTTACATACTTAGATATTTGACAAGATGGGATTAAGGGGCATGGTATTCTATAGATGATTTTTCTATTTTTTAAATGAGATTGTTTTGGAAGATTTTACTTTTTTACAAAAATATTTGTATGTATTACATGCTTCATTTATATCATTGGATGGATGGGATATCTCTATTTATTTTTAGATGCATAATTTCATGGAGGATATATATGTATATATAGGCAAAAAAATTGGTTTTTACAAGGATATAATAACTTAAAAAATTAGAAAAAAGATAAAACATTGTGGTACCCAAAAAAAATAGAAACCAACACAAAACCACAAGGCTAATATAAACATCTAGACATCAAAAAATAAGAAGAAAAATGAATCTAAATAAAAACATCCCAACAAGGCATAATAGACTTACTACTCTACATCCCTTCCAAATAAATGATAGTTTCCATTTCCTCCTTAAAACCTAGATTGGGGAAATTAAATTATCATACTTATTATCTAAGTCCCTAACCTTGTCCATCTTATTATTACCCTTGCTTCCATTAATTAGAGAATATAAGATGAAATATGTGGATATTTTATCTCCAAATTTGAATTTTTTTATTAGATTAGGTAAATAAATGTGTTAAGGGGCCTGCACTCATTACAAAAAATAACCAAAAGGTAGTCAAACACAACAAATAGAACCAAGAACTGAATAGAGCCATAAGGATCAACCAACCAAAAATAACCAACTATAATAGACAAAGTTATACTAAAATAATACTAAAAAGACAAAAAATAATAATGGGTCTATGTTTGGATTTATTGGCACTTTCCTTTCCTATATCTCTAGTTGTTCTTAGATAATCCTCTAACAATTTCATTTTGGATTCCATTTTGAAAAATTCATCTTTCAACTTATAAAATTTCTAGTTTGAATTCAAAATGGATTTATCTTAGTTCATGTATGCTTTGTTATACTTAACCACCTTAAACTAAAGTTCAATAAGTTAAATTTTGGTTTTATTGAACTCCCTAACATCTGCTTTAAAATAACAAGCTAGGTTGACACAACTTTCTTAAATTTTCAATCTATCAGTAGGTGGGGCCTCAACATTTGAAGAATCAATTTATTTAACCCATAAAATGGGAAATTATTAATGCTCATGATCCTACTTCACCACTTCCACCTTAGAGGGTAAATTTGGGGAACCCTTATTGTTTGTAGTAACTTGATTAATCTTATCTAATCTCCATTGACTCAGCCTTTATGGTTGGGATTATTATCAACTTGGCCAAGATTTTCCTCCTCCCATTAGCAACCCTTGTTAGGATCATGAAAAAAGTTACCCAAAGAGTTAGCCTCATTTTAGCTCATTTCCTCCTTACTTTTATTCTCAAAGGTTGGATCAAGGATCACAAGGGTCAACTAGAGTAAAATGAAAACAAGGGTTTGGTAGAGTAAAAATCCACTTTTTTCTAAATAAAAATATAAAACCGTGGTTTTTAAAGACATTAATAGATAAAAAGGAAGGCTAATATTCATGTTATGTCTAAAATGGTTCAGCATCATAAATTTATGTGAATATATCACCTGATACTTACCTTCTAGTGTATAATTTTTCATAATATGAAGGTATAATTATTACCATGGGGGAGGTAGAGATGCATGTAGGAATACATCCTTAGACTCATGAAATCTCTCCCTAACCATGAAGAGTTTGTCCACCAAATATTTATTTATATGTTTATCCTTAAATGTCTTATAACCCTCCATATAATTCCTAGGATTGAGGTGATACATTATTCAGTAATTTATATAATGATTCCCCTAAATTTGACCCTCTTCCCATTCTAAGATTTAATGAAATCTATAATTAGGTTTTGACTATAACCCTAAATACTATTAAAATAAGGAGTCATACCTCCATGTCTAATAATGTTCTAGATGGTCTTGTCTTATTTAGAGTGGCATAAGATAAAGTATCAACCCTCATCAGATCTCCCCCATTCTTCCTACTATGGTAGTCAACTTCATATGTCATAATTAAGACTATGAAATCAAATTTTGGTATTGTTAGATAAGGGATAAAGTGCAAAAAAAGGGTGTCCATGGAATCAATAAGCTGGTTAATTTCCATAGGGACTAATTTGATAGAAATAAATATAAATTCCTTATTAATATCATGTATAAAAATCATGTACAAATGAAGGTGTTTGGACTTGGTCTGATAGTCTTCAAAAACATGGCTCAAAACTAACTATGATTTTCCCTAGGTCCTTAAGTTTTGAATGCCTAAGGATTTTTCAATGAGAATGCCAAATAATAGGGCCTCATACCTAGCCTCATTTTTTGTATAGTCAAATTCTAACTTGAATACAAAAGGCATGACTTACCCTTTAGCAGAGATGAGAATGACTCTTGGCCCAATTCTTAAGTGTCACTAGGCACCATCATAATAAAGGACCCACTAGTTGTGTGTAAAAGGGGGAAAATTATCAAGTGAATTTTCTTAGTATTATAATATATTAACCATATGGATATTGAAAATTTAGGGTAATCCATCTTGGGTTATCTAGTTCTGAGGTCTTGGAAGATAACAAGCCTATCCCCTTTGTAGGGTGAACAAAAAGGCTTTCAAAGGTGTAGATGGTTCAACTTTGTGTTATGGATGAAGGGAGTGAATAAATTATGGGAGATCAAAATATTATTTCCTAAACTTTGGGTCAAGGTACGTAAGTATATCCATATATTCAAAAGGCTAGATACTTGACCTTTTATTTGTGATGGGAACTATGCCAACATAGTTAGGGTTTTATTTTGGCATGGGGATACTAACATAATTAGGATCTCACTTCAGTGTAGGAGGCATGCAAGAATATTTATATATCTCATATTACTACTATTAGGACATGGGTATTATTATTTATTCTATTATTATATGTGGGACAACCTACAATAATCTAATGAATAATTTCTTAGGGTCTTATTTCTTCATGAGGGGAAATAAAAGATGTCATCTCAGAATCTATGGGTAATCATGGGTTATGATGTTAACATTTATCCTACCTATTTTCATGGTATGTATTATATACCTAAGTACCCACATAGACTATGTTGAAGGAATGGTTTTTTTTCTTATTGGTAAACTTGGGATAGGATGAGAAATAAAACTAGGTGTAGGATGAAGTAGAATAATTGACATCTATAGTGAGAAGACCC
Organism: Torreya grandis; assembly: GCA_037957365.1. Taxonomy (NCBI): domain Eukaryota; kingdom Viridiplantae; phylum Streptophyta; class Pinopsida; order Cupressales; family Taxaceae; genus Torreya; species Torreya grandis. The sequence goes on from JARHVA010007805.1 coordinate 258,645, forward strand.
AATGGATCATGAAATCTTAAAAAATAGTATGGCTCTATCACAACATGATCTATTATCATAATTTAAAATCATTTAGAAGTGATAAGGGTGGAACATGAAATATGGATTACCTTTGTACTATTTAACATTTGGAAGTAGTATTGATAGTCACTGAGATGGTCTTTGAAAAGAGGGAATTCCTCATTTCTAGACATTTATATCATGAAAAGGTCTAACAGTCTAGACAAACCCTCTTTAGGTTATTGGACCTTATATCTAGAGAAATCTTAGGTCCCCGCCCCTCATGGGTTCAAATGAGAGGATGAGGGGAGTGTCTTTCTCCAATAGGTTGATAATATTGGTTGTAGACATAGTGAATAATTTTGAATCAATGATTGGTTTTGGGTCAGTGGTCTTTTTAGTTTTTATTACATCTTTTTATTATGATTTATCCATTAACAAGGTGTGGAGTATTTTTAGACACTTATTTAAGATGACCACTTTTGATTTTGTGGATTTAGTAACATTGACCAATTGTGAGAGTTTAATGACCCCATTGGCAAGTAGATGGTAATCGATGTGTAATCTAGGATGCTTATGCATGGTTGATTATAATATGTTTAAGGTTTTAGGATCCCCTTGGGATATGAAAACATTTAATAAGTGTAAAAATTGTATTTTATGGAATAAGGTTGAAGGGATAACCTTCATCTTATGTATCCAAGGCCTTCCTAAGATCATGTTTTAGTTGGTGTTTTTGTCTATGACATAGAACATAGTTAGAACTACCTTAGGGCCCAAAGTTAATAGGAGCATAATGGTCTCTATGGAAGTATATCTGAGGTTATCATAGAATTTTAGGGTGTTACACATTATTAAATAACTAGTTTCCCTATAACTAAGTTTTTGTATGAAGGAAAAGGGGATGATGTTGAATAATGCTCCATCATAAACCATAGTTCCCTACACATAATTGTTATAAATCCATACCTATAGAAATAAGGACAAATCTCCCCTACATTCCATCTAAGATTCAGGAGTAAGGATTCATAGATCAAATAAATAACCAATGTCCCATGATTCTTGACTAGAAGAAAACATGTCCAGATCAATGTGATTGATCTATTCTTGTGGGGCAGGAGTAACACTAGATAAATTCCTAAGTCTTAGGGAATAAAGTAAGGCTAGATGATGAGTGGGGGATTTATTAAGAAAGTATAGGAATGAAATGTGTGAGAATGGTATGGTTAAATTGGATATTAAATCATAGTTCCCCAAAGGTTTCAGAGAAGAATCTATTTATATAATGTTTGATGGATGGAGGGACATACGTTGATACTCTCTAATGTGAGTGACAATTTTTTCCTCCTCTTTAACCTCTATCATATTAGTTTTTAATTTCACTCCCAACTGAGGAGTTACATCAATTTTTGTATTCCCATAAGTGGAGGCTTTAGCATCATGAGTACATGTCATAATGGGTTGATTATGTTGAATAGGTTGGTTTTATGTGACATCCTATAGTTGACTTTGGTTGATGTGTGTTTGGGGGTTTGGGAATGGGTTATGATAGATTTGGAAATTTTTATTTTGATGGATGATAGGACCATTTTAAAATACTTTGGAGTTTTTATTATCATTCCCTAGGAACATGTCTATAAACATTTACCTTGATATTTTAGGAATATTTGTATAATTTTTTTATATTCTCTATAGTTCTAAGTGTTATAATTAATAACTTGATGGAAGAGGAAATAAAAATTAGGATCGTAGTCTCTAGGTCTTATGTTAGATCCCTATTACTCGAACCCTTATTTTCTTTCATTGGTAATAGGTTTGGTTCTAAAACTAGGGGTGTTTCTTGGCTAGTTGGTATTGATTTTAATTATGATTTTGGTATTTCATGTTGCATGGTGGTGTTTGGATAAATTTTACCACATGTATGGCAAGAGGGGTATTTTGGTTTCTATCCCCCAAATTGTTGGGGACACTAGTGTTATTTATAGGATGATATTGGTTATTATTCATAGGGTTTAGCTTTTTTTATAATCAGTGATGTCATTGGTGGTGGCATTCCTATTTCAATTTAGGACCTTGGGACCATGGTTATTGGTATTTTTTTGACTTGTACTTTGAATTCCCTTACTATTTTATTATGGGATGATAATGCTCCCATTGGTATTATAAATCCATTGATCACTATCAATAGTTACTTAGTTAATTCACAAGTCATTCTCAAGGAATTATTCATAGGATAGATATGAAAAATTTTGGACATCGTCCCTTGTCTCCTTATTAAGGGAATGGATTAAGAGATCACATAATTTCCATTGATCCATGTTGGTTATGCTAGTAGAGGAATATAAGACCTACTTCCATCTTGTGATGAAATAGATAGTAGACTTATTGTGTTCTTGCTTGATGTGTAATATTTTATGTATGCTAGTCTTCAAGAATTTGTTCATATCAAAGGTTTTGTCAAACTCAACCATGAGTTAGTGGAAAAAATGTATATACCCCTAGGGGAGCTAGTAATAACAATTGAGTGTTATCCTTTATAGGGTTTTGGGAATGATTTTTTCAACAATCCCATCCCAAAGTAAGAGTTTCCCAATGGATATATCATAGGATTTGACATGTGTGTTGGGATCCCCATCCCCTTTGAACTTGGGAAGGTCTAGTAGGGGACGTGGGAGTAGAACCCCCATATGTTGGAATGGAGAGGTTCCTTGAGGTACTTAGCATAAGTACCCATATTTTTAAATTCCATTATTGGTGTAGTGGGGCTAGAATAAAAAGGTTGGGTCATACAGGGGTTAGTTTGGTAACCACTAGAAGGAATAGAGGAAACCTGATAAGGCAAAGTGGAGTTCACTAGAAAATAATTGTCTAGTTGAGTGTATTTTAAATACATATTAAGGTAAGAGGGAAGATAATTGGATGTAGGTGATGTAGAGGTTTTTTTATGGTGTAAATTATGTTTTTTTTTCATGTAACTTGGATCTATGTAAGGTGGTGAATGACTTATATATATGGGAAAGTGTGTGGGAGGTATGTAACTTAGAATTGTAAAGAACAACAAATTGTTGGATATTGCATCATTTAATGAAGATGGAGTGTAAGTGTAGATGTTTCCTATTGCATTTGAATAATTTTTTGATAATATTAATTGTATTTAGATATGTTAGGGTCAGTGACCCCATGAGTGAGGATATATCCAAGGGTTTAGTGAGAGACATAGTTTTGTGCATTATTAGTTCCTACTATGGGGGAAGCATATATACTTGTAGTTGTGATATTGGTTAAGTTATTTTTTGGATAAGATAAGGAGAGGGATGATCTGGTGTAGGGTAAATTAGGCCTATATTTTGACCTAGAACCTATTGGTTGTGCTCTAGGTCACAAATATGACACATTGGGGTGTTAATGAGAGGTTTTGGGATAGTGTTGGTGATAGGCCTAAAAACATCTTATTTGGGAGGGATATAATTGAAATATGGGGTATTATGAAGGGGTTTTTTTAGGGTGATATCCCTAAGGGTAGTGTTTTTAGATTATACTAATGGGTTAGAGGTGGTTTGACTCCTATTAGGAAGATAAATGGTTGCCTTCATATGGTTGACCTTGTCCTATAAGTGATGGATTATTCCTAGTTAATGATCATATTTAAATATGATTTATACATATATAATTTATAACTTAATAGATGGCCTCATTTCTATACAAGGAGTGATCATACCTCCCCCAGTAAGGGTCATAGTATTAAATCTAGGGTGGTTACTCATGGTTTCAAATATGTCTCATAAGTATTTAATGGAAACCCCACTCATAGACTGGGTGTTGGGATGAGAGTAATCATATAATTGGTAGATTATATTACTGTCAAATTTTGGGTTCTTCTAACTCATCAATGAAGACTCACTATAACTAATATGGCTTCTCATATATCCTTCTAGGCTAAGATATCCACCTAATTCATTTTTGAACATATTCTAAAGATATATGAATAACCATAGAATATATTGAAGGGGGAGGGAAGGTGGAGAAGGGAAAGGATAAAATGAATAAAGGGATACACAAAATATGAATTCATTCATGCCAATTTCACCAATGTTTATACAAATGGATAACACATGCTAAATTATACACTCAAATCCTCAAGGTTAGGAGGTAGCCAATGTAATACATGGGTTGTGGATTGGGTTGATTTTTAGGTAAAATGAGACTTGTAATGGGTGTTTTAAATGGTTTATCATTACAAAACCAAAATATCTTTGTAGCATCTTAGTGATCATTAAGAGCATAAATCTATTCTAAAATAGAACTCTAAAGCCCTTTGATTTCTCAGATCAAAAGAAGGCAAATCTCCTAATTTATAATAAGACTAAGGAAATGGGCGATATTAAGATGAATGAATCATGGAACAATATATACTCTATACGGTTGGTTATCTTGATGAATTTCATCCACAAAATGTTAATGATATAAGATGAGGTTAGACCCAAGGAGAAGGAGGTATGAATGTGAAACTATAATTGAATAATTTTATAGTGATCACCTTTCTTCTATGGGATGACAATGATGAGTGGATTTGGAATTCATTTTTGTTCTTCTAAAATATATAAGGATTCAATAATAAGAAGATGAATCTAGATGGAAAAAAAAACCTTGTGTCCTAGATCGGTATTGATATAAAACCATATGACAACTAGGGGATTAGGTGATCTAACCATAAATAATAAACCATTATGGATAAGACCTGGTATCTATAGAAAGTTCATCCAAATTAGTTTAAGTAAATTCCAAGTTAAAATTATATGAGCTTATTTAAATAATGGCTTTTTGTGTATGCTTGCTTTGATGTTGAAACAAAGATTCATTTAGGGTGATTGTATAAATAGGTAAGGGTTGGATGGAATGTGGTTTATTTCATGTGTTATAAAGTCTTATAATGAAATTAATATGGTTTTATTTGTTGGAAAGGATTATAATGAAATCTAGATTCTTATGTGTGTTGACAGGCTTTGTGACACTACTTTTTTTGGTTTTGTTATTTTGGCTTGCTTTTTGGGTTTTCTTGAGTTTATGAAAGTAAATTTTTTCTCTATAAAATTAAAGTAGCAAAATAAAATGAATGACAAAATTTAAACTCAAATTAAATCAAAAATTATTTTTATCCTTTTCCAATAATTCATATGCATCCAAAGGAGAGAGGAAGAAACCTATACTATTATGCAAGGTGTTGATTTTTTCAAACTTTATATAAATTAAAACTAGGTACTGATGATTTTGTAGTTTTTTTTTTAATGTGATATAGATTAATTATGAAAATTATGTCTTCTAAATATTCAAAACTATGCAAAATAAATTCTAGTCTAACACAACAATGTTACAACACTTTTTTTAGTTTGTTTATCCACAAACAAGATAAACTAACCTTTCAACTTTCCTAGTTTGATGCAAAAAATATTTTCAAATGATTTGTGATAAAAGAGAGATAATAAATAAAATTTATAATTTTCTATTTTCAAAAAGAACCCACAACACTTTATTCAGCAAAATAAATAAAATTCAAATTATGTTATCTCTATCTATAAGCCTAATATTGTATAAAATTTTGTGGTTGTTCCAATTGCAAGATAACTTATTTTGAATTTGAAACTGAAATAATATGTTGTCTATATTTTTATTTTTATTTCATTAAGATATTACTATGTATTTTTGTGGAATATTTTACTAATGGAGAGGAAATAAATTTACTTTAATGTAAGCGCAATAAAAACTAATTAGTTTTCTTTTTTGGTATAAAAGACACTTAAAAGAAATAAAATTATCTCACTATACAAATTGTATTTTTATGAATAACTAAATTAATCTAATAAATGATTGAAATACTAGAAATCAAAATAAATCTCTTACCTAACCAAGGCATAGATCAATTGGGATGCATGTAGTATGTTGATAAAAGAATCCTAAATATGCTAGCTCCTTTTATCCTTGTATGAATTATGGTAACTCTCTAACTATAGTATGACCAAGAGTTGAAATAAATGTGGAAGGAGAGGAGACATGACCAAAAAATGATAAAATTTGAACTAAGGCTAACCAATGATCTATTTTTCAAATACTTTGTTGCTCGACCAATAACATGTTTTCACCTTTGGTAATATATTCAATAAGAAAACTATCAATTATGGACCTTTAGGCAACTGTAGTAGGACTGTGGCTGCAAAATATTCAATACAAAATCTTCTATTGGTAATTTTTATATCTAAAACTAGGCCAAAAATGGCCCTTTTGTAGAAAGAGTTGGGAGCTTGCATAAGGGACTTTAATTGAGTTCAAATGAAAATTGATCTTAGAAGGAAATAAAAATGATTGAAAATATGAGTGAGATATGATTTATTGGAGGTGAAATTAGGATGGAGTAAAATATAAACATGATGAAAAGCATGCAAAACACATTAAATAATGATTCTCAAAAGCTCATTTTGGAAGACAATTACAAAGGGTTAGAACTGTCACTTTATGCAAGGCTAGTTTCCAAATGGCCACTCTTGAACATAGAAATTCCACATAGGTTTTCATAACCATTCCTATTTTTTTTAAAAAACTAGATCCTGTATATAAAACCACTACTTATATTTCAAAACTGCCACAACATTTGTGTAATTATAGGGGCAATTCTATAATAGAGGGGAGAAATTTTGTTACCTAGAATGGTGGTTTCATCCTTCATGGGAATTTTTTAAAATTTTTGATATAATTTGTATAAATAAAGGGGACCAAAAGGGTTCAATCAGAATAATAAGTAAAAGAGGGAAAGGGGTTAAAAATTTCCCTATGGAGTATAAAATAAGATATCATTGTGCCATTATTAAATCTATATCATGAGTGTCACACCATATAGAATTTGGGTACATACAATTACAATGCTTGGTAAAACATGGGGTGGGGGCATAATTAGCTCTGTCCCATTTCTAGATGATTTTGGAACTAACAATTTTTGAACACTTATTGGACCATATTTAGAGGAGGGTAAATCTCCAGTCAATTATGTAATTTTGATAGTGTTATGTGATTGAGTTTTTTAAATACTATGTAATTTAACTATAGGATAATTAATTGGAACCTTATCACCCATCACTAGTAAGCAAAATAGATATTCATATATATTATTAAATAAGTCTTGCTAAAATTGAGCTTGAGTTGCATTGTAGTTAAGTGGCACATATTCATACTTAGATTGATGCACTTACATATCATGTGAGTTCATATAATATTGTTGATCATGTGGATAATGTGGTTGTTAGGTTAATGGATTTATATGGTATTTTGGATTCTGTGTCAAATCATCATCACAAGTAGCAGTATAATCCATGACACTTATTATGTATCGAGGCATATTGGACACTATTTAAAACCAAATAATTTAATGTGAATGCAAGTAATTAGACTTGAAATTTGAATAGACTCATATTAAATGTGATTTTCAAATTAAAAGAGAAATTTTTGGCTTGAATAGTTTGAGTTGAACATGAGAACTAGTACTAATACTAGAATTTAATTTTAATCTTGAATTAGTTTTGATATAAAATTTGGAATTTGATTGAAATGGGTATAAATTCACATGAAAAACATAACAATATGATTTTAGATTAAAAAAAAATATGTGTTTAGATAAATTTGTACATGTAGAATGAAATAATTTTTTGACTTGAAATTTGAGAAGAGTAATACCTCTTTGTGAAAGTGTCTGTATATTGTTAACATAACAATCAATCAATCAAACTAATTCTTTTGATACAAATGCTTGGAGAGAGGATTATAAAATTTAATATTTTTAAAGTAATTAATGTAATTATTAGTGGTTGTTTTAACCTCTTAGGGTTTTACTATGTAAATCCTAAGCTAGATTAGAGGGTTAGGTTTATTGTTAATCTAGAATAAAATTGGAAATTATTGATTCTATGGGGATTTAAAATAAATAGTAAATAAAAGGAGAAAAGGTACTTATCTAGATATATATATATATATATATATATATATATATATATATATATATATATATATATATATATATATATATATATAAAGGTTTTCATGAATCTAAGTACTAGATATAGATGAGTATACATAGAGGAACCTTTCATCTATTGATTATTTTTCAAGATCTGAATCTGGACAATAATGCCCCCTTTAGGATAATAGCACCATGTGGCACTAGTGTCTAATTATTGTACTAGTGTCTTCTATATAGTGAATATCTATAAGTTTTAAGAAATTTTTAGGAGTTATTAAAGGTCTTTTAGGTCAATCGATGTCATGCAAGAGATTATTTATGTCACTATTTTGACTAATTTTTCTCTAAAACCCTAACGGATACCTTCACACATGAAATAATGAACTAATCAAATGTACAAGGAAAGGAAAAAATAAGTTGTGTGATGTTATGATAAAATGTAACATAACCCATATTATCTTAGACATTCCCTACACTAACCCCAATACTAGATGTCTTAGATTGATGGTAGTTCTCCCTTCAGTAACATGCACCATCAAATTTCATGGTATACTAGAATGAATTTTTCATAAGCCCTTATTTTATCAAGCATGGAAATGTTTAGGTGTGAAATTTGAGTAGTATGTAGAGTATTTGAGTTGTACTATTAGTTGGTTTTATGTAATAAGTGCCAAAATAGAAAGTTCTAGATGTAAAATGCCTTGTGAGTGTCTTTATACAGTAGGATCTTTATTTGGAATATAATGCCTTGTTCTTTGGCTAGTAAGTCATGAAAAATATATAAAAAACATAAGATAAGGGTCACAAAGGGGTTAGGACTCAAACACAAGTGAAATGACCCATCCGATATTGAAGCTAAAAGTGGACACTAGCACCATGTTGTACTAATTTCCTAAGAGTGGATTTAATGTCCTAAGGCTCAATATAGAGAAAAAAACTAGGGATGATAGGCTATAGTCCCCTAGGATAGGAAAAATGTGACCTATGATTGTTGGTGTTAAAAATATGGAAAATAAGGCATAATAAAGATCAAAAGACTCAAGATAACCATGACCATCACTAAGAGACCTATGTGAAAGAGATAAAATACATAGTATTTATGGTTGCTTGACCAAATTAGTGTGTTTACATTTCCCCACTTTTTATTCTATTAATATATTGAAATGGAAGTACTAGGATAACATAAAATATAAATGTGTACCTATAATTACCTATGTTAATATAATATAGATTTGGCCCACTTATTAGCAAGATAAGTGGATAAGAACTAGAGTGTGACATGTGAAGGGAAGACATATGGTGTGAATACCCCAAGTACTGAAACTGAGTAGTAAATTGAATGCATGGTGAAATAAGGCTCATTTGTCCCCACTCTAAATTTGAGTATGTAAAATGAAGGTGTGAAAATATAAGGCTCACTTTCCCCTACTCTAAATTTGAATGTGTAAATTGGGTTTGGTATAATGCTATGGGCAACCACTATAGATGGCCCTATGACCCAAACTAGTGAAAACCTCGTGACAATACTGATGTAACTTGATGAATCTAAAAATGGGGACTAATAACATGTACTCTGCATCATGCCCCCTAATCTTGATATCTGATTGATGTAGTTGTGTATCTAAATATCTAAATGAACTGATATATATGTTTCAAATTTGTATATCTATGTAGAGTGTACATCTGAATACCTATGTAAAACCTATGTATACATGTGTATCTATATCTCCAAAAACCTATGAAAATCTGTGTAAACTTGTGTAGACCTATTCATATTTATATCTAAAAGTTTATGACTTTGGATGATTATTTAAACTTGTGTAGACCTATGTGTCTATATCTCTAGAAATATGTGTCTATGGATGATTGTGTAAACTTGTGTATATGTTTACATCTAAATTCCTATGTAAACCTATGTAGACCTATGTGTTTCTATCTCTTAAAATCTATGATCCTAGATGCCTTTGTAAAACTTGTGTAGACTTGTGTGTCTAAAAATCTATGATTATGGATGCTTGTGTAAATTTATGGTGACCTATGTATGAAAATATAAATAATTTGTACATCTGAATGCCTATATAAACCTATGTATACCTATGTGTCCATTTATCTAAAAATATGTGTATCTTAAAGCCTATGTAAACTTGTGTAGACCTATGTATCTGTATCTCTAAAAATATGTGTAAGCTATGCATTTCAATTACCAAAACAATATATAAATATATTTTCAGCCATTTTCATAAGATTTTTGAGACTATGATGAGGATATGTCACCAAAAGTAGTAAGGATCAAATGTGTTGGTGTTACTTGGTAATTGTGATGTTGTAGTAGGTTTAGATAATGTATTGATTATATAATAGTTAATAATGTAGTGTGTAGTTGGATAGGTACCTAGTATTTTGTATGGTTAATAATAATATGATTATTTTTTTCATTTTTTAGGTTTGAAAATGATGATAGTATTTTTTTAGCAGTTTGGGATAGAGTGTATCAATATCAAGTCCCATGTAAAATAAATGATTCATGAATCAGAGCTATGGTTCTTAAAATATGGAAATAACAAGAGAGTTTAATTAGTGAAATTAGTGCATAGGGGTAACATTAATAGGGTGGCATTGGGTAATTTATGACTTAAACAGGTCATTTTTAATAATTGGTAATTCATTTACATCATTTTATTGGAAAAAATTGAGTTTGAGAGAGAGAAACATGTTGAAGAGACAAGATTCTAGTTTATCATTCCATGAGGATTTTGAGGCATGTATTCAGGCCAAGAGGTTCACTTGGTAAAGGAACCAAACATTTCCTTTTTATCATTTTTTTGTCTACTTTTCTAAATTTTATAGAAAATGACTATTTTGGGTTATTTTAGAGAAGTTGGCACTACTATCACATTATGGGCACTAGTGTCCAAATCTTGGTGCTACTATCTAGAGTGTGGCACTACTACCCAGTGTCACTATCCTATAGGTAGCATTGGTGTCTATTAGGCCTCATATGTGTTTCTCAACATTGTTGACTAATATTTTATTCCTATTTTCTTTTAATGGTTGTAGTGTTCTTTTAATGATGTCAGATTTGGCTGTAAATTTACAAGTTGATGCCCATATGAGGGAGTTATATATAGGTAATATGATGGAGACTATATGGGGTTTTACCATGTTTTAAGCTAAGATAGAGGTGCTCAAGAGGACAAGCCTATGATATGTTGATTTCTTGGAGCCTATGCCTTATGATAAGTATATGATCACTACATCATGTGAGAGGTGTAATGTAGACATGTGTACATTCTGACTACCTATGGGTGAGATTACTATGACATTTGAGGATATATATTGGATTCTTTAGTTTTCAATCTATAGGAAACAATATCTATTACAGGAGGTTATTGGTCCTCAAGCTATGTAACGGGCATCTAGGTACTTATTTTCCATTCTAGTGGGGTCTCATCACTTAAGGAGTTAGAGTGACATATTATTTACCATGGTTGTGATGGTTGATGTTCCATATTTACAAAAATTTATATATGTGTTATTGTCATAATTTATTTCCATGGATGGGAGTGGTGTCTCTATCTCATACATGATGCAAGAAATAATGTATGATATTGAGCATCATGAAACTGTGTATCATTGGGGTTGTACCATATTGGATCATTTATATAGGGACCTATACCACTTTTCATAGGAGATGAGTGGTGGTGTATCAATGCATCAACATTATTACATTGTTGGGCATATAAGCACATATATTTGAGTAGGCTAGTGGCACATTCATGAGATGGATGGATTCATCTATAGGTATTTATAGAGAGTTGGACTAGAATATGGCATGCACTAAGGAGGAGTACTACATATTTTCAAAAATTAATAGATAGTTTGAGAAAAAAGGATATCATTTGGAGACCCTATAGGGGCTATTAGGGGTGGCTTGAAGATAACTCATAGTTGAGGTGGATTCAAGTTAGCTATTATATACATGATTTTTAAGATAATGCATATGATTAGTTTTAGTATGTGAGTTTTACCCAATAGTTTAGGGTTATATAGGATGTGCCCCCATCACCTTTAGTGTGGTTGAAGAGTTCTCAAGATCTTGTGAGTCTAGGTAGTAGGGTAAGCCATTGATTATTGAGATAAATCATATGCCAATGATAGAGTGTGATCCATAGATTGAAGCACTAGATGTGGATGATGTTTGAGTGACCAAGACCTTTGCATCCTAGTAGAGTGACCACATATGATCACCTCTATTCTCGAGAGATGAGATGATCGTAGAGGAGGTACTAGATGTAGCCCTTGAAGGTTGTTGATGGTAAGTTAGATAGGTGGCTTTTTGTTCCATATAGACTTGCTTATGTGTTTTGATATAATAGGATTCTTATGTATTGTATGGATACATGTAGGTGTAGGAGATGATAAGTATTAGGAGGTTTCCATTGAGTTGGCACTATGTGAGTTGACATGACATATCCAAAATGATACCATGAATGATGGATTAGTGGAGAGGGACACTAATGTAGCTAGAGTGCATGTCCATTTGTTTGATTAGTCAACCACAGTGACTTTGGCATTTAGGTGATCAATAAAATATAGAGATGATTTATGTGCAGAGTTGTAGAGGTGGATCATGCCCTATCTATATGCTCTAGGTAGGGTGAGTAGTCTATAGTAGATGGCTACATATAATTTTAGTATGAGTATGCTAAGTGTAGGGCTGATCTTAGTATTTATTGGGAGAGAGAGTAGGCATATCCATAGATCAACATCTCATAGAGATAATAGGGCCTCTAATTCTAATTTTGATGTGTTTGATAGTGACAGTGAAGGAATTGGTCCTAGTAGTCATGTTTTCATCATTAACTGACACACCATATTTGTATTGAAATGATGTTCTAAGTTATATATATATATATATATATATATATGGTTGTGTAATTTTTCATCTAGCTCTGGCTATATTATATAATTTTTTATGCATTTAAATTTGTTTGATTTTTTGAAATGCTGATGTTTGTAATTTTGGTTTGGTTAGAGAAAATTTAATTGATTGTATATGTTGTATGAATATTTTGGTCATATGTGTAAGAGATTTAAGTTTTTTTATTATATTGTTTTATGGTGTTTTATTTATATCTCATAATATGTCTACATGTATAACATGTGATAGCGATATGCCCTTTGTGAACCTAGATGGAATGGAGAACTAATGACCATACTGCTCATGTTATGTTACTATAGACATAGACTATGAAATTGGAACTACTTTTGATTCATTGTTGGTGTCTACATATGTAGACTTTGATGCAAAAATCTTGATTGATTGATGCTCTAAAACTACACTCGGATTTGTTTGATTTATTGAAAATATTTTAGTCCATGTTCAAACTGAAGCTACATTCTAATCTATATAATAATTTCCATATATATTTAACATTTTTCTAATTGAAACTATGCCCTTGGGTTGATAATTATTCCCAAATATTTTGATTGGTGTGTGCACTGAAGGTGCATTTTGAGATTTTTAATTATTTCCAAATATTTTGATCAGTGTTTATACCAAAGTTGTGCCTTTGGATCTATAGTTATTCCAAAATATTTTAATTATCGTATGCACTAGAGATGTGTTACAAACTCTTTGAACTAGTTTCCATCTCTATTGGGCTATAATGTAGGGGATTACTAATAAATGATTGCCATGAAAGTCCTCGGGATTGTATGATGAGTAACTAATGGTTCCTTAAAATTAACATCCTAGGATAACTCTATAATAGATGAATTCCATATAGGAGAGTGTGTTGAATGAGGGCCTAATGTCCCCTATGTAAACTCTATGGTTCCTTTGATAACATACTAGTTAATGCAAGCTTAGAGTGCATAACAATGGTCACCCTAATGTCCATTTATTCAATGAAAATGATAATAATGTATATGTGGTACCTAGGTAAATGGTATGATGAATGATGATTAGTTAAAAGAAGTGTGATCATTCCATTATCTACTAGTGTAATCAAGATGTCATGAGGCCCAACCTTATCTAAAAATTGTATAACCCTTATGTATATATCCTATGTGATACTCACTATAGATTTTGTTGTGTAGAGTGGCTCTTTACCCTTAATTAGTATTTATATTGGTTGTTTGGGTTCCATTGGTTTATAAATTATAATTAGAGTAGGCTCTTGTATCAAATTTGATGACTGATTTTCTAAGGGGCCTATAGCCAAATCTACCTCTGACTATGTAATTACTAATTCTAACTATGCCTCTAGTGATATAGTTACATTTCATAGATGTTTATGATTTAGATGTCTGATATAACAATCTATCCTTGAGAGCAAATATTAAACCTCTAACAAATATGTATTGAATTTTTAAATACATTGGTTGATAAATTAATTGATGCAAACAAGCTTTGAACCATAGAATGTATGTTGATGTAGGATCTATCTCACCCTAGTATAGTGAAGGTAACCTCTCATTTGTGACTAGAGGTACATTATTTTATATATAATTCCTATGGAAGACTATCTATATCTCCTCATATGTATGTAAGGATCCACTAGGGAGTGTATGGTGGAACCAATCTAGTTCTTTATCCTTTTGTGACTTTAGAAACACTTGTAGTATAATTAACTTGTTTGTAATATGGGCCATGGATTTCTCATAATCTTGATGGTGTAAATATGGATCTCCTTGTCCATCAAATATAGGTAACACCATTATTTTAAAGTTATGTGACAACCTCATTCTTGAAATTATACATGGAATAGGGTTATTATGTAAAACATCTACATTAACCTGGGAGTTGTGTTTTTCATTCTCTAGAGTGAAATTATGTACTTATTTTTACAAATTACCCACAACATGCAATAAATAAATCAACACTTGTGAAGGTATATTATCATTATCAAGGGGTTCATTTAATGCTTGTTTTTTTTTTTTTTTAGCCATTAGTATATTAGATTAGAAATATCATTTAGGAAGGTTTGGTGTGCTCTCAATAACTTTTAGATGTGTTATAGCTTAGACCTAGTTAGATCGAAATAAGCTATCACCCTCATTTGGGTTTGTTTGAGAACTAGGTTATACTATAGTAAGGTGGGTTAATGGGGATTCATTATTATCTTTTCTATTTTTAGGTTGTGAAGTAATATCACATACTTGTTGCATAGAAGGTGTTTTATTCTCTAGTGAATGTAAATTATGCACATAAGAATAAGTTTTTGTGTTTGTCCTTTTACATTTTAACCTATTATTTTTTTGAACAAGAGAGATTTGTGAGGTAAGAAAAGAAGTAAAAGTTGTATATTTTATGTCATCTTCATCAAAATCACAATAATCATCATTATCCCATGGTTCATCTAAATCATATTTTAATTAATTTGAAGATTAAGATTGTAAGAAGTATCATCCATATGCTCATTAAGATAAAGAGAAGGAGATGATTTTTAATTTTTACTACTATGCAATATAACATCATGTGTAAGTGTAATACAAGGCATTTGCTCACTAGTCATTTTTGAAATGAAAGCATGATTATCACTTTATATTTTGGCAATAAGATAAGGATAAGTAACAACTATGTTTTTTTTCACATTATTACATATAGGTCAAGATTTAAAAACATGTGAATTATCTATTTGTGGAAAATAATCATTACATTGAGCTTGAAATGTGAATGAAGGTGATAAAGTAATTTCATCTACCTTTGTTTGTGAATTATTAAAAAGTGTAACATATTTTGTATTTGACTGAAATGTAATTCAGAAGGGTAAATAAGATGTATTTTTTTATCTACTTTACTTGAAGCATGAAAAAGTGATTTTCATGTACTAAAAATATATTTATTTATTTTGAATAATGAAGGGGCAAAAGTAGTTTAAAAGCTAGGATCACATTGGAATAAAACACTACCAACAAGATTTTATTTCAGAATTATATTTTTAATTAGATTTTTAGGAGTAAGAGAATAGTATTAGGAAAGAGAAGATGATGTATCTAATTCATACAAATGTTCATTTGTATTTTCATGCTCATAATAACCTGCATATCCATCATTATAACAATAGTCATCATCATCATCATCATCATCATTATAAGTGAGGTCATTGTCATGCTCTAATGTAATATCTTGAAAATTTGTCCATTCATTATTATAATCATGAGATAAATTAAATGTTGCATCAAGTGGATGAGGGGTTGAAGATTTTTTAGATGCCATTTTAAATTGGCCAAATAAGATAGTGTAACTAAGGGATAATAAACACACAAGAGGTAGAATATAATCTAGCACAAGTATGTGTGTAATGTGTGATTTTGTTTAACAAAGTTTGTAATAGAATATAGGATTATTTTTTAAACCCTAATAGATAATGTTTGTGTGTATATGGACCTATATATGGATCTAGGGTTTTAATTTTAGGGTTGTTTTACAAATATTTAAATTAAATTAAATGAATAAAAACCTAGTATAGGATTAGTTAAATTAATTAGGTTAATTCAAAAAACTAGAAAATAAAATTATTGTAACCCTAATTTAATGAATAAAATTTAGAAAAGGTGAAACCTAAGTAAAATTAGGGGTTTTAATCAATATTCAAAATAAGATAGGTTCAAAAAATGTTTTAACCTCTTATGTTTTTATTGTGTAAATCCTAATCTAGATTAAAGGGTTGGGTATGTTGTTAATTTGGAATAAAATTGGAAATTATTGATTCTATAGATCTTTCCAAAAATACTAAATACAAGGAGAAAGGGGGCTTATCTAGATATACACAAATGTTTTCATAAATCTAAATATTAGAGACATCTATGAAGACATAAAGGAATATTCCATCTATTGATTCTTTTTTGAGATATAGATATGAATAGTAATGCCCCATTTAGGACATTAGTACCATGTGGCACTAGTGTCCAATTTTGGCTCTAGTTTCCTTTTTATAGTGAATGTCTATAACTTTTAAGGAAGATGTAGGAGTTATTAGAGGTCTTATAGGCAATTTGGTGTCGCATGGGAGCTTGTTTGTGTCACTAGTTTGACTGGTTATTCTTCAAAACCCTAATGAATACCTGCATACATGAAACAATGATAAAAAAGAAAGTAAAAACTAGGTTGTGGGATGTTACGTTCACATGGAGTAGAACTCTTATTGTCTTAGGTGTTGCCTACATTAACCCCAATGCTAGGGGTCTCATATCACATGTATTTATCCCTTATAGAATGTGCACCATCAACTTGAAAAGTATTCTAAAATGAATTATGGCTAGGAACTTATTTTATCAAGAATGCAAATGTTTAGGTGTGAAATATGAGTAGTATGTAGAGTATTTGAGTTGTAATATTGGTTGATTTTATGTAAATAGGTGCCAAAATAGTAAGTACTAGATGTAAAATACATTTTGAGGCTCTTTATGTAGGAGGATATTTTTTTTGAATATAATTCCTTATTCATTATCCAACAAGTCATGAAAAAGACATAAAAAAACATAAGATAAAGGTAATAGAGGGATTAGGACTCAAAGCTGGGTGAAAGGGCCCATCAGACACTAAAGCCAAAAATGGACACTAATTCCATGTGGCATTACTATCTTGAAAATGGTGATAATGTACTAAGGCTCAAAACATAGAGATAATTAGGGATGATAGGCTAGGGGTCCCTAGGACAAGAAGAAAGTGACATATGACTATTAGGGGTATTGAAAATAAGGAAAATAAGACACAAGAAAGATCAAAAGACTTAAGATGACCATACAAATAAGGAATATAACTATCACTAAGACTTTTGTGTGAAATAGCAACAAAATTATTAGTACTTGTGATTTCTTGACCAAAATAGGGTGTTTATAGTGGTGTTTTAATCTTACCATTATCATAAAACGTCTGTACATGAAAGACATCTTCAGGTGATGTTATTTGTAACCCTATATCAATGAATGTTTTATGTTTTAAATGTCATATTCTAAAGTATTTTTTATTTAAATAAATGGTCTTGATATACCTTATAGTACATGAGCACAAAAATACATCAAATAGATGCTAAGATTTAATGTTCATTTACCAAAGGGTATTGTCCCTTTATGACCAATTCATCCATAAAATTTTAGTGAAGTGTTATCAAAAAAATCAAACTCTGAGGGATATATTATCTAAGATATCGATGATTTAATCTCAATTTATATACCCCATTAGATAATTAGGTTTGGTAATAATTTTGGGTAATGGAATTATAGTCATCATACCCTAAATACTTGTGAGAAGGAAATGACACCCCTATCATCCAACCAACATAAAAAGGAAATTTATTTCCATATTGATTCTTAGGAATCCCACTGATGTCAAGTGAAGACCATAATATGAAAATATCTTAGGATAAAACAAGTGATCACCTCCATGTTTCTAGGTCACCCTACCAAAGGGGAGAATATACATGTGAACAGATCACACAAGCACACAAGCAAACACTTTAAACAAATAATTAAAGATAAATGAGAAGAAATGAAATTATTTTTATTGCACCAAATCAAGAGATAAATTATTTTTAAATTTATAAAATAAATGTGAATGGATAATATGTGTTTTGAATGGATCACCACACCCCTTTGGAATCTATAAGGAAAAAAAATGTGAGTAGTTTTGCTTGGTGGGTCTTTGTCAAGTGAGGGAGGTCAATTTTCTTCATTTTAACAACTCTTGGTTTTACCACACAAAGGTGAATTCACCTTTTCATAGGGAAAATTATTTATTTTTTAAGAATATGCACATAAGATAGAATAAAACATTGAAAAACATAGACAAAGGTGAATTCACTGAATAGAAGGGTTAGTTTCACCAATTATATATCAATTTTTTTGAAATAAAAGTAAAATCAACTAATCAGTAGGAAAATAAATTTGTACAATACTTGAAAGTGAATTCATCAATAAGATATAAATGTCATTGATTTTTATACAATTTCACCTATCTCATAGACAAATTCATTGATTTATGAGGTTATTTCTCTAAATATAAAACCTACTTAGGAAACAAAACATATGATAAAATAGAGAACATAGATTTTTTTGTTGGTTATGTTGGTATTTTCATTGATTTGGTGATTTTTTTCACTAAAATAAAAGTTAAATTCACCAAAACAAAGGACAATTTGGTTTTTAATAAAGAAAACAATCTATGTGATACCTAGTGAATTCACTAATTTCTAGATATATTTCACTAATTTTGTGTTTTATTTTACCAAACATAGAACCTACATAAAATATAGAATAGAAAATAAAACATAGAATAGAGATATTTTCTCCAATTACATGGACATTTTCACTAATTAGCATAAATATAGTGGTGAATTCACCATTTTTAGAAATCAAATTCACCGATATGTAGAGGTGGAAAATTGATCACAAATTAACTTAAAAAATTATATTTTTAGCAAAAAAAATCAATAAAATCTCATTATAGAGTGTGGGTTGGAGTTAGTTCCACTAGGTGTGCCATATGTGTCATTAAGATTAATATAGGGGTTAAAAAAAAATTTAATGAGTATACAATCAAAACCAACTATTATCTTAGCACTTCTAGCCCAATGCTAGGCCTCGTGAGCTAAGGCAGAGCTAATTAACACCAAAATTAATAAAATAAATAAATAATTATTACCTTCCTTTTCAATGATTTTCACATTGTCGTAAGCGGATTTAGCTTATATGTAGTCTCAATAAGTCTTTAAAAATGTTATTATCATGAAATAAACCATATCCTGTTGAAAACCTTAAATAATTTAATTGATAATAAATAAATTTGATTCATAAGATATTTTAAGAAATTGATAAAACTTCTTTATTTAAACAAAGCATAGGAAATTAATAAGCGTGCCCATTTATTTATAGGTAGAGTGTTTCATCATTATCCATTCATATTGTATACTATATGAAGTGTGGATAATTCATCTCAAGGCCTCACATCGATCACCAATGTGATCCATTCATCATTTCCAAGATTAAGGGTGGATAAATGTCCTAAAAATATCCCAAGGGGGATTACAATGAGCCCCCCATCTTACATGCAAGAAGGAGGGTGGAGAATACCCTTCCAAAATATCTTGAGGGATGAAATGAGATACCTTCATATTTTTTCCAATGTGGATGGTGGAGAATCCTCCTCAATAATATCTTAAACTATGTAATGAGGGCCTTTAATCTTGTCTCCAAGATGGAGGGTGTAAAATTCTCTTCAATAAAGTACCCCACATGAGATGGAAAAGGGAGAAATTGAATTAAATAAAATTAGAAATTCCAATTCCATGGAATTTAAAATTAGAGGATGGATTACTTAAACTAATAAAAAATTATTGATTTAATTAATATGATATGAATCATGAACTTGGTTTATTTTATTGATTAAGTAGGAAATGATTGATTGGTCAGATAAAGGTAGATGACAAGTGATGATGAGAAATATGACTAGAGTGATAATTGAATTATCTTGTACAATTAATTTCCACATTTAGGGATGTCCCAAGGTGAATTTTACCTCTTATGATGGATGAATAGAAGAATTATCAATGAAAAAATGATTTTAGATTTATTTGAGTGAAATTGTAGGAAGTTGTGTTGTTTTTTAATTTTGATATGAAAGTGATTAAAATAGAGTGTCTACACCTGACAAACTTATTTATTATATAGATAAATTAGAATGGTTTCCACTCCTTCATATGCATATATCATTAATTATTTAATTTACTATACATATCCTAATGGTTCCATTTCATACAAAATGTGGTGCCTTGCATCATTACATCAAAATATGTTATTATGTATGAGAATCTCCTATAAAAGGTCATATTTCATTACCATGTAGGCATTTACATTGGACACTTTGGTCACAATGCAACTTCTTGGAAGATACATAGGATGGGATACTTATATCCCACTTTAAAACATGAAATCATTAATTATGTGCATAAATATATGAAGTTTCAGCATTTATCCTATAAAATCCACATCCCTACTATGTCTTTTCAACCCATTGTTACTCCATCACCATTTTACACTTGGGGTCTAAATTAGATAGGAAAAATCTCTCCCTCTTCCTCAAATGGTCATCATTTCATCATCACAACCACTAAGTATTTTACCAAGTATGTATAAACTCTACCTCTAAAAACTATTACCATATCCATCATCACTAAATTTATTTTGAATCAAATCATTTATCAATTCAAAGTTTTGTAGGTCATAGTCACACACAATGGGTCTTCTTTCAATAATCTCAAGGTCTATGAAGTGTGTAATAAATTTTCCATATCTCAACACGTGCCATATTTATACTATCCATATGCCAAAGTCCAATCCAAGGCCATGAATAAAACCCTAAAGTCAATATTGGTAAAAATAATTAAATATACTAAAAGGGATTGACACCTACAAATTCACCCAACATTATGGGCCTATATGAGGAGTGTTTCAATTCAAACAATTAAAACCCCTTGTTACCTTATGTTTGGATAAAAATTTATTCTACCTCTATATGTGGATATACATAGACTTTATGTCTCTCTTTAGGGTTTCCTTGATAATGAAGAGTATTAAAATGCATGGCTAGCTGAAATGAAAACTTTAGTTGAGAATTGACTCATTATTTCATAAAACCAAATTGTATAAATATAGTGCATGGCCTAAAAAAAAATGTTAATGAGAACCCAATATAATTATTATAAATTATATTTAGGCTCAAAAATATAATAGATAACAAGAAAGGATAAGTTCAAAAGTTTAGACCTAACTAGTTAGGTCCTTATTTAGCGACTTGAGATTTTAAGAATGGATCCTATTAGTTATGAACTCTATAGGGAAAGTATTTTGGTGAATATATGAAATATTTTTACCTTAAAATATTTTATATTTAGTCATATTTATCTGACATTTGGATCATTGCATTGTATTTTCCATTTTCTACATATTGTCTTGCATATTAGATGTAGTGTTTGGTGATTATTTGGTTGTCAGTTATCACAACAAAAAAATTTAGAGTGTATCTTATAATCTCATTTAATTTTCACATTACTATATTTTCTTATTTTAAACATTATAAAAATTATCATCATATTGGTTCTTTTCTTAATTCTTACAAGAAGAATATAACTCTCTTTCCTAAAATCTTCTTTCAAAGCTTAGAAAATAGTAGCCTATAGCTTAGTCTAGAAATTTGTACATGATAGAGTCTCCTCTTATGTTTCCCTAAAATTATAAAAATATCATTATCAAAATACATGTAACATTTCTCTCCTATTTGGGTCTTTGGTGATGAGCTCTTGCATCTTACTAGTTGCATGTGGTAAGGATGTGAGGGTTAAGGACCTTACCAATAAATAATGTGAAAAATAGAAATAAAGAAACTCATTTTAAATTCAAAATATTATTCAAATAAAATTAAAATATCATTTATATCTCCCTTCACCAATATTTTAATTTGATGCCTTGCATCTTACTAGTTGAATGGGATTGGCTTTGGGGAGATATCCCCTTAGTTTCCTAAATATAGTCTTTGGTGATGAGCCCATGTGTCTTCCTAGTCATATGAGATTAAGTGTAGGGGGTTCAAAATAAAAATTAAAAATCTAATGCAAAATCAATGACACATTAGAATGTGTTTGATAAAATTTATTTAAAAATATTGTTTACATATCTATGATGAAAAGGGTAAATTTATCTCATTTACTCATTTTTTAGGGTTAGTTACCTATAGATGAAGCCAATAAAGTTAGTATTTTGTAAGTTTATTAAGAATTTCATTTTACACCTTTTCTTGTAAGGATTAGGTCATCCTACTTTTTGATGTGAATTTTTGATGTGCAATTTTCATTTTACCATCTCATGGATATCATATTTCCCCTTTTATTCCTTTGATACAAGTTAAAAGTCATATGTTATATAAATAATATAACTCATTAGTCACCTAAAATTTTAATTTTATCACATTTATAGTGTTACACATATTAATCATTTTCCATTGTATGATTTTCATACATTTTTTTCCATAATCTCACATCTTTAATAATTTTCCATAGCATTACAAAAAATATAAGAGCTACATGATATATAATCACATCCTTAGTAATCTAAAGTGAATAAACTAAAAGATAATACATGGAAATTAAACACATAAAACTTCAAGGTAAGTCACTAATATAAAATAAAATATTTCCACATATATCATAATAGTGTCAATTTTTTACAATCATGTATCTAGTACAATCATCTATATAGAGGGAAATGTGTCTCAAAATCTCAAAAAATAAAAATAATATTAGAGGCATATATATGTAAAATAGGTCCTTATAGGATATTTTATCCTCCTCTATAAAGTTATTGATGTTGAATAATGTCATGGATTGTGGCTCCAAGGATACCTTATGTTGGTCCCCCCTTTGGAGGACATCTCCCCTCATGTCCATTGGCTGGAAGAATCTTGAACCCATCTACCAGCCAAAGCATCAATTAAATCATTTACCTGAGCCTCTATCTCAATAGATATAACCTATAATAAACAAAAAAACACAAATTAAATTATTTTTATTTATTTTTTAAATATTTTAATATTTACAAAAACATAAAAATAAAAAATAAAATAATCTCTTTTCATCTATCTCTCCTTGCACGAAAAGATAGTTTAGATTTATTGTTTTAAATTACATGATAGATTAGTTGAGATAAAACAAAATGTGTATAATATTATATTATTTTCTTGTCTTTTTTTTAGAAACCTTCCATATAGAAACAAACTTTTACACACTCAAACACAAAAATCTTACCAATCTAAACAATCAAAACCTAGCATACTAGATCTAGAATTTCATTTTTTTATAGTAAATTAATTTTGTTTTAAGTCAATATATTAAAAAATATTAATATTATATTTTTATACTTTCATCCATATGACATTCCATTTCATAATCAAACACTCAAATACTTTCAAAACTAGTTTCTAGATTGCATATGTGGAGATAAAAAATCTACATTATTAGTAGTCTTACTTTTTGGGGTTTTATATTTGATTTTACATTTAAATTATAGGAAAATATATATTTAATAATATCATACCACCTTATTTTAATAATAAAATAATAAAAAAAATATTATTTTATTTGAATTTCATTAGACAAAACATCTTAGTACTAGGAAAATATAGAAAAGTTGATACTTACATATTTCTTTTTTATTTTAAATTTTAACTTTGTAGGAATTTAAAACATTATAAAATAATAAAGAAAAAATAATCTCTTTTTATATAATTATTCACTAATTATCTTATTTTATTATTTCATTTTCATCAAGTAGAGTAATTCACTTTATTTTATCAAACATTGTCAAAACAAAACTCAAACATTCAGAAAATCCTCATGAATGTGAGAATAAGCCACAAACCTTGCTTAATGAATAAACATATAAATTATATAATTACAAAAACATCATCCAAACAAGTTAATAAATTTCATTACACACATAAAAAAAATTATTTTTTATTTCATTGCACTTCCAAAGCATCCATTTCTCATTAATGTTGGTCTTTCCCCTATAGTTAAATCTCCTATTCTTAGAAGAAATTTACAAAGTTACATTAGTGTATAATTTATATTATAAGTATTATATTGAACCCCCATAAAAAATATCATTGTTAACTCACTTAACACTATTGACAAGTAAGAACAGATTCTATATTCTCCAATAGTTATTTTAACCCAAAATTAAGGTCACCAATATAATTGTATCTAAGCTTAGCTACCCACCTCCCTTTTTTTTCTTCATTAGGACTAGCCTAATAAAATTTAAATTTTATTTGGGTATGAAATTTATTGGGAATATCCAACTTTTCATGATCAATTAGATCCCTAAATTCATCCAACTGAAGCAATCCTGCTTAGTTATTCCTATTATTGGTTAGGAATTTTGTTACCTTGTCATCACTAACATAGATGAACCATGGAATTTTATATATTAAAAATTAAAACCCAAAAATTAACACCATGATTTAGAATATATGTTTTAGTATCATCATGAAAATCCACTAAAACTCGTCATCCAAAACCCCATTACTCAAATTATTCAACCCAATTCACATATTCACCCATCCATCTATCCATTACTTCAGTTGTCTCAGCCAGACCTCAATAATTTGAGTATACAAGTTAGAATGTTTCTTTCCATGTGTATATGTACATGTTCTCATGTTATGGAAACACTTTTTGATTTATAATCACTTTAAGGTAAAATATGAGCATTGCTGCCTTGTTAGTTTATTTTCTCAATATGAATTGAATGCAAAATAATGTAGATGGCTGGAATTTATTATTAATTATGATACTAACATTGTGTATGTTACATAAAAATAAAATATAGTATTTTTTTCTCTCAACAAAATAACATATTTGGATATTATTTATATTTTAAGTCTAATTTTATAAAAAAAATTCAGAGACAATAATCAATAAACCTTGAAGACATCAAAATATTTGCTAAACTAGTGAAAGAAATAGTGGCTAAAGCTGTTACTAACTACTCCTTAGACCTAGATGGAATTATAAGGTATCAAGTAAAAATATTTTTTTCCTAACTCTAGATATCTAAGGGAATAGGTATTGGATGAAGTGCATGCATCACCAAATTTTTATCATTTGGTTGTCATGAAAGTGATATGATCTAAAAAGGTTATACTTTTAGCATGGGATAAATAAGGATGTAGTTACTTATGTATCAAAATGCTTAAAATGTCAATGTGTTAAAGTTGAATATTGTCATCCAAGTGGTTTGTCATATCCTCATGTTGTTAAATAAAATAAGTGGGAAGTAATATCTATGGATTTTATCTCATGAATGCCTAAGTCTCGGGGTAGACATGACACAATTTTAGTATTAATTGATAAATTTTCCAAGTTTTCTCACTTCATTTCAATTAATATTTCAGATAATACCCCAAAATTTCCAAGATTTTGTGAAGGATATTATTTACCTTCATGTTATTCAATAATTTATTATCTTGGATAAGGATAAAAATTTTACATTCTAGTTTTGGAAAGCATTGAACTATTTTCTTGGGACAAAGTTGAACTTTAGTTCATCATATCATATTGAAATAGATGGTTAAATATAAATACTAAACCAAGTAGTGAAAACATGTTGAGAAGGTGTGTACTTGATCATTAATCTAAGTAGGATGATTATCTCCATTTAATTTAATTTACATATGATAAAACCTACCATTATGTTATAAAAATGGTGATTTTTGAAGCCTTGTATGGGTGAAGCTATATAAATCATATTAGGTAGATGGTTTGTAATATTGATTTGTTGTTGGTCTGAAGTGTTTATATGAATATAATGAGAAAATGTCTATCATTCAACAAATGCTTAATATTGCCACTGATAGGAAAAAGAGCTATGCTAATCTAAAAAGGCCTTTAAAGGAATTTAAAGTGTTGAATAAAAGATTTTAGAGGTTCAAAACCTGGATTAGATATATAAAGTTTTTCAATGCATCCATACTAGTTGGACACTTTGCTTATACATTGACATAGAGTAAAATATTAGTAGTGTTGCCTACAACCTGGCTCTTCCTCCTTATCTCTCTAGGATACAAGATGTGTTTCATATGGAATTATTGATAAAGTATATTTTTTATCCTTATAATATTATTTATTATAATGATTAATATGTGTTGGATGTGTAAGTGGTTCAGTTGGATCTAATCAGGATCATATCCCATCGTAGTTTTAACTTATGAAAAAGAAAACAAATAACATGTGTTGGTCCAATGGGACTAGCTGATTGAGAAAAGTGCCACCATGGAAGAAAAAAATATCTTTAGACAACACCATACTCATATATTTATTTATTCCCTAGGATGGTTCCTCATTTTTTATGGGTAGATGTCATATGGACATGCCTTCATAACATGGCCAATACACTTTTTAATTTGTCATTTTACTATTTATGAGATTTGGCATGTGTTTAGAGATGTACTTATTTTACAACATTCATGTTTTAGTTTTAGTTTTAGTTTATTATATATTTTGTTACAACTTTTATTTATGACTTATTTGATTATTTTTAAATTGGTACTATTGATGTCACTTTGTGATTGCAGGTAATAACTAAGAGTTAAGCTAGGTCTCAACCAGAAAGAACCACCAAACTATTGTGCTAAATTAATACAAGTAAATAATAATAGAGGTAAGTGAATGAGATAATTTAATTTTAAACCATGTCCTTTTGATGTTTCATACTATGTCAAACCAATTATGTGCATGCTTACTTTTTTATGAGTAACCATCATTGGTGCATGAATAATTTTGTTTGTTGTTTCAAATTGTAATGGTTAACTCGAAGTACCTTGGGGTCATATTTTTAAAAATAATATTTTTAATTAATATTTATTTATAATTCTTTGATATCCTTTGAGATGATTCAAACGTGCATTATTAGTACATTTTCATTTTAGTGCCTTGGGGAACATAAAAGACATTATGTACATATTGACTATTTTGACCACAAGTCAAAATAGCTCAAACCCCTATAGTCCAAAACTTGATATAAGGGTCTATTAAAATGTTATAAGGTGTGTCATGGTCAATTTTATGTAATTTAATGTCTTATTATCCTTGGTCATAGTTAAATCTAGTCATAAGTCATTCTATGGTATTCAAGGGGTTATATTTGGGTCATAAATGAAGTGGTATGATTTTCAAGGGTTTACAAGTGTTATAAACTCATTATCAACATAAATAATGTTATTACCTATTATATATGTTATTTTTTAAATGAAAAAATTGTAGGTGTTAACTGAAATCAAGAAAATATGTGAAAAGGAGGTTTTGGTGGTTGTATGGCCTATGGAAGAGAGTGGAACATGATAAAATCATATGCAGTGACCCTTCAACTTACCTAAATCCATTTCCATTTTTTATATTATTTTTAAGTTCCAAAAATGGGCCAAGACCTTCTCTCTTCTCCATCACTCCACTATGCATACAAAATTGGTCAACATGTCTTTTGATGGTATGACCAATAGGAGAGTCTCCAAGTCAAATGATCTTGGTGGTGGATATTAAACTAGGTTAGATTCAAATTAATGAAAATAGTTTGAATAATAGTTTCCTATTCTTTATGAACCATGCTTAAGAAGTTGATTGTCTTTTTCTACATACTAATCCCCATACCCTACAAGTTTTGCTTATTTAAGAGCTAGTTTTTACAATCTAATTGGTGAATTTGTTTCCAAAGGATGTTTAATTATTTCCCTCATGATTATCATATTTTGTTTCATGTTTATAAGTGGTTTTATGAGTTCAAACCTCTTATGTTATAAATAGAGTATGATAGTGAGGTTATAGACATGTTCATCCTTTATAGAAGGTTTATTTCTATAAAATAGTTTCAAATCAATGTGATACACTATACTTAAATTTTTTAATTTCATAACCATCACCTTATTTTCAAACATATTCTCTCAAGATCATGCATTAATTTATAACACAGTCACATGTGTCACATAGTCAACTTTTTACAAGTTTTAATCTACAATCATGGTGTCTTAAAGTGTGAGAAGATTCATATAAGGTATATTAGGAGTATCAAGTTGATGAAAACCCTCTTATAATCTTATCTTAAGCAATCCAAGCTCTCTGAATGGCATATAAGGGATTGTGATAATCAATGTAAACTACACACACAATCATACATAATGAATGAGCACCTACCAGAGGTCAACTAGGTTGGAGTAATGACACTTGATCCTTTTTTAATCATTTCAAGGTTTTAAACATTCATTTTAACACCTTGTAAAAGGTTTTTAACTTTTTACAAGCCCATACATCATGCATAGTACTCATGTCTCTACTCACTGCCCTATATACAGAAATGCACACCTACAAGTGACACCACAGAGATTTGAAAGTGTTTTTCAAAGTTGTGTGAACATATTTTGAGACCTTTCTCAAGTTTTAAGAGTTTAAATTATCCATGATAATCATGTTTGAGTTCATTTAGATGTAGTAAAACTTGGAAATCCATAATCAAATTAGAAAAGTTATTTTAGGGATAAATCCCTTAAACCTCCAAAATAGAGCCCTAGACACTTTTTGGTGATGTCATATAACAATGTAACAAGGAGTTTTGATGAATACAAATGCACCCATATTTTATAATTCATGAATGGGTATAAATTTTGAAAAGAGAGTAGGTTTTTTACTAGATGAACATGATGAAAAGAGGCTTCAAAGTCACATATTTATTCACTACAACTTTTCGATGTCTTTTATAGTTTTGAACTCTCAAGATCCCAAAGTGGCATAACAGGAGCATATCATTCATGAAAAGTGGTTATATGGAGGTGATAAGGACATTTTTTTTTCAAATATCATCAAAAATGGTTTAATTATAATGTTTTATCTTCCATCAATACCTATAAGTGTGTCATTGATCATAAAAGTCACCTATAGCCTAACAATAGGTGACTCACAAACTCATGAAGTGAACTTTGGTGACACTAGGCCTACATATATAATCATTTGCCATAAAGAGTTGGTTATAAAACCTTTAAATTATCCTAAGGTGTTAATTATTAGTTTTAATGGTTGATATTCACCTATATGCCCCCTTGTTTCTCTAAAAGGATCAACTATAGTTGAGTGTAGTTAATAATGACCTAAAAGATGACTGCCTTAGTGATTAGCCTAAAAAATACATGATGTGAAGTGAATTATATGAATATTTTATGATATTTATGAATATAATAAGTTATTTAGGCATTTCATATAATATATAAGACAAAATGTACAATTTTAGGTAGGTGAAATATAGAACATAGTCACACACAGTCAGTAGTCTAGACTAGTCAAGGTGAGAGTTTAGAAATGGAAGATTGGAAAAGGTTTGATGATAAACATAAATGAGATAGACTCCATAGTGACAATTAACACCTCAAGAGACTCAAATGTCATGGAAATATGGGATGGATTCACTCTAGTATGATAACCTATAATCATACTTGACACCATGTACACAATGAGTTATTTAGCAATCTACCTTGAGGGTTTGATGATGTTTAGAGGGACTAATGGTATGTTCAAGCCCTAAAATATTTCACATAATATCCTTATGACTTTTAAAATACCTTAATCTCACCCTTTTATATGTGGAAATAGGGGAATTACCTTATGTTCTATCTCAAATAGAGGGCAATCCTATAATGTTGAAACCCTAAAATTTTAGCTAATAAGGTAAAGAGAAAGACTTGGAAGGTGTTGAAACTTTTCAAGAGTGTTCCATGAACTATGTTAGACATGAATGAATTTAGGGTAACCCTCATACATATTCAAATACATACTTTATGGCCAAAACTCACATGGGATCAACAAACCTATTGGGTTTTAACTAAGTCTAATGCCCAAAAGAAGGTTTGATAACACTTTTAAGGCTAGAGGAGCATTGAAATGATTTGGAACACCTTCATAGGGAGATATAAGGTGGTAAAAACCTTTAGTTTTCATAAAAATACATGATAAATTCATTTCTTATCTTTAAATCTTGGAAGCTTGCACATAATGAAGAGAGAAGCTTAAGAGGTCAATTTGGGAAGCTAACATCATCATGGATGATTAGCCTGGGAGTCTGAGGAGTTGGAAAATGTTGAAAGAGTTCTTGAAAAAATATTTTGTGGAGTTTTTTGTGTTTTCCAACATTATACCTCTATGAAAAAATGCTAAGGGTGAAAACTACTCTAACCCCTCCAAAACCTTTGGTAGTGACCTGATGAATAAAAAAAATAAGGAGAGGAATCCAAGAGGGATATAAATAGAATTAAATTTATTGGATATTATATATGACTCTCTATGGCTACTTCCCATCATACTGAGTTGTACCCTACTTATATGAACAAGGTGTAAAATGGATTTTCTTGATTATTTTTGGTGTTGTGCAGGTATATAAGGGTTCCAAGAGATGAAATTAACTTTTTGATATATATTTGGACTTAATATAACCTCACATGTGCATTTCATGCATCACAAAATCTCGCAAATGCCTCTACAATTGTCTTCATATTATCTAGTCTAAATTGGCATAGTGAACAACCAAGTAAAAAGGTAAAATATCTAAGTGAGAGGAATTTTAAGGTTTTAATAATGTGTATAATTCCATTATGGTTCTTTAAAATGTTCATACACTCATATTTATGGATCATATTGGAAAATTGAAGACAACTTTGGTGCCAAGTGTGAGAGGTGAGTGAAAGATGGGTGATTATGACAACAATCAGTGATAACTCATGTCTAGAAGAATCGTAATGATTAGGGACACATCTAATGCATTATAGATAATTTTTATAACCCCTCCCTCTTATTTAAATCATATAACCTATCCCTAGTCTAATATGGAATGATCCATGAGGGCCAAATGATGAAGACAATTTCTAGGCAAGCAAATGAAGAGTCCTACACCACATTTTAGGAGTTTCATGATTTGAGGGATATTTTTCCAAGTATAACATCCATGATATATCTCATAATTCATTATATTTTATATGTAACTCCTTTTCTGATCTTGACACATGTTGTAGTGACTCTTAGATTTTATTCTCTTCTCTCTTATCTCAAATTCTATGAGTAGTAGACAATTTGGATCTATTAGACTAATTACACTCCATGTATGGAGAAGCCCTATTAGATTGAAATTTTATTTTTCCTTTGAAAAATAAATTAAAATATTTTTTTGAGTTCATGATCATTTTTTTAAGTGTGCAAAGTGATGTATGGTGATGTTAAGTGATAATCTTTTATCCTTGCTTATCCTTGTCCTCTCATGTGTATGTAAGAGTTCCTATTCTAACAGGTAATATATAGTGTATATAGTGTTTTAGGATCCTTTAAATTGTTAAATTATTATTATAGTGTTCAATATACACTCTGTTTCACTTACCTTGTGTTACCTTATGCATATCACCTCTATGTTAAAACACTTATGTTAGAACTTCTTAGGGCTTTGAAGCTGGTTTTTAGGTATTTTTACTTGGTGGAATAAGTTTGATGGTATTGTGGAAATATTTATTATGTATCACCCAATTATATTAATTTTATTTCATACAAAATTATATCCCTTTTATTACAAGTAATGAATTAAGTAGGTGATAATCACTTCAAGGAAAATTCATGCAGCTAACCCTTAAGCCTACAGGTCTACTTCTACTATAGGTAAACCCACATAAATATAACTATTACCATGTTTCCCAAATATATATGAGGCTTGAAAAACATCCTTTAGGGTGAAATATTTGGTGACAATATTTTTGGCATGCCTAGTGGGACACATTGTCCTTAAGATAACTTGTCAAGGTGAATGTTGGTCTTAACAAAATTGACTATAAATTGGTGTTCTACTCAGGATTTAGAAACTCCATTCAAGGTAAAATATAGTTCAAGACCATTTTTTGTCATATATTTGGTCTCATACTTCATGGTTCTTTCCAGTTCATCATCTAGTAGAGTTATCAATCCTATTAATCCACCTATTCAGCTTGAACTTCCTCTTGAAGTTTAATACCCTCAGCCTAATCTACCCTTTGAAGACAAAGAATATTTTTCTAGTGAAGAGATTGAATAACTTGAATAAATCCAATCCATAATGGTTATGACACATTCCTTACCTATTTTTAATACTTAAAATCCAATTCATCTTAATGCATATTATGCCATTCCCCCTTATGCTACAAAGAGTGTACCCATATTCAATGGTGAAGGTCATGTCACACTTAGTGAACACAATAGGGATATCTCCAAAAAGAATTATTTTCCACAATGTCACTAAGGATAATATTGACATTAGGATCCTTTCTATGTCCCTTAGAGGGAAATAAATTGATTGGTATAGGACTTTACCTGGTGGATGCATCACATCGTGGGATTATTTTGGAGTGTTTCCAACTTCAAGGTTTGAAGATCATAGTGACCATACTTCTAATACATCATCTCAATGTGATAAAAATATCCCCTAAGGAAACAATTCATGACTTAACTAAGAGGTTTCAAAATAATTGGTATATATTGCCTTTTCCCATAATGCCACCTACTAGCTTTGTGTTTCTCACATAGTTGAGATCTATTGGTATTGATATTTCCATTATGATTCAATCCATGAGTGGTTTAACTATTCCTAAAGCATATGAACTTTAAACTATAATTTAGAATTTACTAATTCAAGTATTAATGTTTAATCCTAAGGTATCTATGCCTCTACTACCTAATATTATTGCAAATTGTCCAAGTGTGGCCCAAGTTCCTAATGCAAATGCTAAGCCTAAAACTGCTCCTAAGAAGGTAGATGATTCCATGGATACATATGTATAAATTCAAATTCTAAGATCTCATATTAAGCAATTCAATATACCACAAGGTGTTCATCAAAATCCCTATCCCCATCATCATCAATATGGCCAAAAATATGGGATAGGAAGAGGTCAAAGGTATCTTAACTTCAATAGGTATGTCAATGTGTAGAATCCTAATTCCACCACTAATACAAGAGAGATGGTACCAGTGCAAAGAAAATTGGTGCAAGGAGAAGATTGGAAACATGTCCAATTCATGAATGCCAATGAGGGTAGAGAGAAAGATATATTTACTCAAGGATGAGACACTCCTCTCATATTAGTTGAAGATCAAGTCATGATGTAAGAAAGTGAGGATTGGCAGCCTCAAGGAGAGAGCCTCACTAACTTCTTGGTGGAAGATAATTTTATGCTCATTCAAAGAACTTATATTATAGACAAACTAGAACCAATATCAAGGATTTAGGAAGTGATAGTAATGTGCTTATAGGTTTAAATAATCCTTCTACAAGGAAGCAAAACATGGATACAAGAATGATAGTTCCAAATAATCCTACACCTTCTCAAAATTAAAACATTAGAAGGTATGATCAAGGTTGTTCAATACCTCAAATTCCAAAAAAAAATTGACTCCAAGGACTCAAGATAAGGTTAATACCTATGCCCTAAACATAGTGGATTCATTGAACAATGCCAAAGCATCTATCTCTTTATGAGATTTCCTTCATATGCTTGTCAAAAGAAAGTTCTTATAAAAATAGTTGTCCACTATCCCTAATAGTCCTTCACCTTCAATTAAAATTAATGGTCATATTGATCTTACCGATTCCCCTAATAACATTATTCAACCATTTACTAAAATTGAGAATCCTCCACCTTTCTACCTCACTCTCATAGTGGGTGATAAAGTAGTACACATTTGCATAGTTGATAGTGAAGCCTCTATAGCAATCATGCCCAAAGTTATAGCTGATAAGTTGGGAATAAAATATGAACCCCATAGAAAATGACTAATTTATTTAGATGGTACACTTTCTAATACCATAAGGTTGATAAAAAATTTGAAAGTTTTCCTCCATGACTACCCTAATTTTCCCATCCTTCAAGACATTATTCTTATTGACCTTCCTGCTCATTTTGTAATTTGTCTTTAAAGATAATTTATATCCAAGATAGTGGTTATCTCTCAATTGATTGGTCCTTTTTGTCCTTTAGGACAAGGTATGGAACCAAGGTGACCATAATAACTCATCTCCTTGTAAGGTTTCATATTGAGCCCTATGTTGAAGCAAGCTCTAACTTGAATTATGTGATCAATGAGGAGTATAATGTGGATGATGGTTATTATAAACTTGAGGTCATATTTGACTTTTTATTAGATGAGTATGGTGAAGATGCTTATGATCATTATCCTTATGCATACTTTGAGAAAACTAAACTTGAAACCTATATCATCCATGAAGAACCATTTGATGGAGCTAAAGTAAGTGTTGAGCATCCTTTATCATAAGATGTCGAGAATAAATAATTGATTCATTTATATGATGATGATGGATTGAGGAATTTGATTGATCACCATAGTGGTAAGAATGATGTCTTTATATCTAGTATTGATGAAGCTTCCCTTGATCATGACACTCATGAAGAAGAAGAGGATGACTTATGGTAAAATTTCAATGCCATATGTCAAGAGTTTTACCAAATAAGTAATTTTTCTTCCCCTCCTAAGAATTAAATATTTGATGTTTTTGATAATGAGTCTAACAAGCATATTGTTGAGTGTTCCATTAAGAATGAAAGTATATGCCATTTTGTTGTGCAAGGATCTGCAGTCAGTAGGAGTTTCATGAGTCTAAGGCAAAAAAATTTGTGCTTAAAGTATAGTAAAGGAATCCATTTGATGTTGGTACATATTTAAGGTTTTTAATCATAAAGAAGAAGGAATTTATGACCATATACATCAAGTACAGTCTACCCAAGGGGAAAGCAAAGGTGAGACAACTATCATACACTCTAATCTAGAGTTTGAGGAAGACATATCAGATGTGACAGATAAATAAACTTGTGGATCCAATAAAGGATCTTAAAGATCAAGAAAGAACATTCATAAGGTTTAAAAATAGCCCACTTGTAATCCTAATAAGATCTAAAGGTGGTAGACTTCTTGATCATATGCATATGCAAGCGGTTGATGATGAACATGCTTCACATGCTAGACTACCTATATGGAGTGATAAATATGCAATAGGAACCATATTTTACCCTAGTTGAAGTATGGTAAGATGTTTTTCACCTCAAGAGTGAGGTCCTGTAAATAGTAGAGTAGGTGTGTGTCTTTATTTTAGTTGTGTTGCATTCCAAAAGTGTTTTAGTTGAACACAATTTATTTCCTTGGTGTGTTTTGTTTTATGTACCCATTATATTTGTTTGGTATGGTTTCAAAGTAAAATTTTGTGTCAAAATTTTGTATATGTGAATTCATGGACAAATATATAGGATTAGGCTACTAGTCTTGGTATAGCAAGTATACCACCCTTGCGAAATTGCCAAGAATCTTGACTATTTTGATCACAAGTCAAAATAGGTAAATCCCCTATAGTCTAAAACCTGATATAGGGGTCTATTAAAATGTTATAGGTTGTTTCATGGTAAATTTTATGTAATTTAATGTCTTATTAGACTTGGTCATAGTTAAATATAGTTCTAAGTCATTTTATGTCATTCAAGGGGTCATATTTGGGTCATATATGAAGTGGAATGGTTTTCTAAGGTGCCCAAGTGTTATAAAATACTTATAAATTTCCCTCATGTTATTTCCTATCAGATATGTCAATTTATATATAATAAACTTGAAGGTGTTAACTAAAATAAAGAAAACAAGTGAAAAGGAGATTTTGGTAGTTGTATGGCCTATGGAGGAGAGTGGCATATGGAAAAATAATATGTAGCGATAGTTTAGCTTCCTTAAATATAATTAAACTTTTTATTTGCTTTGGAAGTGCCCAAAATGGGCCAAAACTACCTCTCTTTTCTAACACTCCACTATGCATACAAAACTAATCAATAGGTCTTTTGATGGTATAGCTAGTAGGAGAGTCTCCAAGTCAAATTATCTTGGTGATAGATATTAAACTTGGTTAGATTAAAATTCATGGAAATATTTGGAAGAATGGTTGTCTATGCTTTATGAACCATGCTTAAGAAGTTGACTCTCTTTTTTGCATACTAATCCCCACACCCTACATGTTTTTATTTTGTAAGATCTAGTCCGTACAATCTAATTGGTAAATTTGATTCCAAAGAATGTGGAATTCCTTACATCATTCTTAACATATTTGGTTTCATGTTTGGAAGTGGTTTTATGAGTTCAAACCTCTTAAGTTGTAAATGGAGTATGTTAGTGAGGTTGAAGACATGTCCATCAATTACATAAGGTTTATTTCTATACAGTGGTTTCAAATAAATGTGATATGTTGTAATTCATGTTTTTCATGTCATAACCATCACCTTTTTTCCAAGATCAGTCTCTCAATATCATGTATTGATTTAGAACATAGTCATATGCATCACACAATCAACTTTATACAAGTTTCAATCTATAGTCATGGTGTCTTAAAGTGTGAGAAAGTTCATATAAGTAAAATTAAGAGTCTCAAGTTTATTAAAACCTTATTATAAGCTCATTTTAATCAATTAAAGATCTATAAATGTCATAAAAGGTACTATGATAGTCAATGAAAACTATACACACAGTCATACACCATGAATGAGCAATGATAAGAGGTTAACCAGATTGGAGTAAGGACACTTGATCTTGTTCAAAGCATGTCAAGGTTGTAAAAATTCATTTAAACACCTATATAAGGCTTAAAATTGGTTACAATCCCATACATCATGCATATTTCTCATGTATCTATTCACTACCATGTGTATAGAAATGCACACCTATAGATGGCACCAAAAATATTTGATAGTGTTTTTCAAAGGCATGTGAACATATTTTGAGACATTCCTCAAGGTTGAAGATTTGAGATGAGTCATGAAAATCATGTTTGAGTTAATTGAGTGGTAGGTATACTTAAAAATCTATGACCAAATTGGAAAATTTGTTTTAGGGATCAAGTCCCTTAAAGCTCTAAAATAAAGCCTTGGCCACTTTTGGTGATGACATATAATAGTGTATCAAGGGGTTTTGATGAATATAAATGCACCCATATTTTATCCTTCATGAAGGAGTATAACCTTGGAAAAGAGAGTAGGTTTTTGACTATAGGAACATGATTAAAAGAGGCTTCAAAGTCACATATTTATTCATTGCAACTTTTGAGTGTCTTCTCAAGTAGCCTTGCATCCTAAAGTGGCATAAAAAGAGCATATAATTCATGAAAAGTGATTATATGGATGTGAGAAGGACAATTGTGATTTAAATATAAAAACAACGGTGTAATTTTAAGGTATTTTCATCCATCAACACCTACATATTTGTCATTACTTAGAATAGTCACCTATAGCCTGATTGTAGGTGACTCACAAACTCATGAAGTGAATTTTGGTGACACTAGGCCTACAGACATAAAAATTTGCCATTGAGAGTTATTAGAAAAACTTAAAATTATCCTAAGGTGTGAATTATTGGTTTTGAGGGTTGTTATTCACATACAATCCCCTTTGTTGTTTCAAAAGGGTCAACTAAAGTTGATTATAGTTAACAGTGACCTAAAGGATGACTGCCTTGGTGATTAGACTAAAAAATGCATGATGTGAAGTGAAATATATGGACTTAGGATTATATTTATGACTCAAATAAGGTATATAGGAATTTAATAAAAAATATAATACCAAATATACACCAATAGGTAGGTGAAACATAGAACATAGTCACACCTAGTCAATAGTCTAGAATAGTCAAGGTGATAGGTGAGCAATGAAAGGTTGTAAAATGTTTGATGTTAAACATACATGAGAGGGACTCCATAGTGATAATTACCACCTCAATATACTCCCATATCATGGAAATAGTGGAGGAAGATAGTCTAGTATGATAACCTATAGTCATACTTGACACCTTGCACATAGTGAGTTATTTAGTAGTTTGCCTTGAGGGTTTGATGATGTTTGTAGGGTATAATGGTATGTCCAAGCCCTAAAACCTTGAAAAAAATATCCTATGACTTAGATAATCCCTTCATATCACCATTTTGTTTATGTAAATAGGGTAAGTGCCCTTTGTTCTATCCTAGATAGAGGGCACTCCCAAAATATTGAAACCCTATAAGTTTACCTAATAAGGTAAAGAGAAAGACTTGAAAGTTTTTAAAACTTTTTATGAGGGTGTAATGAGATTTTTTATGCATGAATTAACATAGGGGAACTATAATATATGTTAAAATCAAAAATTTATTTCCAAAACCCACATGAGAGTAGATAGACCTATTGGGTCTTAACTAGGTATAAAGCCCAAAATAAGACTTGATAACACTTATAGGGATAGAGGAGAATTTAAATGAGGTGGGACACCTTCATAGTCAGATATAAGATGGTAAAAAACATTTTTTTTGTATAAAAAGACATGATAAAGTCATTTATTGACTTGAAAATTTGGAAGCCTACACAAAATGAAAAGAGAAGCTCGAGAGGTTAATTTGGGAATCTCACATTATGGATGCTTAGCATGGGAGTATAAGGAGTTGGGGAATGTTGAAGGAGGTATTTAATAAAGACTTTATTGAATTTTTTTAGGTTTCCAACATCAAACTTTTATGAAAAATACTAAGGGTAAAAACTACTCTAAACCCTCTAAAATCCTTGGTAGTGACCTACTAATTAAAATGAAGGAGAGGAATCAATGAGGTATATAATGAGCATGAAAGTGATTGGATCTTGTAGAGGACTCTCCAATATTACTTCCCGTAATACTAAGTTGTACCTTACTTGTATGGGTAGGGTGGAAATTGGATTTTATTGACTATTTTTAGTGTTGTGAAGGTATCAAAGTCCAATATATGAAAGTCACTTTGGGAGACATATTGGGACTTAAGATAACATCCAATGTCCATTTCATTCATCATAAAATCTCACAAGTCCCTCTACAAGTGCCTTCATATCAGCTAATCTAAACTAGCATAGTGAACAACCAATTGAAAAGGTGAAATATCTAAGGAAGAGGCCTTCTAAGGTCTACCTAATTAATATAAGGCCATCAGGGTTCTTGAAAAGTGTCATACATTCTTATTTATGGATTGGATTTCAAAATTTAAGACAACTTTGGTTCCAAGTCTGAGCATTGAGTGAAAGATGGGTGAATGTGATTATAGATAGTGATAACTCATGTCTATAAGAATATTGATGATTAGGGACACCTCCAATGCATGTTGGAGCATGTTTATAACCCATAAATATTAAATAAATAATCCCACCTATCCCTTTTATATTGTGAAATTTTTCAAGAGGGCTAAATGATGAGGGTAATTTCTAGGCAAGCAAATGAATAGTCCTACACCACATTTCTAGAGTTTCATGCTTTAAGGAGCATTTGTCCATGTATACCATGAATGGTATATATCATACTTAATTATATTTCAAATTTGACTCCTTTTATCATCTTGACACATGTTTTGATTACTCTTAGACTTCATTCTCTTCTCTCCTCTCTCAAATCCTATAAGTAGTAGCCATTTTAGTTCTTGTAGACTAATTCCACTCCATGTATGGTAAATCCCTACTCGACTGGCATTGTATTTTACCTTTGAATAATAAATTAAAATATATTTTTTATTTCATGAACATTTGTCTAAGTTTTCAAAGTGATTTATGGTGATTATAAGTGATAATATTCTATCCTTGCTTCTCCGTATCCTCTCTTGTTTATGCAAGAGTTCCTATTATAACATGTCATATAGAGTGTAGCTAGTGTGTTAGGATCCTTTCAATTTTTCAATTATTATTATTGTGTGAAATATAACATATAGTTCACTTACCTTGTGCTACCTTATGCATATCACTTCTATGTTGAAACACTTATGTTAAAACTTCTTAGGTCTTTAAAGCTAGTTTGTAGGTCTTATTACTTAGTGAAAAAAGTATGATGGTCTTTTGTAATTTTTTTGTGTGTATTAACCCATTAGATTAGCTTAATTTCATGTAAAATTCTATCCCTTTTCCCACAATTAATTAGTTAAGTAGGTGATAAGCACTTCAAGACAAATTTAGGGAGCTAACACTTAAACCTAGAGGTCTACTTCTAAAATACATAAAGCCACATACCTAGAAGTATTCCCATGTTTCTTGAATATAGAGTAATCTTGAATTAACTACTCTAGGGTGAAATATTTGGCAACAATATTACCTTTTAAATCTAATGTTATTAAATCATTGTGAATTATTTGATTAAAAATCAAAAAAATATTTGACCCATGATGGAGTCACGGGCTTCAAACTCTAAACTTGGTATTTGAATTTGCATTGGATATATAATCATTAAAATAATGATTAGGGTTTTTAAATGCATGGTATAACTATTGGAATTACAAATATTAATTTTTTACTTAAACAAAGGTAAGGAATGGGATAAAATAAAGAACCTATGGTTATAATGTCCAATTTGGGTATTGGTCGTTGTTGAATAATTTTACCACGAGTCAAATTAAATCAACCCCAAATATATTTTAAAAATTTTATAGGGTATCTTAGGTTGAAAATTTGTACCATGGTATTTAATGGGATCAAACTTATGTTTTATCCTTGTCATATCTGTCTTAGTTGGTCCTATGTTATTCTAAGCCCCTTTTTGGGTCATTTATTGAAGTTGTATGGTTTATCATAGAGGAAAAGTGTTTCAAATGAATATCTAATACCCCATATGTTATGTACATGTTATACATAGTTGTTTTGAATTGATAATTATAGGTTCAACATGGGAAATAGAATATCAGGTAGTTTTAGGCATTTTAAGTAGTTGTATATCCTATACAATAGATATGGAATGTGGAAAGACTTAAAAAGTGTATATTCAAGTCCCCTAAGTTAATTTCCATGATCAAGAAGCTTTGATAGGTCTGAAAATGAGCAAAATCAACCTCTCTTTCCCATTTCTCTCCTAAACAAGGTCAACCAGTCTTCTTTTAGTATAGATAGGAGAAGGTGAGTTGGATCAAGTGAAATTGGTGGATGGTATTACTCAATTTTAACTTCAAATTCATGTAAAAATTAATAGGTTTGGTTTTTTGTTCTTTATTAACCATTTCTAAGAAGGTTGACTTCTTAAAATTGCCTACACATCCCCAACACCTTAGTTTTCCTTCTCTATTAGCATTGTTTTGTGGAAATCAAGTGGTATACGTGTTCCTAGAGAGTATTAAATTAATTATTAAAAGGTTTATATTATTATTTTCATATGTGGATATTAAGGAATGAGAAATGCCATCTCTTTTTTAATAGTAGAAGACTCTATTGAAGCTATAGATAGTGTTTCATCTATTATAAAATTTGTTTTCCTAGTTTGGTATTTAGAGAAAAGGTAATGCATTGTTATGTTCAATACCCCATTATATGGGTATAAATTTTATTTTGAATTATTAGTCTCAAGACTAGCATTGATGGAGTGAGAAGTTTAAAATTCACACACAATCAATATCTCCCTACAACAGTCACCTATAATCAAGTGGAGCTAAACCCTGAGTAGCCATATTTATGACACATGATGGGTTAAATATTTTGATAAAGATTCAAAGGTTTACCCTATGATATAAGAATCCCATAGGCCAATAGGTAATCCAATCTTCCACTGAATCTAGATTAAGATTGAATAACCATCTCTAGGGTGCAATATTGAGTGACAATAGTCACTATAATAATGATTGGTATGATTACTATAAGAATCATTCTATGGATGAGTTAATGTTGTTTGCATCCATGAAATCAAACATGTGGTCTTATGATAGTTGAGAAATTATTCCAACGATATATCAAGTGAAAAAGGATGAACTAGGTTGAATATGAATAAATGAAAAATAATTTTTTTAGTGTACTTTCTAATTAGATCTTTTAAAGTACTAGGCTATCCTTTACTCCTTGTCTCATATTTATTTTTTATGGAGTGTATTATATCTACTTCTATATTTTATTTATATAATTTTATTGAGGGTCATAAAAACCTCTTGGGGTTTCATGGAAAAGTTAAGGGGAATCTAGGTTGGTATGAGACTAGTTAACCTTCAATATTATCCTCAAAGCTCTACCGAGGTTTCTAAAAGATTCTTCTGGATGTTACAACTAGTGATGCATTCAAGTATGACCTGGATAATGCAATATATATTATGGATAACTTTATAATTTCATATCTCCTTTAGGTGGTTATTTGACCCTAAAATTATTTATAGATTGGGGTTATCTATAGATAAAGGGGATAAAGATAACCCAAGTAAAAGGGTGATAAAATATCTTTATAGTAGGCCAATTAGATGCTAAACTTAGATAAACATACACTGGATTTATTATGCTTAAATAGGATAAAAATAATAAGTTCAAATATGTTAGATATGAAATTAACAAATAAGTGATGTAATTAATTGGTTATTATGTTGACATAGTTATAGATCTTGAACATGTAGGAAACAAACTGGAAAGTGATTCTAGAATAGTCACCAAATTTTGGTTTGAGTGTCTCTAGAGTTGTGGACACTTACAATAGCCTAGGATGGCTACATTGACACTAGTATCTAGATTATAATTAGGTGTCCTATATG
This sequence comes from Torreya grandis, assembly GCA_037957365.1. Classification (NCBI taxonomy): domain Eukaryota; kingdom Viridiplantae; phylum Streptophyta; class Pinopsida; order Cupressales; family Taxaceae; genus Torreya; species Torreya grandis. The sequence goes on from JARHVA010007805.1 coordinate 301,756, forward strand.
GAATACCTATTGAAAAAATATGTGACCACTTGGATGCTTTTGGGTTTATCTTCACCTTTACTCTTGTGTATTCATATCTGTTTCATAGATTACCATTCCTCATTAAATTATAAAACCTTATTTTTTCATCTTTATAATGACCTTGGGGGGAAATAGGTTAGTGGGCACATGGAATTGAGATAACCCCAAAGACCTTTCTATCAATTATAACTACCTACATATCCTATAATTTGAAGAGGTCATCAAATTGATATAGTTTTCCCCTATGTGTTGGCTTGTGTGTGGATCATGTAACATGAGGAAAGCAAGTACACAAGTGACCTAGCTTATAACTTGATAAATATATCTCTTACACTGATCCCTCAAAAATTTAGACCTGTAGATGTGTTCTCCCTATAAATTATATGGAAATAATATAAAATAGGGAACATTTGCTTAATTTAAATGCTTGATTAAATGATTTTGATAAGTTTCCTTATTCTTTTTTTGCATTTTTTAAATGAGTAATGAATGAGGGTTGATATTGTATTTATATCAATAACTTTTTAGAAGTAACTTGCATTAAAACACTTAGTCCAAACATTAGGATATATTTCATTTGCATATTGGATGACTTTAGGGCACTAAACACTTATGTCAAAGTAGGACACTTGCATTGGTACAAGTGTCTATATTATATGCTAGTGTATAGGGAACAAGAAAGTATATGCAAACTCAAAACTTTTAGAGGTGAAACATAAGTAGGTTTTAAGAATATTAGGTGATATAAGGTCTATTTAATCAACATAATACTAGTCAGAACAAGAGCTAGGCCAAGGGACATAAGAGAGAGAGTAGACATGAGACTTTCAAAAGTGAGAAAGGTCCATGACTAAGAATAATATGAAAGTTATTATTTTTACAAATGTATAAGCCTAAGGTGATATATAACCCATAAAATAGTATATACATTCACTCCCATTTAATCTAGTACTACAATTTCTAGTTTAAAGGAAAGGAACACATTATTGGGTGTGTAAAACACACCTTGTCTTAATGTGAGTCCAATTTGAGTGATTTTTTGGTGATTGACCTACAATCAATAGAATGTTATAACATATAATAAATGTATATAATATAAAATTGAAATTATTTAAATGATTTAAATTTAAAAAACAAGTTCTAAGAATACTCATGTGTATGGATGTAACTACCTTACCTATTGGCAACTTGATTTGAAAAGATGTATCATTTTAAATATTTAAAATTGAGATTAATGACAAATATATAAAAATTTTAAATGTGCATATATCTAAGGAGATATAGAGAAAGAGAGATTGGAAGGAACATGCCCTCAACCTTGGAGAAAAGGTGAATTTATACCCTATAGTTTTAGATTAGCTTAATTGTACAACCTAATTATACTTATAACTTGGTGAGGTTAGATGTTTAAATCAAGTCCAAAATAATAACTTAGAAATATTGAGTGATTTAATCACCTCAACCATACCAAAATTGAACCAACTACTATAGTAGATTGGCTCAATATAGTTTATAATAGTTTATTTGGGTATCAATGCATAAAATTCTATGATATGGTAATAGTCCATTAAAATAGTTTTAAAATTTGAAATAGATTTGGATTTTTCAATATTAGGTGCACATTGAATATAATATGTACTTTAGATATGTCTCATGCTAAAATTGTGTATAACAATGGTACTAATGTATAGAATTCTACCATAAATATGAATCTAAATTATATAACTATTTGTTTTTGACAATTATAAAATTATTTGTGGATGACATGCTTCAAAATCATTCCACCACTATATATCAATAAATAATAAAATTTAAATAACTATAAATGCAAAGAACATGTTTCAAAAACATGCCCTCACTATACTATGGAGATGTTAAATATTAAATAAGTGTGGAGAAAATGATTTCAAAGCATACCCAACCCAGCTTATTCTAAAAATTTGAATTTATGGAGTCTATACCTATGTGACATTCCCAAACTGAATTTGAAAAGTTTATATAAGTACCAAATATTGAATAAGTGTGGAGAACATGCTTCCAAAACATGCCCCCACTAGATCTAAAAACTATGCCAAATGTGAAAAAGTGTGGATAATATGCTTCCAAAGCATTCCCCCAATTCTAATACCCAATTTAAGGTGAGTTAAGATTATAAAATAGTAATTACCTCACCTCAAAAGGATAAGACAAATGTATAATTGATGAAGGGATTCAAAGGAATATTAGGATTGTAACTTTCTTAACACATAGAGATTAGGCCTAAAATACTTATTGAGAGTAAATTAATGATAAAAATTTATATTTATGCTATAAAAATATTTTACAAATTCATTTTATGTTAACACAATTCATCATACTAATTTATTTATTTTCCTACCTTGAAAATGTAAGAAAACACCAAACAAGCTTTCTAGCCTTTGCAATTAGGATTGAAGACTATATTTATTTAATAATTTTAGATGAAGGTATAATAAAACCTTTAAAACATAAAATTTACCTTGATTCACCTCTCTTTAAAATTTCATTGCATTTGGCTAGGTCGATCTCAAATTATGATGATTTTAGTGGTTCTAGTGCTATAAATAAGCCTTCTTTTAGACCCACAATCTAAGTTTCTATGATAAATTTATTTAAATATTCCATATCAATATTTAAAAAAATTAAAACTTCTAAAACATCCTCATACACCTTTCTACCAACTTTTATGAAATTTTAAATGTTATTTTTCAAGATACTATGATTGTTGTCCTCTAAACTCTAGCAAGCCTATACATAGGTCAAGAGCACTCAGAAAATGATAATTTGAACTATATGACATGTTTTTGAATATTTTTAATATAAAAATTTCTTCCTCTCAATCCTAATTATTTATATTTCAATTATACACCTTAAACTATCTAAAAAGATGATAAAAACAACTTTTATGTCTATAAAAGGCCTTGTCTTTGACTGTGTCCAGGAAACAAGCATAAAATGAATATAAATTTAAATTATTAATATATTTATAGAATATTTTAAATTTTATATCTCTTATAATAGATATATATTAAATTTCCACTTTAATTTATCTTTTCTTTCCACTTTGATTTGTCTTTTCTCCAATCTCAAAAAGTGATAACAAACATCTCTTCTTAACTATTACAATCCTTTTCTTATAATAAATATATATTAAATTTCCACTTTAATTTATCTTTTCTCAAATCTCAAAAATTTATAACAAAAAATCTCTTCTTAACTATTACAATCCTTTTCTTAACTGTCAAGAAATTTTATATTGTGTTTTAATCCAACAATATTTTTAATGCTATACTAAAGAAAAAAATATTATTTAATAATATAAAATATGTACACTTACACATAATATGAGTTTTATATTGATTAAAATGACTCAAATAATCTTTCCATCATTATTTTTGAATACAAAATATGTGTTATAATAACATTGTACCCTATTTTTCTAAACTTCCCTCTTTCTTTTTATCCAAATCTTGGAGTTCCTTATTTATTTTCTTGTTTATTTATTTTTAATATTGTATTCCCAACCTTCACATTAAATTTGTATGTCTCTCCATTAGTTTATTCATTCAAATATTCTTATTTGTCTCAAAACTATCTAGCTAACTAGTATTTACCAAATTTAAACCTTATATTTAAGTGAGTTTTACATGGTCAATCATGAGTTAAGACATTAGTACTATTCCAAAATATATTTAATTCTTTCCTTTACCCTATAAAATAAGGATAATTTCCTTTTGTTTCACTATGAGATTATAAAGACCCTTCAAATGCTCTTTTCAAATTCAAATGTTTAAATAGGTAGTTTTGATGGGAAATTGGAAAACAAACTAAAATGGATAAATTTTAGAATGCTAGAGGTTTGAAAACCCTTGTAATGACTAAATAATTCATACTAAACCTACTCAAATAAAATATCAAAATAAATATATCAAAAAATGAGTCTTCTAAGCTTGTGCTCTTGCATTAGGCTCCCCAATTTTAAAAGTATTGATGAGTTCTTACTCATGAGGTGTTTAATGTCACTCTAATTATTTATTCACCACACTATAAGGATTCTCCATGTTAGGATTTAGCTTCTCAAATACTTCAACAAATTCCATATGTTCTTTTCCTGAATTGGTTATAATTGAGTCTTCATCTTTATATATCCTAACTTATTCCCATGATCTATTATACTCTCTTATTTTCAATTTAGTTTAAAGACCATCCACATTATCATAAACATCAACACAAAATATTCATATAATAACTACTACCATATCAATGACTTGGTAAAATTCTTCAATCCACATCTCATACCAATGAATGTGTTGGACTGCTCCACACTTAGTCCTTATCTTCATTATCCTATTCATGGTTGGACTTCCATAATGCACAAACATATTAGGTAAAATAATATTTCCATCATTCACATCATAAATCATATCATCATGATCCAAATGCATGTCATCTAACCCTTATCCAATGTTATCATGCTTATTATGTTTTCCACTCTCACAATGAGCTCTCAAAATATCCACATTATCCACCTCCAAGGTTGTCTTTTTCTGGACCACACCTCTAATTTCAGCTCCTTTTCATAATTGAACCTTCTCAATAATCTCTTTGTGTTCACTTAATTGCACAACCTCTAAATCCAATTCTTCCACCATGGAAACAAAAAAAACTAGTTGGCTACTCTCTTCCTCTATTTGTAACTCTACATGGCCACCATCTTATTTTTACAACTCTACCACCTTGTTTTCCTCTAGATCTAGAATTAGTGCCTCTTCCTCTATATTGTGTTGAGTTTGTCTTCTATCCAAATTGTCTACTACCTTTAGATAAATCTGATATTAGTGATAATAAATTGATCTCATCTTGAATATTGAACCTAAAACCATTGATGTATCTTACTATTTTTTCAACATCTTCTTCTATATGACCAATTCTAATTTTAATGTAGACACTCAAAAAATGCATAGTTTTAGATGATAGAGCACCTAAAATCCCTACTCAACCCTAAATCTAGTTGACCACCTAGTTGACTTATCCCACTTATTAATTTACTAAATTAAATTTTTAATTCACCTCTCTTTTAACTTGTTTTCATCCAGACCTTTGACCATCGATGGTCAGCTTAACCATTGATGATTAACCTGACCATTGATGGTCAAGTCTTCAATCCTGATTTAAAACATTACCAACTATATGAGATAAGCGTGGAGGTATTTAGTAAATTCTCTTATATGAGGATAGCCTACTTTAAAGAATCATAATTATCAACTTTTTCCTCCATCATAATTATAAACTTCCTCTTGCACATTTAGTAACTTCATCCTATAAAAGAAGAGAGGTAGGAGAAGAAAGGGTCCAAAAACCTAGTCAGCCACATCTAATCTATATTGCATACATGTATCTAACATCCCTTTAGTAAATGAGTAGCATCAATAGAGACATAAACCTATGTCAAAATCACTTTTGAGGGCCTAAGTACTATCACTCTAGATAAATTGTTTTAGCCTTCTGCTAGTGGGTTATAGGTATTTTGTGCTTGTTTTCTTTGATCTATTTCATTTATAACCTCCCAACTTTATCCATACTTGTCCCCCAAATATTTAATAGTCCTTTATTTTACCAATTACCTAATCTACTATCCTTTTCCTGATCATTTCTAGAATCACATATGTAACCACCGATGGTTAGCTTAACCATCAATGGTTACCTCAACCGTTGATGTTCACCTAACCACTAACAGTTAGCCCAACTACTAATGGTTCACCCAACCATTGATGGTCACTATGGTAAAAAATAATAGTAAGTTATTTTAACCTGTTGACCCCAACCAAACCTTATTTTTTTTGTTCCTATCTATTCACAAATACTTTTCTAATTTTATGAACCTAACCCCAACTATCTTAGCATGAGTATTAACCCACTCTTTCTATATTTAGTCATTTTGTTTAACAAGAAATTTACTTTCATCTCATCTTACATGCATTTAATTTATAGTTATTGAATTCAAGTTTCCTTTATTTTCATTTATATCAACTTAATTATTATAAATAGTGGATTTCCAGCCTCCTAACAAGTGTATGCTTCTTGGATCTAGCTCACTCTAGGTATCCCACTCAACCATCCATCTAACAATCCCCTTTTCTAGTGTCTTTCCTATTTGAAGGTTATTCTTTCCAAGCCAAAGATGAGTTCCCATCTTCATCTAGATCACATGTACATTTTATTAGGTATCCCTTTACACACCTATTTGTAGTTTCATTACTTGCTTCCTAATTAATAAATGAGCAAAAATTAATCTGAAACATCTAAGCTTGTAAAATTCTTTAGTGTTGTCCTTTACACTCATATCTTTTTAGTTTAAGTTTTGGAGTTTCTTGAACAAGTTCATCTATTACTCTAAAATAATGAATTTATATTTGAGCTTTTTTACTATTATGTCCCATGACTTAATCTTCTCTTTACCTATATTATTTCTTTCCTCTTGGACTCTATCCCACCAAAGAGATGCATGTCCCTTCAATCTTGTATAGGGAAAAATGACCATCTTATCTTCATATATTCCTTAAAATTAAAAATAATTGTCCATTTTAGATATCTAATCTATAAATTATTTAAAATTTGGCCTGCCTCCATATACTGGAACCTTCAATTTGGTCTTTGAACCTATTCCTATGATTACTTTCAAGAGTATTTCTTCCACTCTTTCTTCCCCTTCTTCTACAACCTATTATTGTGATTATTCCTATCCTTCACTCATATCATCTATCACAACACCTCTTATTTTATCAATTTATATTACCTCTAAATGTACTTTAAAATTTCTCATCTCTTCTAATAACACATTTTTTGGTTATCTTCTTGGACCTCCTCTAGCACCACCTCTAGTTGAACCTCTAAGTGCCATTCTTAAACTTTATTTCTATTTTATTTTTCAAAACCCAAGCTTCACTCTTATTTATGAAATATTTATCCTTAGGTAACCTCTAAATTATAACCAAGTCTTTCTTTGATACCAAAAAATTGAGGGATTCAAAAGAAGATCATGACTGCAACTTTTTAAAGAGAGATATTAGGAATACAAGAATTATTGAGAGTAATTTTATCAATAAAAAGGAATATTTATACTATAAAAGTCTTTTCCAAATTCATTTTATTTTAAATAAACTTATCATACTTATTTTTTATTTTATCCAACATTGAAAATGCAAGAAAACATAAAACATGGTTTATACCCTTTGTAATTAGGCCTCCAAACTATGTTTCTTAAATAAATTGAATTTTTGGTATCCTAAAACATTTATAAAAACATTAAAACCTATAATTTACTTTCATTAACATCTTTACAAAATTTCATTGCATTTGGCTTGGTCATTTTCAAATTATGATGATTTTAGTGGTTTTAATGATCTAAATAAGCCTTCTTTTATACCCACACTCTAATTTTTTAGGATAACTTTATTTCAATATAAAAAATCAATATTAAACCATTTTTTAAATTTTAAAACATCTTAATACAACTTTTAACCATGTCTCACAAAATTTTAGGGGTTAGTTTTCAAGATATAGTGACTTTTGTCCTCTAAAACCTTAGTAAGTATGTGCATAGGTCGAGAGTACTTAAAAAATAATAATTTGAATAATATGACATGTTTTTTAATATTTTAAAATTTAAAATTTCTTTCCATCAATCCTAATTATTTATAATTAAATTATACACCTTGAACAAGCTAAAAATATGACAAAAAAATTCTTTTATGACTGTAAAAGGCCTTATCTTTGATTGTGTCCAGGCAACAAGTATAAAATGAATAAAATTTCAAATTATTAAGATATTTTTGGAATATTTTAAATTATATAACTCTTAAATACATATAAATTTAATTTATTCTTTAATTTAAATTTTCACCAATATCAAAAATTAATAAAATACAACTCTACTTGATTGTTATAACCCTTTTTCTTAATTGTCAAAAAATTATGTACTATATTTTAATCTTGTAAAATTATTAATGCTATATAAAATTAAAAAATATAATTTAATAATATAAAATATGTATAATTATACATAATATGAGCTTTATATTTAATGAAAAAACTCAAATAATCATTCCATCATTATTTTTAAATATAAAATATGTGATACAACAAATTGTACCTTATTTTTTTGAAATTCCCTCTTTATTTTTCTCCAAATATTAGAGTTCATTATCTATTATATTTTTTATATATTTATACTCTTGTATTAGACACATTCACTTATTCTCTCTCTTCTTTCTCTCTTTTTAGTTTAAATCTCCTTATTTGTCTCAAAACTATCTAACTAACTAGTAACCCAACCCAAGCCTTAACTTTAAGTTAGTTTTACATGGTAGATCATGAGTTAAGACATTAATATTATTATAAAATATATTTAATACCTTACTTTACCCACTCTAATAAGTAACATGACCTTTATTTTCACTAGGAGATGAGAAATACCCTTTAGTTCTCTTTTCAAATTCAAGTTTTTAAATATGTAGTTTTGATGGGAAAATGGAAAACAAGCTAAAATGGACAAATTTTGGAAATATAGAGATTTTAAAACCCTATTAAATACTAAAAAATAACTCTTAAACCTACTCAAATCAAAAAATAAAATAAATACAACAAAAAATTTGTCTTCTAAGATTATTCTCCTACATCACTAATCTATGAATTTGACCATGTAGCATATAGAAGAACATGTTTAGGTAATTGTAGATTTGAAGTGAATAGAAAAATTTTATCACATGAAGGCATAATATGAATGATATAGATCATGTAATTACATATATATATATATATATATATATATATATATATATATATATATATATATATATATATATATATATATATATATATATATATGAGTACCCAAAAACAAGTCAATATATAATGGCCCAAGAAGACTATAAATAAGGAGCATGCTCGAATACTACACAATCAAAGGGACTTGACTTAGTTAAATTTACATAAAATAAATAAGGGCATATTTGAATGTCCATACAACAAATAATGTCATGTTTAAATTTCAAATCAGGCGTACATGGGCATATGGGTGACAAACAAAGGAGCATATTCAAATGCCTGAACAAACAAGAAAACAACATGGCAAGGCAGTTAAGTAAATGAATAAAGGAAATCATAATCAACCAACATAAACAAATCATAGTACCCTATGGATCAAATATGTTATATAAAATTATTAAGTGTATAGCATATCAAAAACCTTATGAAAGATATAATCATGGATACATGCATGTGTAAGTACATATATGAGATCAAAACATAATAATGTGGAGTAAACATAAAATGATATAACTTGAAAGTATCTTGATCATAGAGGTAGATACACCCAATGTCCATATTATATGAGTATAGGTAAGGCCCAACATCCAACATAGGAATAGATCATGTATCTGTGTATTCTTATATCACACTCGTATAGAATCTTAACACACATGTGTATGTATGAGTAATTGATATGCCATCCATTAACATGTAATTAACACATATATTTTAAGGATCTAATAGGATATTTAGGTGCTAATTTTTTTTTGAACTTTTGAATGTTTTAGATTTTTATTTTATTTTTGGAGTATGTGAAGAGAAAGGATCATCCTTTGATCCCATTTAAAGGGTGATAATAAATATATCCCCACTATTAACCTAGTGTAATAAGTTGATGATGATATCAAGGATCATGCTTAGTTGAAATATATATCAATATACTATATGTGATGTTTTGTGTATGTATAATATGACTCTAAGGTCATGAAGTAGAGATAGAAGGAATAGGGGTTCATGGAACCCATTTTGTGTGTTGTGTGGCTTATTTAGAATAAAAATAGTATAAATGTGTTTAGTTTTTCAAGATGTCAAATATGATGCGTATTAGATGAGGATTCTATATAATCCATTGTATGCCTCAAATTGTAATGGTATATCAAGTACTAGATAACTAGTAAAGGGGATTGCTTATTTATTGCCCTTTTTTGATGGATTAACCTTAGAAAATTTGATAGTTATCTACTTGAGTATAAGTTTTTCTTGTTCAAGAGGATGCTCATATGTAATTTCAAAAAATATAATTAATCGATTGGCATGAATGTATTTATTACACCATGCACTATAGAAGGTAATTCTCAATGTGTATGGATCCAAGGTATTCCCAATAACATATCAAATATGTCCATGGAAGGTATAGCTAAAAATGTAGTAGCCATATGTACAAGACCAACTTATAAATGTTAGTTAATCTCACCAAGTACCTTTTGTGAGGTCCCATCAAATGCGCTAACTAATCTATTAGAAGGATTTAAATCATGATGAGTATAACCCAAGTGTGTAATTAATGTCATTATGAAAATGTTATTACTTATAGAACTATCAATCATAAAATTATGTATAGGGTGTTTATGAAGATTTTCTCAAATGAATAAATAATCAAGATCAGATTCATCATCCTTAATCTCACTATCATGTAAAAATATAAACTCTCCTTAAAATATAAGAGGTGTATGTCACATGTATGTGATAGAGTGAGATGTATTTATATGCTATTTTTGCTTCTAGTTATTTATTAAAATGGTCTTATAAAGGATTTTTAAATATTTTTTTATTTCTCATGATCAATAGGTTGTGAACTTGAGTCCTTTTGAGGATCATCAAATGAAATATTTTGGTCATAAATAAGGTCTTAGATCTTATGATTCAAGGTAAAGCATCTATTTTTATAATCCCTTAGTCCCTGGCAATAACCAGAGTAAGCATTTTCATCATATATTTTAGGTATAGGTCTATTCATATCAACCTATATAGTATGAAAGAGAGATATAATATAATATTTTATTAACCATGGGAGTAATGAAGTTGGATATTCAATTAAATGTGAGAACTGCCTATGTGGTTTATTAGATAAGACAAGTTGATAATGTTCTTATGACACTGATTTAACCAAGGTTGTTACTTCTATTTTAGGATCAAGTAATTTGATTGCAAAATTATTAATGGATGTATATTTATTTGGTGTGTTTGGTACATAATTGAGATTATTAAATGAAATAAGATTAATTTAATAGTCCCGTATAACATGGCATAAGTCATCAAAATATTTGAACTTCTTGAAAATAATGGACTCATTAAAAGGTCAATCAAACTTTACTTGAACATGTCTCATAAATCCTTATCTACCATAAGGTTGGTTATATTATCCAACATTTTCTTTAACCTCAAGACATATTCATTGATAGGTTTATTTGTTCCTTGTTTGATTTTGTAAATTTGAGCACAAAAAACCTTATAAAAAATATTAATGAAAAAGTGTGTTATAAACTAATTTGAAAGAGGTTTGAATGCTTTCACAAATTGGAGGGGTAAATTATAAAACCATCCAAAGAATAGTCCTTAAGGCTACTTACAAATAATTGGTCAAAATTTTATCATTGGAGGCATACTCAAGGCATGCCACATAAAAATATCCAATATGTTGTTTAGGATCACCCTTTCAATCATAAAATGAAAACTTAGGTGCAATAAAACTAGTTGGCAAAATGTGCTAAGATATCTCAAGTGTAAGAGGGTTATGCAACACATCTTTCAAATCAATAGCATGAGGATATTTTAAAGTGTCTTGTTCAATGTTTGTAACCTTTTCCTCCAAAGTCTTTATAAATCGGAGGAGTGTTTAACTATAGAACCATTGGGATTTAGATTAGAAATTTGAGTAGTCACAAAATGGGATGTAAACATGGTTAAAGTAGTAATAGGCATTGAAATAGGTATTTGTGTTTAAAGAATTGGTAATTTGATGGTAGATGTATTAATAGTATTTTTTTTTTCAAGAAAGAAATGTTAAAACACATAACCCTTTCCCCCATTATAAGTATTAAGTGGTAATGTGTTCAAGGGGAGGGATGTTTCAATTATACCTTTTGATTTTTTTGTTTCTTATATATTTATAAATATCTCATCAATATATTTAGGTTTCTAATGAATACATTAATTAAATAATTAAATTGAATTCACTTTCTTGTGGTCTATTTTCTCATGTTCACTGGTTTCATTAGATTCATGATTATCATTATCAAAATCTTCTTCTATGATAACCTCATCAATATGTTTTTCATTCTCAACATTTGTATCATCATGATCCATAGGATGATGTCCCTCAATGGATTTAGACATTTTATGTGGAAAAAGTGGAAGCTCAATGTGTTCAATAGGCACACCTCTCAATTTATGGATACTCCCAGGTTGCATGTAAAATAATATAAGTAGGAAATGAAATATTATAGAAATATAAAACCCTAGCTAACTTAAAACCCTAGGAATCATAATCTTTTTCATTCATATGAATCAATTTAACCACATGTTTAACCCTAAAAATATTTATAGTTTGGGGTTATCTAGGGTTAAATGAGATAGATATAGCCTTTACATGGGTGATAAACTATTTATATAGAAGGCTAATTATATGTTAAACTTAGATAAACATATACTGAATTTATTATGCTAAGATAGGATAGAAATAATAATTTCAACTATTCTAGATATAGAAATGACAAAGATGTAATGTACTTATTTGGTTCTAATGTTGAAACAATTATGAATCAAGAATAGGTAGGAAGTGGACTAGAATAAGATTATAGAACAACTTCCAAATTTTGGTTTAAGTGCCTTTGGAGCCATAGATAATTGTGTTACCCTGGTATGGTTATGTTGATGCTAGTGTATGGGTTAGATGTAGGTGTCATGTACAAGATACATATTACAAAAGGATGAAACCACCTAGATGCTTCTGTGTTTGTCTTATTCTTTGCTCTAGTGTATTCAGATCTCGGACATGGGTTGTCACTCCTCATAAATGAAAAACCCCTAGTTTTTCATTTTCATAGTGATCATGGAGGAAATGGGTTAGTGGGAATATAGTGTTGAGCTAACCCTAAATACCACTCTATCAATGAACATTTATTACATATCTAATACTCCAAATATGGATTCAAACTAATGTAGTTATCCTCTGTGTTGGATTATGTGTTAATCATGCAATATGTGAAAAGCAAGTACAATAGTGACCTATCTTGTAACTTGTAAAATATATCTCTTGGGATACTCTTTTAGTAATTTAGATCTATAAATTTGTTGTCCCTATGACTGATATGTAAACAAGATAAAATAGTGAAGCTTTGTTGCCTTGGTATCTTGTCATTTTTTCTAGGTAAGAAATGAATAAGGGTTGATATTTTATTTATATAAATCCCTTTGGAGAATCAACTCAAATTAAATTACTTATGTTAACCATTAACAAACATTTCATTTTCAAATTAGATGACTTTATGGTACTAGACACTTTTATTAAAGTAGGACAACTACATTGATGTAGGTGTTTATCCTAGATGATAGTGTCCAAGGAACATGAAAATGGGTATAGAATCAAAACTTATAAAGGTGTAATATAAGTAGTTATTAAGCATTTTTAGAAAAATAAAAGGTATGGGTCATCAACATAAGACTAGTCAGACTAAGAGATAGCCAAGGGGCACAAGATATAATAGATGTGAGACTTATGAATGCGAGAAATGTCCATAACTTATAAGAACAACCTAAGTATGAGTTTCCAAAGTATAAAATACTAAGGTTATATATATTCCACAAAATAGATTCTACAATCACCTACAAATGAATTATTAAGCATGGAATATGGTTTGGATGACAATCATGTGATCTCAACTATGGTTTGTCTGCTTCTTAGTTGTTTATTTGAATGTTGTTATTTTTATGTAGACTTTTTTAAACCCTAAATTTGGTAGACATTATATCTCATTTTTAAACAATTTCATCAATTTATTTAATGGTTTTTTTTCCATTTAGTGGATTCTTACATCCCCAGGCTAATGGATGGGGTGGGTAAGGATACCACTAGATGGATGGGCTCCTCTTTATTATAAACATGTATGCTCATGCATAAGGATTTCATGAATAAAGTACAATGATTTTTGTTAGGAAATAAATCTAAGGATAAGTTCCAATTATTCATGACTCACTTATATTTACCTTGCATCACAATGAGAATTTCTATTTGTGTAACCTAGAAATAAATTAATTATTATAATAGTGTTAGGATTTAAAGTTTCTTATATGTTGACATAATTATAGATTAATTTAAAGATTTATATATATATTTTTTGTTTTACCTGAAAGAATCGGTACTACAACATCACCGAATCGATATAGCATGGTACCCCTATAACCCATAGGCCACCTGGTAAACTTTTTTACTTGATCGGCGACACTGACAGGACATGCCCTTCGGTACCACGGGGCAGGGGGGGACTAAAACCCGTGACCAGTAGAGCCGCAACTGGAAATACCAACCAACTGGTCTAGGCCCCCCACCCTATTTAAATATTTATACTATTAATCAACTATTATAGTAATTCTTAGATATCAAGTTGATTATCTTGAGGTCTATAATCAATGTTTTGATTCAATTTCATGTATATTGTTATTAAATGATGTTGATTTTTTACCATACTTCTTTTATAAATATAAGATCATTTTAGTATTTATTTTCTTGCAAGGATCTTGATATTGTGAATTAAGTATATAATTCATGACTATTTTGAGACATGATTCTTGTAGTATGGGATGTTATTTTAAAGGATTCATATATTTACCATGTTTGTTTAAATAAAAATTATTTCACTAAATCCAATATATAGCTATAAACATGAGTTACAAGAGTAAAAGTAATTATTTATGCATTGATTTTGGTGTAATTGATTTACCATTTCAGATGTATAAATTTTTTAATATTGTGTTGAACCCATACCTATGCCATAAAATTCCTTGATAGTTTATTTTTAAAAGCTAAAATCTTGGAACTTAAAACTTATTTGTCTTAGTATGTGTTCTTGTGATTGTAAGTCAAAATATACTTGTATTTAAATATGTTTAATTAAACTCAATCTATTCATATGGATGAGGGGTTTATATTATATTTTGGATGTAAAGTTTAATGCATTAAAATTAAGATATTTTAGTGGTTATATCATACATTTATATGTGCTAAGGTCATCTATGTAGATGTTGATTAATTGATAGTTTTTAGAGTACATTGATGTTTTAAGACCTTATAAATATTACATAATTCTTAATTATATTTGTCCCTTGAGATATGAAATAATGTGCTTGGTTAATTTAAGTTATTATAGGATTATGGGATAGTAGAATTATTATTATATTAAAATATATTACTCAATTAATATTTACCTTGCATATAAATAGGTCTAATTTTCTATTACAATCATCATTCAATTGTTAATTATTATCTATAAAAGAAAAGGAGATGAAAAAAATAAAATCATTAAATAAAATCTTCCTATATCTATAAAAGATTGTTTAATCCTTAAGTTATTTAATTGATTTGATAGGTTGTTTGAATTATTAAATGAACAAAATATTATAATGAATAAATGTAGTTGAATATTCAATTAGGTAGTAATCAGAATGTAAATGATGCAAATTTTTCTAACCCAGGAGACTAGAAGTAAACATAATCATTAAAAACTATTCATTGTGTCAAAAAATCATTATTTTAACTCATAATAAACAAATGAGTGAAATTTGTTATGAGTTGGTTATACTATTGATCCTATAATATGTCATGGAATCAAGATTGATATTAATGGATGAAACATCCCAATTTGTTATAGTAGTGTATATCTTACTTAGATGTAAATTAGGAATAGTTATATGCATTAAGTTACTTATATTGAATAGTTATATTACTTGAACATTTATTCTAGAATTAATATTTTGATTAAACCATAAATGGTTTTATCAAGGTTCATAACTGGATTACATCGACTTAAGCTCATGTTGGTTTAAGGTTTTAACAAAGTCTTGATTGAAAATTAAAGAGGTACTTGTATTGTTAATTAAAAAATGAGGGTATCATGATTATTATTTCTGAATCTTGTAATGTTTTGAGACATATATTAATAGACTAGACATGTTAATGAGTATGTGATAATTTTATGCCATGATTTAAACTAAATGTCCCCATGGTTAAGGAAAACATGATTAAGTATTCATTAGCTACTCTTTTGATGATGTTATTGTGGAAACATGTTTGTAACTCAAAAATATTATACTATAAATTTGTCATGGAAGTATTTTTAGGACAAGGACCTTAGTACCTCTAAAATATGCCTATGTCAACACTACATTATGGTAAATATTTATATTAATGATTTTATTAATTTTGGGTACTCATTAGTATTTGTAAAAATCTTAATATTGCAATATCCATGTGTAAATTGGATTTACTACCCTTGAATTATTGTATGTAGGTGTTAAAGTCATAAATATAATCAATTTAGATGTTAAACACTTATTATTAAAGGTCCACTATAATTCTATCAAAATTCCATAGTTATTTGACCAAATCAATCTAGTGCCAAGTCTATAAAATTATTGGTAAATTATTACAAACATGTGACTTATTATTAGAATTAGATATTCACAACCCTAAAAAGGATTAAAATGTTTTATGATGGTTCTTGGGGTTCATGATAATAAGTCACGTATTGAATTTCCTCAAGTTTTTTATAAAAACTAAAAGTGTGGGAAGGAGGACTTTCCACATGTGGTGTCATCATGAGGTGAAAAATCACCATAGTGTCCTTTCCCTTGTGTTTGGGATGCTCCTATAAGCATATGAACATTTCATCAGTATACTTGAGATCACATTATTATTCCACCTCTTAGTATTGGGTTAAATGACCTCATCTAGTGGTGTTATGGTTGTTATGTGGAACATAACTTTTAGACCTAGTTGAAGTCACATGAAAATTACTTTGATTTTGGTCTTGAGTCATTCCAAAGTTATAAGGCATATAGGTGTTTATGGATTTATAAGGATTGGTTAGTTCCATGTTTTCCTATTGTTTTTTATCTTTAAATTGGTTAAGAATTTATTCCATAGTGTAAAATAAAATATTCATTTTAATGGATTGACTAACATCATTTATTACATAGGAATGCTAAAAGAAAGAATATATTGACATATTGATATAGTTGGGAATTGGAACTAGGAAAATCATACTATATTAGGCTCAATGGTATATTATATTAATATAAAAAAAGTGTATTAAGATGGTAGATATATTCAAAATTAAGATGGTAAAATTATACTATATCAAGTTGACTGAAGCAATCATGAAGACACAAAAAATTGTATCAAGTTGGTCAATACAATTGGGTTAACAAACATAATTATATTGAGCTGGATGATCTAGTTCAATAAACACATAACTATATCAATATTGAATATATAGTTGTAACACATTAAAAAATGGTATTGGGTTGGTTGATACAGTTTGTAATATAGTGAATCATAAATTTAACTAACTATTTACAAAAATTAGGATAGGAAGGTACTAATAAGGGATATATTTTACTTGTAGTCACTTAGATATAACTATTTCATTATTAAATATTGGATAAGGCAATAAAGTATTTCACCATCCTTATTTGTATATTATCCCATCTTTGAGGTGTGTTGAGAGTAATTTTTTGAAATAACCCCCCAAAACAATTCAAGAATTATTAACAAAGTATACAATGGAACCACATGAAGATCCCACTACACTATTCTACCATGCACAACAC
This sequence comes from Torreya grandis, assembly GCA_037957365.1. Taxonomy (NCBI): domain Eukaryota; kingdom Viridiplantae; phylum Streptophyta; class Pinopsida; order Cupressales; family Taxaceae; genus Torreya; species Torreya grandis. The sequence continues at coordinate 319,489 of JARHVA010007805.1, forward strand.
ATCAACATGGTCATACACCAAAATAGTAGATAACCCATAAATAGATTAGGTCAATGAGATACTTATGCTAGGATGACTATCACTAGAGGGTTCCATAGAGAAAGGGGTTTCCTATTGGATGATACACCATTCAAGGGGTATTAGTGTGCAGGTCCATGCTAATATCCATCCAACCTTTAAAATTCACTCATTTACCCATTATAACACTTAGGGATCCTCAACCCAATATAAGCATCATATAACCCTATATGGTTATGATTTGGCAACTCCCTAGGCAAGGAGATTCACTCAAGCCCATGGGTATCCTTGAAAAGGATAATGGAATGAGGTAAGATTCACCATAACAGTGAGTTATCTTAATGGATATGATCAAATATATAATCCTAACAATAAGGAAGTGTCATAATAGATGTAATGGGTCCTAAAAGGAGGATTGATGGTACCATACAACCAAGATTTATCTTATACCCACCTTATAACATTTTAATATCATCTAATAGCTAACATAAAATCCACTACCAAGGTGATTGAACATAAGACTTTGAATGTATAACCTTAAATTTGCATAAGTGAGAACCAATTCAAGTTTTTACTCCATTAGATCATGATGCTATAATCCTTGACTTTAGGGTTCATTGCACCCATGCTCCATCCCTTAGTGAATGCCATCCTATCATACATGGACCAACAAAAGGAAAATAGTAATCATGGCCTCAAATATGCAAAATCCTAATTTCCAACATGAATACTTGGCATATACCAATCCATAGTGCATATACAAAAAAGGACACAACATCCTTAACCATCCCATTTTACAACCAAGGACTCATCCATTATAGATTACCTAGTATGAAATAAACACTAGTTATTACACTGGATCAACATTAATAGTGTTACCTTATCAAAATTTCATTAATGAATTCCCAACCAAGGGTCTTCACACTAATAGTTCTTTTCAAATCCTTAAATTAAGAACAATGAATTATTTAACCAAAAGAACAAATACTTATTTGAATGTCAATTTAGCCATTAGGTTAATTATCATGTCATAAATTTAGACCAACTATGGCTATATTAATGAATAGCCAGTTATCATAAAAGCATTTATTACATATGGCTAACTAAGTTTACCAAGAGCATGTACCAAATTAGAAATAAGTTAAGCATTAGAGCATCAACCCACAAATCTATTTAAAAAAATTTATTATGGTTAATTTCATTTAATTCCAAGTTAAGAATAACCCATTTAATAATTTTCCAATTGACTATGGTTTCATGCTCACACTAACACAGTGGAATATGTTTGTATCATTTAATATTATAATGGTAGTATAATGAGACAAGGACATCTATTAAGCTATATTCACAGGTTAATTGCAGGTATAAACTATCAAAAATAACATCATAAAACAAGTTCCAAAAGGTCATAACATAGTGAATTTACAATATAATTTTTAGTCCTTAATAGTATGATGTGGTTGTATTACAACATGCATGAAGACATATGAAATGAATCTATACACTTAATTTTTTAAGCAATAAGTGTTCCCAAGATTGATATTTCTATTACATATATATATATATATAATAGAAATATCAATCTTGGGAACACTTATTGCTTAAAAAATTAAGTGTATATATAATAAATAATATATATAATATTATATATATATATAGAATGCTTCAAGCACCTCACAATTGACCAATAGGGAAGTGAATATAATAGTCATCTCATGCACATAATTTAATAACTATGGCTTAAATGAGTAACATTATCCCATAAAAATCATTATTTCATCCATGTTTATCATATCTTTTCATTGCCAAACCACCTGGGTAACTCTTCTCAACACCAAGGAATTTCAATAACTTAAATTTAGTCATGCTTAAGGTTTAAGTACTCAATTACATAGCTGAAATAGAATCTAAACAATCCCTAAACAAGGATGATATTCATAAGTAAAAATAAAATGCTAAATAATACAAAGATGGATAACTTTAACATATGAATATGGAAGCAACCCTGAAGGCATATACACAAGGAACCCATTGTGTTATCATACAAATACATATATTCTAAATAGGTACTCAGTATAGCTTATGTCAACTAAAATAATGATTACATTACAATAACTCAAACAACAAATTATCATTCCAAAACCCCTCATGGATTTACCATAGTGAATACAACACTTGAGTTAGTGATAAAGATAGACAATAAATTTAACTTCATAAAATAAGAGCCAACTTACATAAAATTCTTGCACTAGAAGGGTGAAAAATATTGTATTAGCATAAATCCAACAATGCAAAACTCTCCTTAGAATATGTTCTAAAAGTTATTTATCATTTTAATAAAACAAGCTCAAGAAATTAATAAAACAACTCAATTAACTCCACATAATAAAATTGGGCAGTCCCAATAATTAATTACTTCAATAACATTTTACTTTGAAAAATATTGAAAACATCCATGAAACTATCATATAAACCCATTAACAAGTAGGGTATTATAAAATCAATAAGGAACCCACTCAATGACATACACAATGCATTCAACATGTCCAAGGTGGTCTACAACAATAAAGAGCCATGCATTTTCCTACAAATAAACTATGTCACTATTTTAATTCAATTTATTTTTATCAGATAGTGAATATAAGAATCTAAGTCCATATTAGAAAGTCAAAATGCATAACATGTGTACTAATTAAGATGTTAATCATAAGATTAGCTACCAGTCAATCTATCAAAAGCAAGCAAAATCATTGAAATAATTTTAGAATCATAACACATACTAATCCATCCTCATAATTAAATCTAAACATACTTGACCACCATTAGGTGTACAACAAGTGCAACTCAAATTTTATCAAGTCAAGATAACCAATTCAATATCAAATAATGAAATAAATAAATTTCTTAAGAAATGTTAATAAAATAAGAGCTAAAATAGTAAACAAAAATCATTATCTAAATAATAGGCCTGATTACAACATCATGACCAATCACTCAAACAACAAATTATCATTCCAAAACCCCTCATGGATTTACCATAGTGAATACAACACTTGAGTTAGTGATAAAGATAGACAAGAAATTTAACTTCATAAAATAAGAGACAACTTACATAAAATTCTTGCACTAAAAGGGTGAAAAATATTGTATAGCATAAATCCAACAATGCAAAACTCTCCTTAGAAGATGTTCTAAAATTTATTTATCATTTTAATAAAACAAGCTCAAGAAATTAATAAAACAACTCAATTAACTCCACATAATAAAATTGGGCAATCCCAATAATTAATTACTTCAATAACATTTTACTTTGCAAAAGATTGAAAAAATCCGTGAAACTAGCATATAAACCCATTTACAAGTAGGGTATTATAAAATCAATAAGGAACCCACCCAATGACATACACAATGCATTCAACATGTCCAAGGTGGTCTACAACAATAAAGAGCCATGCATTTTCTACAAACAAAATATGTCATTACTTTAATTTAGTTTGTTTTTATCAGATAGTGAGTATAAGAATCTAAGGCCATATTAGAAAGTCAAAATGCATAACATGTGTACTAATTAAGATGTTAATCACAATATTAGCTACTAGTTAGTCTATCAAAATCAAGAAAAATCATTGAAATAATTTTAGAATCATAACACATACTAATACATCCTCATAATTAAATCTAAACAAACTTGACCACCATTAGGTGTACAACAAGTGTGACTCATATTTTATCAAGTCAAGATAACCAATTCAATATCAAATAATGAAATAAATAAATTTATTAAGAAATGTTAATAAAATAAGAGCTAAAATAGTAAACAAAACTCATTATCTAAATAATAGGCCTGATTACAACATCATGACCAATCATGGCATAATAAGATCATTTTGTTTTAAGCATGGGAGTATCAAGAATATGAACATTAGTTACTTTTTATGTTCCTAGTTTAATCTTTTCATAATGTGAATATGTAAGGTTTTATAACTGGTGGTTGAAATGCCGGTACACTTGTTTCTCAATGTCACGGTCTAGCATTTATAGGTAATGTTGCATTAAGTAACCAAAGGCATAAGTTTAAAAATTAAATTTCCAAACCTTAATAATTGGTATCAACATTCATCATAAATAAAACAATGAAACTTCATAAGTAATGGTAGAATTTTGCATTATTACTTCAATTCAATTCATTTTCTAATATAACCACAATGTCAGCTAGGTAAAAACATAAAGAAATATTGCACATATATGAAAATATGTCAAATTTTATTATCATGTCTATTAATGATTATAGTTACATATAATAACTAATACAACTATTTACAAGTGAGACATCCACAAGTAAAATATACATCAGCATACTACATTGCTACAATTAAGTCAATAAATATATCCAATAAAAAAATATATAGTAGTGGTTATCCTTAGTTGATAGGTCATTATCAAGAGTGTCTAAAGAGGAATAAGGTTTTTTAAATAGATATGAAAACAAACCCTCATCACCAGTATACTAGATAATCATTAATCAAAATAAATAACCATACTCATGTGGATGATACCAATTGGGAAAATTGTGATATAACTATATATATATATATATATATATATATATATATATATATATATATATATATATATATATATATATATATATATATATATATATATATATATATATATATATATATATATCACAATTTTCCCAATTGGTATCATCCACATGAGTATGGTTATATATATATATATATATATATATATATATATATATATATATATATATATATATATATATATATATATATATATATAATTTGCATATAAATTTTACACTATCAACCCTTAACACATAATATGAATAGATTTGAAATAGCTTCCCAATACTACAAATCATAAGTCCCTATGGTCATAGTTTACCATCACTATATCAGGTGAAAAAAAGTAACCACCATATCCATATAAGGAGAAAAAAAAACCACAAAAATTTCAGCCATTTATCATACACATCTACCCCCCAGGCTATGGCATAAACTTGTGTGATAACAATATAATGTTTTCACATGAAGTATCTTATATATATATATATATATATATATATATATATGTAATTTTCATATAGATTTTACACAATCAACCCTTAACACATAATATGAATAGATTTGAAATAGCTTCCCAATACTACAAATCATAAGTCCCTATGGTCATATTTTACCATCACTATATCAGGTAAAAAAAAGTAACCACCATATCCATATAAGGAAAAAAAAACACGACAAAACTTTCAGCCATTTATCATACACAAAACACACATCTACCCCCTAGGCTATGGCATAAACTTGTGTGATAACAATATAATGTTTTCACATGAGGATATACCCCCCCCCCCCACAATTTAATGTAGCACTTGAAATATTAAAAAGAATTAAATTTTAGAATTTAATCTAAAGGAAAGAAGCGCATTCCTAAAAATTAAATTTGCAAGGTTTAATTTTGACTCTCTCCATGGCACCATATCTAGCACTAGCAGCAACAATGCCTTTCTACTACTTCCTTTTCTTCCATGCAAGGTGGTGGCTCAAAAATGTAGGTTAGAAATTCCCACTTTTATTTTTTCCATACACTCCATGTTCTCAATCACCTTCCTTCCTCTCTTGTAATTATTTCTCCATGGCAATGGCCCAAGCGTAGGTTTGAAACCCTATGATTTCTTCCCAGTCTCCTCTATCTTCTCTATAAAGTCAATCAACCCACAAAAAATTCCAACACAACCCTCTCAAATATTTCCATGCTAAATTAAAACTATATTCAAGTCTAAGGCCCACAAAATAAGGTTTCTCCCAACATTTTAACTTGCATAAAAAATGAAATATAGTTCCCCACATACATTTACTAATTCTTTCACCAAACCAGAGTATGTAAAGAGATCTACATTAATAGGTAGATTAAGGAGGAATTAAAATGTTCTTTTATTTTCACTTGCTATCTCACATAGGCATCTAATACATTCTCCCCTCATGAATCATGACCACAAAAGAGTCTAAATGTTTCTTTAGATTCCATTTGCTTTTTGACAAGATATTTATCAAAGGCCCTAAGGTCAATATGCCAAACAAAATATCAAATAATTGAAAAAAAAAGTCATTTATTTGTATTGTCATGAATTAGGAAGTTAATACAACATTTCAATGGCCAAGCATCATAAACTTGCCATACTAAGATAAGTATTTTATATAAATATGTCCAAACATTAAGCTTAAAATAAATCAAACACCCCTCAAAAACCATTTCAGAATATAGTTACCTTGACCACAATAAGGATCCTTTAAAAAACATAATGCCAACGTATATATATTTATATACATATACCTATACATATAGAGGTAAAACACATATAATCCTTTGGCCATATATATGTATGTATTCATATTTATATATACATATAATATATATGGATTGTTAAACTCAAAAAATAAATGATTGGGCCTAAATCCGACCACACTCCTAAAACATAACACTGGCCTCAACAACTCAGTTATACATCGGTGCTGATTGGTGGGTTCATGACATCCTCCTCTTCTTAAAGAGGATCTATCTCAGTGAAAAATTAATAACCATAAATCATGATATACTAAAAATAGACTTTATCACTCTTTTCATAAAATGCATACACATTACAAAGATTAATAAATCTCAAGAATAGAAATAAGTAGATTGATAAATTTTATCAATTATTATCAATATAACAGTCATGCATACTAAGTAATTGTGTAGTATAATAAAAACTAAGAAATATTGTCATATACTTTCCTTCATGGCATAATAGGAAGATTTATCAAACTCACATTATGAGTAAACACATAGTCTTACTTTGTTAAATAAAGCAATAAAATTCCCCCCTTATTGGTTCATTTCTTTTATAAGGCCAAGGTGAGCAAGATGAGGTGTTTCACACACCCTTATCTGGCCATAAACTCTAAAAAAATCAACTTAGATAACATATAAATATTGATTTTTGTGCCTCATAAAGCCATAGTTTTCACTCAATAAACATTAACACTTATAGCAATAAGTTTTTCTAGCTTAACCTTGCCCATACCTTGGTAATTTTATCAGTGAACTACTATTTTTTATGTAGTACCATTGACCATCTACTAATTTCTAGCCCCCTATGTAGCTAAAAATTGATCAATTTATGGAAAAATATGCAACATCGGTTATAATTACGAGATTTATTTCAATATTTAATCAACAAAAGAGTTTTTCAATACTATTTAACCTAATAAACTCACAAGTATAAGTTCATACAAAATAACATATTCAAGAATTTTCATCTTACTCACCCACTCAAGATCAAAGTTTTTAATAGGAAAATGGTTTTTAGCAAAACCTTTCCTCTCGATATGAAGAATATTAACACATAAATCAACAACTTCAAACAATAGTTTCCCAAAATCAATCCAATATATTTTCACAAAATCCTTGGATTGAGGTGTCATCTTCCTACAACATTTTAGTTATATATATAGATGTATACTCATAATTATATATCATTCTATAGAATGTGGAACAACACATCATTATTATAGGTACATGTCATTGCCACCACCTAACTCATAATTCATTTATACTTAATTAATTCATTTTAGAATGAAATAAATAATAAAAACCATACCACTATTGTTTCCACAATACATTTTATGCATATATACCTTCTTGGCAACATTCATCATAGATTGTTAACAAGAATATAGTTTCATCAAACCATGGTTACTATCTTTAACCATTTACCATTCATGGGTTAGTTTATAGTCCTACACCAGCCACATAAAACATCAAATAATCCACACCAGGCATTCACATACAACCCCAAGGTTTTTAAAAATGTTATATACAAATTTTGTGATCTCACATGATGGTTACAGGGATTACAATCCCACCATCTCACTATACTTACCTCATAACATCATAACAAAGTACATAAAAAAATCCTCTTGATCAAGACTTAACATTTCTCCTCTAATCATAAAATTAACATGCATTTCATCCATGCTTAAATAATCATAAATATTCATTTCATAAAAAAAATAGTAGGTATATACAACAATACCTTGCACACAACATGGTTGTACTTTCTAGTCAACACATGTCAATAAATAAAAAAATTCATACTAGAACATTATTTTTAGGTAATTCAACCATTACCACATAAATATCATGCTTGACTTTACAAGTCAATACATACTTGTATTTTACCAAATTTAGTATTGTTTATTTTTCATATAAGTCTAATTTCTAGGACCAATCAGTGCTTTTACAAGGCTACATAATGATATTTCATAAGGTTGTTTGTATGACAACCTCAAAGAGGTGGGTAAAGGAATACTCAATCTAAGAAGTGACTAGTATGCATGAAGATCCCATATCTAGCATATGGAACTCATGGTGTACAACCCAAATGAATTAGGCATCTACTTCATGCAAAGGGGAGAAGTGGCTTTTTAGCCTATGTGAAACTCCATTCCTTGGCTCGTACATGGTATAATCATCATGGATATAGGGTTCTCTCAACCCTAAACCTATTACCTGCATTAAAACCCAATGCTAGAGTAGTGATGCTAGATCACACTAAACATCACATTCATTATACCTTAGTAGATTTTTAGTTGCAAGGGGTTGATTATAGAAGGAAAACTACATCACATGGTGGTCCATGATCACAACACATCATCAAATTATATACATAAACAATATTGATATCAATGGGTAACATATAGGTTCATAAAATAATTACATTCACACAAAATATAGAAGTTCTAAGTTTATATGATAAATATAATCAACTAAATTTAAAATGTGTCCACACATACAATAGTTTATATGCACTAAAGGAAATCTCAATACAATAACACACATAAGGATCTATAGGTTTAGTAAATTATTCCAAGGTATTTCACATCACACCACTTAAACATATTGGTAAGAGAAGTATGAGGATCCATGGTCCTCATCAGCCTACCTAATGTCTAAATGTCATCCAAGATGACATAAATATCCAACATATAATATTATGCTTAGTTTTATGGATCTCAAATCCATCAACACCTTCTTTGAAGAGGGGTGTGTTCTAACATATCCATAAATATATATCCATGAGTCTTATAAAATTACCAACAAGGTTCTAACTTCATGGATTAGGTGGCTCACATTATCCTCTAATAGTAAGATATCCCCAAAACCTCCTTACTTGCCTAGAAAAGTAAGCCATATTCACCCACTAGGCCCTCCAAGCCTAGGTTACATCTTTGGACCTCACAAAAGTATTATGACTCAATCATCATAAGATGGCATGCCCATGAAATCCACCTATGATCACCAAACATGGTTTCATGATTAAAATAACAAGCTCTAACACTATACTTATAATTGACTCATGTCAACAAGTCAAAGGTTGAATATCCATGTTTGCCTTAATGTAACATAATCTTAGGGAAAAAATGAACGTAGCCAAGGCTCCAAGTCAATATTACATCATCATCTTGGAAATCATAGTTTCCACAACCATAATATAGATTCAATCATGAAATACATCCTCATGGATGTAAAATGTATATGTCCATGAGCATCATGACATCCTCATGGATGCCAAAACTCAATCCAAACACCAAACAATGATACACATAGACATGAAACATCACCAGGGGAATAATTGCCTCCTTGTGGTATTAAAACATACATGTGATCAAAATAGACACATCATAGAATCAAAATGTGTCCACGCACTCAATAAATACTAAATCTCAAAGTGAAAAAACCACAATATTCTTCACTCAACTCAAACAACCAAATGTTTATAGGAAATCAAACCTAAATTTAGTTGAATACATATAGCTTCAATATCTTAGTATTATAATGCATAGTACTTGTTCACTTCTAGGATACCATGTTTGTAATTTGGCCAACTATAACCTAGTTTCTAACCTAAAACCCATTCTAGACTTAGCTTATAATGCCATTATTTGGAACAAAATAATGGTACCAAACATTAAATGTAATGCTTAACAATTTTTATGAAGTGGGTAAAGGAATACTCAATTTCGCAAGGTTATTTGTATGACAAGATCAAAGAGGTGGGTAAAGGAATACTCAATCTAAGAAGTGACCATTATGCATGAAGACCCCATACTCATCATATGGTACTCATGCTATACAACCTAAATGAATCAAGCATCTACTTCATGCAAAGGGGAAAAGTGGGGTTTTAGCGTACGTGAGACTCTATTGCCTATCCTATACTTGGTATAATAATAATGGATATAGTGTTCTCTCTACCCTAAAACTACTACTTGCATCAAAACCTAATGCTATAGTAGTGATGTAGGATCACACTAAACAACACATTCATTATACCTTGGTATATTTTCAGTTTCAAGGGGTTGATTCTAGAAGGAAAACTACATCACAAGGTGGTCCATGATCACAACACATCATCAAATTATATACATAAATAATACTGATATCAAGGGGTAACATATAGGTTCATAAAATAATTACATTTATACAAAACATATAATTTATAAGTTTATATGATTAATATAATCAACTAAATGTAAAATGTGTCCACACATACAATAGTTTATATGCACTGAGGGAAAACTCAATATAATAACACACATGAGGATCTAGAGGCTTAGTAAATTATGCTAAGGTATTTCACATCACATGACTTAAACACATTGGTAAGATAAGTGCAAGGGTCCATGGTCCTCATTAGCCTACCTAATTCCCAAATGTCATCCAAGATGACATAAATATCCAACATATACTATTATGCTCATTTTTAGGGATATCAAGTCCATCAACACCTTCTTCAAAAAAGGGTGTGTTCCAACATATCCATGAGTCTTAGAAAGTTACCAAAAATGTTCTCACTTCATAGATTAGGTGGCTCACATTATCCTCTACTAGTAAGAGATCCCCAAAACCTCCTTACTTGCACAAGAAAGTAAGCCATATTCACCCACTAGGCCTTCCAAGCTTAGGTTACATCTTTGGACCTCCCAAGAGTATTATGCTTTAATCATCATAAGATGGCATGCCCATGAAATCCACCTATGATCACCAAACATGGTTTCATGATTATAATAACAAGCTCTATCACTATCCTTACAATTGACTCATGTCAACAAGTCAAAGGTTGACTATCCATGTTTGCCTTAATGCAACATAATATTAGGAAAAAAATGAACTTAGCCAAGGCTCGAAGTCAATATTACATCATCATCATGGACATCATAGTTTCCACAACCATAATATAGATTCAATCATGAAAGACATCCTCATGGATGTAAAATATATGTCCATGAGTATCATGACATCCTCATGGATGCCAAAACTCAATCCAAACACTAAAAAATCATACACATAGACGTGAAACATCACCAAGGCATAATTACCTCCTTATGAGATTAAAACATACCTGTGATCAAAATAGACACATCATAGAATCAAAATGTGTCCATACACTCAATAGTTGCTAACTTCCGTAGTGAAAAAACCACAAGCTTCTTCATTTAACATGAATAACAAAATGTGCATAGAAAATCAAACCTAATTTTAGCTAAATGCATATAGCTTCAATACCTTATTATTATAATGCATAATACTTATTCACTTCCAGGATACCATGGTTGTAATTTGTCCAACCATAGCTAAGTTTCCAACCTAAAACCTAGTCCAGACTTAGCTTATAAGTCCATTACTTGGAACAAAACAATGGTACCAAGTGGTAAATGTAATTCTTAGCAATTTATTTGCTTTATGCAACCCATCATGTGTAGTAATCAGAAGTCAAGCAAGAATTTACCATTACTTACCTCAACTATCAACAATTATAGCTAGATAACTCATAGTTTATCCATGATAACTACTAACAAAATGAGCAAAGAAGCAAAGATCAGCCCTTTGATGTTCTCACCAAACCATAGAGAATATAACAATGTTTTACAAGGCTATTTATTTTTTATATCTCTATCATGTCACAAATTAATCAACTGAATTGACATATATACACTATTACTAATAAAATGGTTGCATACATACAACAGTTCCACATACATTTACAAAGTTTTACCATCATAACTCCCCAAAAGGCAAATTGATTATAAAAACATTGCTCAACCAAGAGCAACTTAAACCTATGGAGACATCCTTAATCCACTTACAACCATGTAACTAACAAGAGGTATGTTGGTTCCTTAATTCTAGAATTTAACTCCTTTCAACAACTAAATTGGATATTTGGTTTATTGAACAATAATTTATAGCAATCTTACTAATGAGGCTAGAAATGGTTATTATCACCATTCATGCTTCATATCTCTTGAAAGGCTTAATTTCCCAACAAGAGGAAAGCACAACTCAACTGATTCACCCAAGAAGACTAGTTTCATGTACCCAATCTATCCTTCCATGTTAGAGTTAAACCCTTTGTCTTCCTAGGGTTATAATGTTATAAGCATCTAGTGATGGACAACCCATACAACCCATCAAAAGATACTATACATCATTCCCCTTTATTATAAGAGTGAATCCTTTACCATTTATCTCCCATTGACCTGCCCTTTTAAGCCAATGGTTGACAAGTGAGGATTTCCTAGATGTAACAAAAAATAGGAAGGGTTAACCCAGCCAAGGCTAAGGTAGATAGAAATGGCCATCATGGGGAAACTAGACTCCCAACATCTCAATATCATTAAAAAAACACCAACTCAATCACATTACCTATCACACTTTATAGGTTGATATGCTCATGTGTTCACACATACATACATCATCTACATTATTATATTTTACATGGATATAAGTAGGTGGTGGAAATATCTTAAGTTACTTGATTCTTGGTCAAACACAATCAACACTCTTACTTTTGGTCCATTTTAGATTAAGGCAAATCATTAGGAAACATTCTTGGAATTACTCAGCACATATTCTTATTTCCCAAACATGCCTTGAATGGGTTCGCAAGTTATTACATACCCAAGGAGGACTTATTCCTTCCTTTTGGGCCACCTAAGTCTTATATTTGATCACATGAGTACCATATGATCTGACTCTATCCTTGATTGGTGAATCACAAGATAACCTTCAAGACATATTACCATTTCTAAACCTGACTTGGAGTAACAACTAGTGGTAGCCTAATAGAAAGTAAAACTTAATTTAGTTGTAAAATGAATTAACATTATTTTGACTTCCAAGAATTGAGAGAAATAAAAATTATTATACAAAATACTCAAAGCACAAACTTTTATACTAGATGAACCAACCCCAATTTTTTTTTGTAAATTTTTGATAGAATACACAATGGAACCACATGAAGAACCCACTAACACTATACCATGCATGATGCATCAACATGGTCTTACACTAGAAGAGTAGATAAGCCATAAATGAATTGGGTCAATGAGATAATTATGCCAAGATGACCATCACTAGAGGTTTCCATAGAGAAAGGGGTTGCCTAATTGAAGATACACCATTTGAAGGGTATTAGTGTGTAGGTCTATGCTAATATCCATTAAACCTTTAAAAGGCACTCAGTTTCCCCATCAGACCACCTAAGGATACTTAATCTAATATAATCATCCTATGCCCCTATATGGTTATGGTTTGGCAACTCCCTTGGCAAGGAGATTCACTCAAGCCCACTAGTATCCTTAACAAGGATAATGACACAGTGTAATATTTAGCATAACAACAAGTTATCTTACTAGCTATGATTAAATATATAATCTTAATAATAATAAATTAGCATAACAAGTGTAACGGGTCATAAAAGGAGGACTGATGGTACCATCCAACCAATCTTTGGCTTATACCCACCTTACAACATTTTAAGATCATCCAATAGCTAACATCAAATTTGTTACCAAGGCGACCCAACATGAGACTTTGAACATATAACCTTAAGTTTTCATAAGTGAGAACCAGTTTAGGTTTTTGATCCATTAGATCATGATGACATATTCCATGATCTTAGGGGTAATTTCATCTATGCTCCATTGCTTAGCAAATTCCATCCTATCACATATGGCCCAACAAAAGGAAAATGGTTATCATGGCCTTAGATATCCAAAATCCTAATTGCCAACATGAACCCTTGGCATCCACCAATCCATAGTGCATATGAAAAAAGGACACAACATCCTTAACCATCCCATTTTACAACTAAAAACTCATCCATAATGGATTCTTACCCAGTATGAAATAAATACTAATTATTACACTAGATCAACAATAATAGTGTTACCCAATCTACATTTCATTAATGAATTACCAACTAAGGGTCCTCATACTAATAGTTCTTTTTAACCCATTAAATTAAGAATAGTGAATTATTTAACCAAAATAACAATGACTTATTTGAATGACAATCTAATTATCATGTCATAAATTTAGACCAAATATGGCTATATTAATGAATAGTTAGTTGCCATAAAAGCAAATCTTGAATATGGATGACCAAGATTACCAAGAGAATGTACCAATTTATAAACACATTAAACATTGGAGTATCAACCCACAAATCTAGTTAACAACAATTATTATGGTTGATTTCATTTAATTCCAAGTTAGGAATAACCTATTTAATAACTTGCTAGTTGACTATGGATTCATTCTCACTCTACCATGGTGGAATATGTTTTTATCATTCAATATTAGTAATGTTAGTATCATGAGACAAGGACATCCATTAAGGTGGATTCATAAATTAATGTGGAGGTATAAACCATTAAAAATAACATTATAAAATAAGTTTCACAAGGCCATAACATAGTGCATTTACAATATAATTTTCATCCCTTAATAATATGATGTGGTTATATTACAACATGAATGAATACACATAAAAAATTAATCTATACACTTCAATAAACCCACAACTGACCAATAGGGAAGTGAATAGAATAGTCATCTCACGCATATAATTTAATAATTGTGGCTCAAACAAGTAACATTATCCCATAATAATAATAATAATTCCAGCCATGAATATCATATCCTTTCATTACCAAACCACTTGGGTGACTCCTCCCAACACTAGGTAATTATAATAACTTAAATTTAATCATGCTTATGGTTTAAGTACTCAATTACATAGCTATAATATAATGTAATTAATCCATAAAAAAGGATGATGTTCAAAAGTACAAATGAAATGATAAAGAATACAAATGTGGATAGAATTAACATATGAATATGTAAGCAACCCTGAAGGTGTATGCACAAGGAACCCATTGTGCTATCATACAAATACATATATTTTAACTAGGCACTCAATATAACTTATGTCAACTAAAATAATTATTACATTACAATAACTCAACTAGTAAATTATCATTCTATAAACCCTCATGAATTTAGCATGGCAAATACAACACTTGACCAAGTGATAAAGATAGATAGGAAATCAAAATTCATAAAATAAGATCCAACTTGCATAAAATTTCTGCACTAAAATAGTGAAAAATATTGTATTAGCATAAATCTAGCAATGTGAAACTCTATTTAGAAGATGTTCTAAAAGTTAATTATCATTTTAATAAAACAATATCAAGAAAGTAACAAAATAACTTAATTAATTACACACAATATAATTGGGTAGTCCCACTAATTAATTATTGTAGTAACATTCCCCTTTACAAAAGGTTGAAAACATCCCTGAAACTAGCATATAAACCCCCAAACAAGCAAGGTACTATAAAATCGATAAGGAACCCACCCAATGACATACATAATGCACTGAACATGTCCAAGATGGTCTACAATAGAAAAGATTCATGCACTTTCCAATAAATGAAATATTCTATTACTTTAGTTTAGCTTGTTTTTCTCACATAATGAGTATAAGAATCCAAGGTTAGATAAGAAAGTCAAAATTCATAATAGGTGTACTAACTAAGATGATAATCATAAGAGTAGAAACCAACTAGTCTATCAAAATTGAGTAAATTAATTTCAATGATTTTAGAATCATAATAAATATTAATCCATCCTCATAACTAAATTTGAACATGCTTGACCACCATTAGGTGTACAATAGGTGTAACTCATATTTTATCAATTCAATATAACCAATTCAATATCAAACAATGAACTAAATGAATTTCTTATGCAATGTTAGTAAAACAAGAGCTAAATTAGTAAATAAAACTCACCATCCAAATATTAGACCTAATTACAACATCATGACGAATCATGTCATAACAAGAGCATTTTGTGTTAAGCACAAGAGTATCAAGAATATGAAAATTAGTTATTGTGTATGTTCCTAGTTTCCTCTTTTCACAATGTGAATATGTAAGTTTTTATAACTAGTGGTTTAAATTTCATAACACTTGTTTTTGCAATGTCATGGTCTAGCATTCATATGTAATGTTAGGTTAAGCAACCAAAGGTATATGTTTTAAAATTAACTTTCCAAACCTTAATAACTAACATCAACCTTCATCATACATGAAATAATGAAACTTCATAAGTAATGGAAATTTTTTGCATTTTTACTTCAAGTCAATTAATTAGCTAATATAACCACAATGTTAATAGGGTAACAACATAAAGAAATATTGCACCCATATAAAAAGTTGTTTTAATGTATTATCATGTCTATCAAGGGTTCCAGTTGTAAATAACAACTACCATAACTATTTATAAGTGAGATATCCACAAGTAGAATATACATCAACATGCTACATTATTACAATTAAGTCAGTAAATATATCTAATAATAAAATATATTACAATGGTTATCCTTAGTTGATAGGTCATTATCAAGAGTGTCCAAAGAAGAATAATACACATAAGTAGATATGAAAACAAACTCTTATTACCAGTCTACCATATAATCATCAATCAAAATAAATAACCATACTCATGTGGATGATACCAATTGGTAAAATTGCCATATAATTAGTATATATATAATTTGTATATAGATTTTATACAATCAACCCTTAACACAGAATATGCATAGATTTAAAATAGCTTCCCAATAATAAAAATTGTAAAGTCCTTATGGTCATAGTTTACCATCACTATATCAAGGTGAAAAACAACAACCACCATCTCCATACAATGAAAACAAAACACCACAAAAATTCTATCCATTTATCATACACAAAACACACATCTATCCCCCAGGCTATGGCATAAACATGTGTGAGAACAATATAATGTTTTCACATGAGGATATATCCCCCTCCCCAAAATTTAATGTAGCACTTGAAATATTAAAAAAAAATAGAATTTAATCTAAGGGTAAGGAGCACATGCCTAAATATTAAATATGCAAGGTTTAATTTTGACTCTATCCATGGCACATATCCATCACCAGTAACAGTGATGCCTCTTTATTACTTCTCTTCCCTACAAAGTGGTGGCTCAAAAAATTAGGTCAAAAAACCCCCCTTTATTTTCTCCATACAATCCTTGTTCTCCATCACCCTCCTTCCTCTCCTACAATTCTTTCTTTATGGCATTAGCCCAAACACATGTTTGAAACCCTATGCTTTCCTCCCACTCTCTTCTATCTTCTCTATGAAGTCAATCGACCCACAAAAAGGATAATGCAACCCTAAAAAATATTTTCATGATAAATTAAAACTATATTAAAGTCCATGGCCCATAAATAAGGTTCCTCCCAGCATTTTAAATTGTATTAAAAAGGAAACATAGTTCCCCAGATACATTTACTAATTCTTTCACCAAACTGGAGTATACAATGAGCTCTACATTGATATGTGAATTAAGGGGGAATTATAATGTTCTTCTATTTTTACTTGATATCCCACATGTGCATACAATAAATTCTCCCCTCATGTATCATGACCACAATGTGGTCTAAACATTTCCTTAGATTCCACTTGCTTTCTACCAAGGTATTCATTGAATGCCCTAAGGTCAATATGCCAAACAAAATATCAAACAACTTAAAAAGAAGTCCTTTATTTTCATTTCCATTCATTAAGAAGTTAACATGGCATTTCAATGGCCAAGAATCAAAAACTTGTCCTTCCAAGCAAATTATTTTATATAAATATATCCAATCATTAATCTTAAAACATATCAAACACCCCTCAAAAACTATTTCACAATATGGTTACCTTGACCACAATAAGGATCTTTTAAAATAAAATGCCAACATATATACATCTATATACATATACCTATACATATAGAGGTAAAACACATATAGGCCATTGGGGACACACACACACACACACACACACACACACACACACACACACACACACACACACACACACACACACACACACACACACACACACACACACACACACACACACACACACACACACACACACACACACACACACACATGTGTGTGTGTGTGTGTGTGTGTGTGTGTGTGTGTGTGTGTGTGTGTGTGTGTGTGTGTGTGTGTGTGTGTGTGTGTGTGTGTGTGTGTGTGTGTGTGTGTGTGTGTGCGCGCACGCGCACGTGTGTGTGTGCGTGTGTGTGTGCACGCACCATACATATATTCATATTTATATAGACATATAATATATATGGATCATTAAAATTGAAAAATAAATGATTAGGCCTAAATCTAACTACACTTCCAAAAACATAACACTGGGCCTTGATAACTCGATTATACATCAGTGTCGACTGGCAAAGTCATGACACTTTTTGAGACTAACCTCTTATTGATGCACTAAAAATAAAATAGTTGGAAGGCTTTCTAAAGGTTGGAAAAAAAATTTCTTATGAATTTCTAATATATCATGTGGTACATGGAAATGAAATTTTGTAAACAGTGTTGTCAAATGGATTAAGTATTTTGGTAATACCCCTCACACCTTGGCACAAGTTAAAATGACAATTGATTTCCCTATAATTCTATCTCTTATGGATTTTAAAACTTTCAGAACATAGTTTATAGGAAAATAAAATAAAAATAAAGTGTGGAAATGATATACTAAAAATTAAATTTACATCATCTAATGAATTAATAAACAATTAAAATGGTATTAGGCTAGCTAATATTGTAAAAATAAAATAATCAAATATGTCTATATCAAGTTGGTTGATATAGTTGTAAACACACACGATTATATTAGGATGATCGGTATGTTTTGAAAACACATATAATGGTACCAAACTAGCTGATACCATTCAAAAATATATAGGTAAATATACCAGGGTTACCAATATAACTAGGATGATGGATGTATGATGGTTTGGAATATTTTTCTAATAAAATATAAGGAAAAATAAACTAATTGAACCAAAGGAGGAATAATATTGATGTTGGGTTAACCAAAATGTATGTAAGGGATAGGATGACCTACAACTATCCTCTTTCTCTCAATATACTAAGGTTCAAATAAAGTCAATCAAATAGATCTTGTGTAGACTTGGTCAATCTAGTAAGCACCAACGGACATCGTATATCTAAAATAGAGTAACCTATACCTTCAATTTCAAAAGAAAAGGGTTTCAAATCCTAAGAATATGACATAAGGATATTTCTCTCACTAGACCTCAACAAAGGTAAGTGGTTGTAACTATGAAAGTAAAGAAAATGGTGGTAAAGGGGTAAAATTGAAGTAAAATATGAACTATAATGGTTTTAAACTAGTAAGGATTAATGGATAACCAAATTAATGTATGTGTAACCTAAAATGATTAATGAAAATTATAAGTAATAATATGACTAGTTTATTTAGTACATGGAAGGGCCAAAAAATGGGTGGACACACATAAATACAAAATAAAATAAACAAATAAATATCTAATATAATAAGTAAATAAAATAAATAATGTAGGGATATAAATACTTACTGTAGAAGGTAAATACACACTTATTTTCTCCCACCAATTTCTACTTTTAAATCATTTCATTGGGTATAAAATTAGTTTACCCTACTTTCTTCTTAAGTCCCTTAAGAGTACTATCATGCTACACTAAGTAAATGAAACAAATCCCATCCTTCATCAAGGATTGATCCTCCTTCTAGTTAAACATGGCCAAGTTCTCTATGACTAGGAGGTCCCCCCCAGGGGTTCCTCCTTTAGGGGGGACTCCTAAGAGGACCCCTTGGTAGAGGATCTTATAGAGGGACCCCATCAACTCTCTGATCGTAACCCTCATGATAGTTCATTGAAATCCCACCTGATGACTTTTCACTTAAACTAATTATCCCCAAAAAACCCATTACTCTATAATTGGGAACCCTTATGAAGATAGCTTGGAAAGGAAAATCCATTGTTATGGAGGAGCTGGAGAAGAATAAAATGTATCTTGGTAATTTCAATTTGAAGGTCCAACAAGAAATTTTGGGTCCAGCCAAACTAATTTAAGAGTGGAATACACTCCACAGATAGTCTAAAGCCATAATCCAAGATTTCATCCTTTTTGCATAGCCCTCTTAGTCTTTTGATTTTCAATATCCAAAGGTTTTTAAATACCCCCTCAAGGCTCCCCCAAGGCCCCCCTAAGAAATCCCCCTTGTAGGTAAAATGAAAAAAGTGCCCCAAAATGATATTCCTTGAAGAAGTGGCTGAAGGCCCTAAGAACCATACTTAAGCTAAATTTCTAAAGGAAAAACAAATCATCCCTATGAAGGACACTAAATACCCTCAAGAGGGAGTCTCCTCATATTTTTATATTAGTTTCATGTTTTTGTTTTCATTATAAGTACTGTAGCTTTTTTTTTTGGCTTCTCAACCCTATTATTGGCCTATTGACTCTTTTGTACCACTCTGATAGTTCTAGGTTCCTATAATAGTTGGATTTTGCCTTATCAAATAAAAAAATACTTACCTTAGATTGGACCTGTTGACACTTCAATCTCCCTCTTAGCTCAAGTGGAGTTTTGTAAGAAAATGTTTTATATTGGATACTTCAAATAACATGACAAAGACCTAGATATATTAGCTAGTAACTCTTAATGGCTCCTATTTAACTTCAAAGACACCAAAAGACAAGATAAGATTTTAAGCTAGTAACTATTCCAAATACTTTTATAGGGTATAAATGTGAGCATAAGAAGATAATATGAATGTGATATTTTATGATATGAATTAAATTTGACTCATATGTATACTGATCCAATACCCCAAAATAACCCTAAAGTCTAAGTTGATAGTATTTTACAAGCCAATATAGTTGGAAGATGTCAATTACTACAATATAGTATTGTCTAGGCTGATATAATTTAAATGTCAAAAGGCAAAATTAGAGATATATCAGGCATCCTAATATATTACATGAAGGATAAAGGTGAAAAATAAATGGTGTTGTTTAGGTTGATCCCATAGGATATAAGGAAACTAGAAAATATTGATAGGAATTAAATAGAAGGGGTATACATATATAAACTTAGAGGAGATCAAACTCATAGTAATAATGGTGTAAGTATATAGATTGTTAATATATCTCATAAAATTAACACTAGATATTCCCACCACATTTGTAGTGAATCGTTTAAGGCATGGACTCAGTTATATTGATGTGTCAATAGATTGCTACAAGAAAAAGTGACAACATGTGATAAAGTGGAAAATATTATGTGTATATAGGGTGATTTTTTTAAAATTTATTTAAAGCTTATTTTATATTGACTTTCAATCCATTTTTTAAAATATCAATTTGAAGAGAGGTGATCCCAACACATTTCAAGAATTTTTAGACTTTTTCACTGATAGATGATCCACTAACACTGGTATTTTAAAAAAAATATTTATTTTTTGTACAATTTAACATAGTTTAAAAGTTTTTATTTTTGTAAATTTTTCATTTTAAAATAATTTTAAGGGTATTTGGAAATTTTTTGAAGGTGTCTAACATTTACCAAATATGTTTATGATTTTTTTATACTATTTTCTTTTATAATAGTGTATGGTGCAGGTGTCCATAGATTATGATAATTTTATGTAATTTTTTTACCATCAATATTTATTTATTATAGGTTTTATCATAGATCTAATTTTATATTGTATATAATTTTAGGTAAACATGTGTGTTACATAATTTTAACATGGTAGGCACATGGAGATGCTATTGGGTTTTTATTTGAGTGATGTTTATAAATAGATAGTGGATAGAGTAAGGTTAGGTCATGTTTGAAGAGTACACACTATGTTGTACAACATGTATTTAATGACTACATTATCCAAGAGGTGGAATGTAAATATATACAATTTTTAGCTCCCAAAATAGTATATTATAGTTACATTGGATGACTTATGAAGGATATTATCATCACCAATGGTACACACACATGTAGTTTTACAAGGTATAGAGTGTCAAGGCTTAAAAGGTTACATACTTAGATATTTGAAAAGATGGGATTGAGGGGCATAATATTATATAGATGATTCTAATAATTTTTATATGATATTATTTTGGAAGATTTTATTTGTCTATAAAAATATTTTTATGTATTACATGCTTCATTTTATCACTGGATGGATGGGATGTCTCTATTTATTTTCAGATGCATAGTTTCATGGAGGATATATATATATATATATATATATATATATATATATATATATATATATATATATATATATATATATATATATATATATATATATATATATGCTTAATTTTATCACTGGATGGATGGGATGTCTCTATTTATTTTCAGATGCATAGTTTCATGGAGGATATATATATATATATATATATATATATATATATATATGGAGATAAACAAATTAGTTTTTACAAGGATCTAATACCATAAAAAAGTATCAAAAATATAAAACATTGTTGTACCCAAAAAAATTAGAAACCAATGAAAAACTAAAAGTTTAATAAAAACAACTAGACATCAAAAAAGATGAAGAAAAATGAATCTAAAGAAAATCATCCCAATAGAGCATAATAAACTTACTACTCTACATCCCTTCTAAACAAATGATAGCTTCCATTTCCTTTTTAGAAGCTAGATTGGGGAAATTAAAGTATTATACTTCTTATCAAATTCCCTAGCCTTGTCCATCTTCCTATTACCCCTGATTCCCTTGTTAAAAGCATCTAAGATGAATTATGTGGATATTTTATCTCACACTTTCAACTTTATTTTTTTGTTAGATCAAGTAAAAAAATGGGTTAAGGTACCTATACCCATTACAAAAAACAACTAAAAGATAGGCGAACACAAAAAATAGAACCAAGAACTAAACAGAACCACAAGGATCAACTAGCTAATAATAACCATCTACAATAGACAAACTTCCACCAAAATCTTGATGAAAAGACAACAAAAAATAATGGGTCTAGGTGTGGATTTATCGGCACTTTCCTTCCCTATATCTCTAGTATTTCCTAAATGATCCATTAACACCTTCATTTGGGATTCCATTTTGACAAATTCATATTTTATCTTATAAAATTTCTAGTTTGAATTCAAAATGGATTTATCTTAGTTCATGGATTCTTTTCTCTACTCAACCACCTTAATCTAAATCTCAAGAAGTTACCTTTTGGATTTATTGAACTCCCTAACATCTCCTTTAAAATAATAAGTTGGGTTAACATAACTTTCTCAATTTTTTTAATCTATCAGTGGGTGGGGCTTCAACATTTGAATAATCAATTGGTTTAACCCATAAAATGGGAAATTATTAATTCTCATTATCCTAATTCACCACTTCTACCTTAGAGGGTAAATTTTGGGAATCCTTCTCACTTAGAGTAACTTCACTAGTAGTGATTGGATTAATCTTATCTAATCTCCCTTGACTCATGCCTTTATGGTTGGGATTATTAACAAATTGGCCAAGATTTCCCTCCTCCTTTCGGCCAGCTTCCTTAGGACTATGACAAAAATTAACCAAAGAGTGATCCTCCTTTTATCTCATTTCCTCCATACTTTTATTCTCAATATCTAAGTCAAAGTTTAGAAGGTTTGACTAGAGTAAAAGGAAAACAAGGGTTTGGTAGAGAGAAAAAACACTTTTTATGACTAGCAATCTAAAACCATGGTTTTCAAAAACATTAATAGATAAAAAGGAAGAATAATATTCATGTTATGTCTAAAATGGTTCAACATCATAAATATATGTGAATATATCACCTAATACTTACCTTCTAACATACTATTTTTCATACTATGAAGGTTTAATTACTACCATAGGGGAGGTAGAAAGGCATGTAGGAAGACATCCTCAGACTCATGAAATTTATCCTTGGCCATGAAGAATTTGTCCACAAAATATTTATTTCTATGTTTGTCCTTAAATATATTATAACCCTCCATATACATTTACATGACTAAGGTGATACACATTATTCAATAATTTATATAATAATTCCCATAAATTTGACCATCTTCCCATTCTAAGATTTATTGAAATCTAGAATTAGGTTTGGATCATAACCCCAAATACTCTTAAAATAAGGAGTTGTACCTCCATGTCAAAAAAAATTTCTAGATGGGTTTATGTTATTTCAAAGTGGCACAAGATAAAGGATCAACCCTCATTTGATATCCTCCCATTATTCCTACTATGGTAGTCTACTTCCTATAATGATCATCAATAGTCACATAATGAAACCACATTGAATCTTGGGATTTAGTTTGAAAAGTTCTCATGTACTTCAAATAAATAATAAGTATTGATAATCATGAGACTTCACAACCTTTTCTCCCTTTATTATGAAATGATAGAAAGTTCGCTTAGGCTATTTCATGATTAAAACCCTTTTGTTTTTATCCCCATTATGATATTGACATCCCCCATTTGTAACATGATTAAAAATCAAGCCATTAATATTAAGGGAATTCTTTACCCTTTCCAATTGATAAATTTAATTTTCTTTCTCATTAATAATATTGATTAAAGGAGATGGTAATTTATCCACCCTAGTCTAAATGGAGTAACTCTTATTCACCACCCATTTATCAAACATCCAATTGGCACATCTATTACCTTATCTATAGGTAATATATTTCATAATCTGAAGGAAAACTTATTCCCATAGTGGAAGTAGAGAGGCATGCATGAATCCATCTTATGACTCATGAATTATCTATTTTCTCATGAATAATTTATTTACAAAATCCTTATTTCTATGTCTATCTTTAAATTCCTTCAAATCCTTAATAAACATGCTCATGACTAAGGTGATACATTCTACAATAATTTGTATAATGACACCTCTAAATTTAACCACCCTATCATTCCAAGCTTTGTTGAAATATAATGTTAGGCCTATGACATAACCTTAAATCTTCTTAATGTGAGTTAAACCTTCATGTATAAGAATGGTCTAGATGGTCTTATGTTTATTTAGAGTGGCATATGATAATTTATCAAACCTCAACTGATACCCCCATTCTTATTACTATGGTGATCCACATCCTTAAATGATCATTGATAGTCATGGAATTAAATCAAAAGTGACAGAAAACCTCAAAATCTTCTTCATAAGACTTTCACACACTTAAAATTAATGAGAAGTATGGCATAATAATTAAACTTCATATCTTTTTTTTCCTTATTATGAAACTATGGAAATCCATCTTAGGCTAGTTTTGATTACAATATAGTTGGGATTTCTCCCCATCATGAGATTGGCATCCATCCTCCATAACATGATTAAAAAATCAAATCACTAAAATCAAGGGAGTTTTTTTGGGTAAGGAATGGGGATTACTAACTTCATACAGTATAATTAATAGACACGTGTGAATTGAACCATTTTGTCTTTTGTATAATATCTTGTGTGTATTCAACCTATGTAAGCATTAGGATAGATTGAAAGTATATGAATACTCACTTCTTTAGCGAATATTAAAAGGTTAGAATTTGAAGGGACAATGGTCATTAAAATTATATATATAGTGATTAATTATAACTGTATATGGTTTCAATGTGATAGAGATTTATATATATATATATATATATAGTTCTAAAATGGTTTCCTAAGTATCTATTATCATTGTTATGTGTACCATGACTAATTATTTTCCTTAAATATTAATTATATAATTATATTACAATTTTTAAGATTATAATAAACATATGTTCCTTTGTGTATCATTAAATTTGACTTGATTAATGAATTATTCAATCTGAATATGGTATCAATTATGCCCTTTTATTATTTATATGCAAGCTATACCTAGATTAGCATGTTCTAAAGCGTGTCCAAAAACCTCTTATAACAATGGTGTGGTGAGCATGTAACTTTGTTGAAAATGTTTAGATGGTTTCTAGGACAAAGGGATATAGAGAGATGGATCGATAAAATAATTAAAAATTATTCCTAAGAGGAAACAAAAAGAATAGGGAAAACTATGAAGGAAATTTTTAGGAGCATATCTACAATAAAATCTATTAAATATTTTTGTGTGAATTACCTGATCTATTACCTACTTTGTTCTTTATAATGTATTAATATTTTTTCCATCCTTGAAATATGTAACTCATAACTTGATCAGTGGACAAGATAGAAAACCTTTAAAACTTAGACATTGATTGGACCTACACAATAGATTACTAGACAAAGAATACTATTGATAGGTATATCACTAAATTTACTATACAAGAGTAATTAAATTTATAAGAAGCATAATATAAGTTTAACATGGGAATCTATGGGAAGTTCCTTCAACAACTTCCTACTCTGATTAAGACATTATTTATGGAAAAGGCCATGGTACCCACTCCTTCCAACATGCAGTATTTACTTTAGGCATTATGGGGATGTATGTGATGTAGGACTGAATGATGTGAAGATGAGTAAGAAACTTGAACTTAAACGTAGAATAATGGAGGATGAAAAATATAGAGTAAAAATAAGATTATGGGACTAGAAAGAGAACTATGAAAATAGATAAGATGAAACAAATCAAATAATATAGACTTAACTATGATTAAGAGTAGGAATAAGGTAGAATATGCTAAAGAAAGGGGAACCTAGAGAGAGGAGTTGAAGGGTGTGGTAAGTGGAGTAGATGTAAAAGTTACTAAATAATGAAAAGAGAGAGTTTGAGTAAAAAAGGAGATGGAGCAATAGAAGAAATTAAAATCAAAGTATAGCAGTCAAAAAATAGAAGTAGTTTATAGTTAAGAGGAAAAGTGCTTAGATAAGTGAAATAATATTCATGATAATAAATTATATAGAAGAGAATAAGTATGATAGGTTCAATACATAGTTAGAATAATATGAGGGGAAATATCATTGATTTCTTAAGTATGCATCCCCATATCTAACTTTTTATTGAGTAAAAGAATTGAGTACAAAGGAAGGGATGAGAGGAAGTTGGTTTGAGTCCTTTGATAAGAAGAGGCTAGAAGAAGTTGGATTTAATTTTGAATCCAAATTTAAAATGTTAGTAAAAAGTGTGTAGAATCCTATAGTCATAGTGACTAGTACACAAAAATCTATTTTCATAGTCAAGAGTGCATATTTAATGTTATCCATTACAAGTAACCCAAATATGCATTATAGTCTAGGAATGTTTGTTGTGTTGACACCATATGATGGGTCTACTAAGCCTAGTTAGTATTTTTTAACCTCTAGCATGAAGTGGTAGGTTAGAATAATAAATGTAAATCATGTAAAGAAGTATGATATCATAGGAATTTTATTAGGTTACACTTTGAATTTAATTTTCAAGAGACATGTTAACAATATAGACTTCCATCAATTTATTTAATAGTTAGTGTTAAAAATCTAAATGAATAAGTGTGTAAGTGATATTATTTAAGACCTAAAGGAGATCAAGCCATGTAGTGGAGAATCTATGTGGGAATTTGACCACAAATTTTTAGATGTGATGAATAAAATTGATTTTATCATGGATGATAAGGATAAAGATTTCTAGATTTTAGAAGGATTATGCTCAATAATTAGATTTTCTATTATACATTTTCATTTCATAATAAAGGTTGATTCTCGATCCAATAAATTGAGAGTAGTAAAAATTAAATATCATGGAGATGCTTTAGGTAATTGATCCAATTTATAAGAGAAGATATATTATTACATGAAGAGGATGGATGAGATACATAAAAGCAACAAACCTAAACCAGGTTTATGGTGCATGGAGTACAAGTGAGAGGGACATCTTATGAATGATTGTCTCAATCTCAAGATAGAATTATGTGAACATTATAGAGTGGTAGGGAATGCAACTAAAAAAAATTCATCTACTAAAATAGTACATAAAAATTCTTAGAATTTTTACTATCATTTTTGTAACTTGAATAACCATGACAAAAAAAGTTATAGAGCCTTACATGAATTAAAGGAAGATATTACCAAGAATGTCTTCATAGTTGTATTACAATAGGTACCCAGTATGAATCAAGGACTCCTAGGCTTGGAGGTATATTTGTAAAGTGTGACACAAGGTAGTCCCACATGGATACCTTCATAGCCTCAATATCAATATCATCCCAAAAGTCTTCCTGGATAAACCCCATCATCAACATAATACTAGTATCAATCTTCATGGAATAATGAGATCCCACAAAAACAATAAATGAATTGGTCTCATACCTCACCTCAACATCAATACAATGGATACAATGCATAAAAATAGTAGCAAGGAGGATTTGGTGGATACTAATCACATAATTAGGGATAAAAATAGAAGAGAGGAGGTTATAGGAGTGGATAAAAAGGGTGATACTAAGGAGACTATCAATTTGGTAATAAAAATGATAATCATCAAGCTTTATATCCTATCCAATATTATTTGTGTGGTGAGTATAATCATTTTGTGTGAAATTGTCCTACTAACCCTTAAGAGACAAGTATACTACATGTATGTTAGAGTGGAAGGTCAACATCAAATATAAGATTGCCTAAATTGGAAAAGAAAAGAAAATAAAAACTAGTGCACAACATGAACAAGATTAATGCAAAACCTAAATAAAATGCATTTATAAAAGCAATCATTAGACAACATCATGTAGAGTAAGGATTACCTACATTATGTCATAAGATTAGGGAATCAAAAAGGTGCAACAAGAAAAATATCCTAAACCTATGATAAAGAAGGGATTTATTTATTAATCCAAAATCCTCAAAAACATAAAATAATAGAGTGTGTCAAAAAGATACACTATAGTGATTGACACACAGATGCATGGGTAAAATGTGTGGATCATGAAGCAAGAAGGTTTTATGATAACACTCATAGATTTGTTATAATTTCTCAACATGATATGTAATGAATATATCTCTTATAATATTTAAAACCTTTTCATAATCTATTAGAGTGTGAATATAGGGGACAACACCATATCATCAAGGTGGTCTATTATGTTGAAATAAATAAAACATGGGATGTAGACTCATGAATGGATATTGAGCTCATAGGTTATGAAATCCATAATGTAGTATTTGATTTCAAGAGTAATATTAATATGATCCTAATATCTACATGGGAATATTTTGGTAGGACACACCTAAGCTATAGTCCTATCATCCTCAATCTCACAAACTATGGGTGGGTAGAACCAATTGTTCACCTCAAAGATGTGGATATTAGAATGGCCAAGATGAGTCTACATGGTGATTTTGAAATCAATGGCATGAATACATACAAAACATATTACCTTGACTTAATTAGTAATAAATGTGTTTAGGATGGTCAAATAAATATTAATATAGTGTATAATCAATTAGAGGCTCATGGAGATAAGATAGTTATAATCCCTTTGAATAAATTAGAGTAGAAGCCTTACATGACTCTAAAGGAGCTAGAGTCACCATATGCCTATGGTGATAATATTTGGTTTAAATTTAGCATAGATACACAAAAAATACACTACTATCTATATAGTGTTGGTTTTTAAATTGATAGTTGGAGAAATAACAGACAACAAAGAAACCATTTATAAAGCTAGTATTAATGAAATCTCCAATGCCCAGTTTCAACTTGAAGGTTTTACCTCTCCATCAATGTGAACTCCTAATAAGTCAAAGGTGTATTTATTGTATAATATAGGTATAATGGATTATATAGAACCTACTTTGGAAGGTGTTTTAAATTTGGAAACAACATCTTCCATAAGTAGTGATTCAGACAATGATATATTTAATTGGGATAGATGAGATAATGATATATGGCCTCTAAACATGGTTTTTAGAGATAAAATCACTAATAGGGGGTGAATCAGTGATGAAAAATAATATAAACATCAATTCCAATCCTTTTAATCCTTAATAAATCAATATAAGCATTAATAAAGCATACAAGTCATTCATCATAGTGAACTAAAAAGATGATGCAAGATCAAACATACAACACATGAATTACATGGGAAACCCTCATGGGGAATAAAACCCACTCTCAATCCTATAGACATATGGACTAATTTTCCTATAATATGATCACAAACATGAGACCTTTTAGTGAAGTACCCACTTCACAAGGAGCACCCACCCTAAGCATGAACAAACACCAACTTGTTCTAGATGTTGAGTACCCACACAACACATATGAAATCAACAAATCCAAAAAAATTATTTCCTTTCAATCTGATGGAAAAAAATGTATAAAATATTTCTTTTAACCTTCACACTTGCTCAAGATTTCACACATAAGCAATGCATCTAAAACACCCTTTTGGATCATTGTAGACCTCTTCACTCATCCTCAATCTTCAATCCTATAAATACACTATTATCATATCATAATTATAACCTAGAAGTCACACAAATAGTATTAAACCTACTCTAATATTCAATCAATCCACTTATAACACTATATCTCCTCTTCTTTTGAATCACAACACTATCTTTTGCTTCTCAACTTATCTTCCACACATAAAACTCTAGAAACCATCACCTTTGATTTCACTCTTTATAAATACTTAATTAATATCATCTTATTGGTCAACCATTATACTTTCCTTAACCCTTAAGTCTTATTATCATATTAATACATCAACCATAACATCCATGGGTCACCCTTATGTAGTTATACCTTTCACATAGGCCTTAGTAGCCCTTATAGGTCTCATTGAGATCGATCCAATATTTTATCACTTCATCAAGAAAATTATAAACACAATACATATTAAAAATACATAATTCCACTCTAAATTATCCTTAAGACACCTTAAAGTGATTACATCCATCACTACACTCTTATGTATATGCAAAACCTACTCAAATAATAGTCTTGTACATAAGAACACCATGAATATACAAAAATTCAAATTATAATCATTTTTTAATATTTAATATGGTTTTTTAAAACATAAAAAATACACATATATAGTCCTCATGGAGTCTAAAATACTCTCTAATATCTAAATCACCTTGAAACATCTAAAAACTCATCAATACAAACTCAAACATCCTTCTCAGGTTACTTGCAGATGATGGTCAAACATAATAAAATTTGGATATCAATAAATATAATTATGTGTATATTCAAACCTTGTAAAAAAAAAATTTTTTGATTCACCTTATATTTATCTATCATTTTTATTTTTATACCACCATCAAACCTGACCCATATCAAAAGTTATAGCTCAAACAATACAGACTAGTTTTTCCATTATTGATTTAAATTCCAACAGTCACTATGTAATGAAAAAAATTTAGACACATGTATTCATCTCATTACCCATATAAATTTTATCAAATACACTCCATTTATCTCCTCACTATTATCTTATAATTTATCTTTAATTGTTGGCTATTGATTTTGATATGTGCTTCTAAGATTATGACACTTGGCAGCTCCACATGCCTTTTGTGGATCCTACTATCAGTCTTCATTCACTAAATGAAATTATGCTACTTGGTATCCCCTTGTTCAATATAATAATCCTTTTAATTATTTACCTTGTTCTTACAATTATATCTCCATCTATTTGATTGAATTCATTCCATTATATCTTCATCTACACAATCACCCACGTGTCATTGATCCTTGATCTGATTGAGATATATTTCAACACTTGGTAGCCATACATTTACCTTCAATAACAAATATTTATATATTATTTAACTTGATGGTATTTATCACATCATATTCTAATAGAAAAATGCTGGCTAAGTATGGGAAACACTATAATCTACATGGAAGGCCAAATTTTTACCTTTATATCTTTTTCTATGCTCAACCTCATAACCTAAAACTTGGACCATAGAAACTATGTTAAAACATAAATAGACCCATGTAACCAAATTATTTTGGAAATTTCAAACTTTTTAATGATAATGTCATAATTCTTCTCACTCAACTTTATTTTCCAAGATGACTAAGAGAACCTAGACATTCATATGACTACTTTGATGAATTATTTTCACTTCCATAAGCACTCTAAACACTCTTAACACCTTATATAACCTATAAAATAATAACATAACATCAAAAACATTCTCTATCATCCCAAAGACCTGCTCACATGATATGCACTCTCAAATCCACTTGGAACCTATTACTTTGTCATTAATGCATTATGTACTTAGATCACCTTGACATCAATGATATTTAATTCATATCAAGAACATGCTCAATAATCTCCCCATTTTTAATTGATGTAAAACCCTATTTAGAATTCTCTCTCCAAGATTGAAAAACTCTTTCATTCTGAACTTTCTCCCCCTTTGACATTAATGATGAAGGGTCTCTTCCTCAGCATGCCAACTTGATCCTTAGACCTGAAAAACTATACATAGATCTTAGAAAGATCCCCTAACATCATTCTCATATCATATAACCTATTCTAAAAACATACTCAAGAATATAATATCATTGGATTTGAAACATCTCATATATGCTCCCATTTTGACATAATGACAAATTCGACACCAACTGATCTTGAGGTCTTGAAAAGACTTCAAGTACCAATAACAAGAAAGTACCACCTTAGAGAGATTATACAAACTCCCCTTATCAATTTTCATACAATTTCTTCCTAGATCTTC
This sequence comes from Torreya grandis, assembly GCA_037957365.1. Lineage (NCBI taxonomy): Eukaryota > Viridiplantae > Streptophyta > Pinopsida > Cupressales > Taxaceae > Torreya > Torreya grandis. The sequence goes on from JARHVA010007805.1 coordinate 352,445, forward strand.
ATATTCTTACTCATTGATGACACACCATCTTTACCATACCCTACTATATGAAGAAGAAACACACAATATCAAGTAAATAAGAGTGATCACACTTTCATAATACTAAGAAAGACTCCCCTAAGTATCCTAAACTTAGTATCATCTTGAGCACTTTTAGACCATCTCCAATCATTACAAATTGCATTATTGAATTTAAATTTCCTCTCATAAGACAACACCATGATCTCCAATCGATGTTTAAGCTACTCTTCAAATAGGAAAGATGCAAAAAAAAACTTAAAAGTATGAAACCACTTAGAATACAATTGTACACATCCTACTCATTCTCCATATGAACCTTGCCTTCATTATTCAACATATGACCTACTAGACTAATCATCTAAAAAAATATAGAGGCATACCTTTAGGACTAAAGTCCCTAAATGCATCTTGAGCACACACACTTGCTTCTCCATATGAAAAATTTCTCCTAGGAAATATAGATGAGAAAACCCATTTGTCATGAGAGACTAAATCCCAAAACTTAAGAGACTCCCACATCTCCATGATCTTACTTGACTTGCAGTCTTACCTCATCATCATATTGAAATTAAATGAGTCCTTAACTTCAAATTTTAATTTTAACTTAAATTATTGCTTGATATTTTTGTTCATTTTAAAATATAAGGCTTGCTCTTTGATTATTGGGCTTTTTTCCTATTCTGTCATGACAAATAACCCATTCACCTCCTTGGGTCTCCATTCATTATAACTTATTTTCTTCATGTTAAGATTTATTTTATTTAAATGATGAGACTGATCATTCCTACATAACATTTTTATGTGACCTCTCTCTTGATACTTTTAGCAAAGCTTACTTCTTTAGAAAAAATCATTATTTTTGACGTTATTAGGATAAAAAATTGCAATGTGCCTCATGTCATAGTAGTTATAAAATTCAACTTCACTTAAAACACTTCATTGATGATTCATATCATAGTTTCAAACAAATTCATTCCTTTAGGGTCTTTTACACTCTCTTGACCTATGACCAAATTGATTTCAGGAGTAACACTGACCATTGCAATTTTCATACCTCATAGCATTTGATTGTGTGATAGGATTAGTTTTCAATGTTATATCACCATCATTATTTGATTGATAATTGACCATTAAGGTCTGATTATTCATGTTAATGTTAGCCTTTTCTCTATCTTGATTTTTAAACTTTTGTTTTTCTTTGAATCCTAGACCAAATCTATCACTTGCATATGTTTGACTACATAAAATACTGTCAAGATCATTATCACTCTTTTCAAACTTCATAAAAGACCTTACCTTTCTAGATGTCTTCTCCAACTCATCTTTCAAGGACTCAATTCTAATTATATACTTGGATCTATTCATTTTATTTAGTTTTTAGGCTTGTAGACATAGTTTCCAATTGAGTATTGATATGCTTGATTGTATCTTCATATTCCCTAGTGTCATCATTTATTCTTACCTTAAACACACTAAATTTCTCCTCATAGTCCTTGATTTTTGACATCATCTTATTTTTATTTTTATTCTTAATATTTAGATCTTTAAGAGCATTCATCAATTCTACCATAGTTTTTTATTATTTAAATCATAAACTACATCTTTATTTGTTATGAGGCCATCTCTTTTAGAGCTGATTACTTCTATATTATGATATGTTTCAATATTTCTTATAGATTGATTTAGTTTCATCTGTAAAGACCTCATTTCTGATTGAGACATGATACATTCTTCATCCTTACTCTTTACTTCTTCTTCAAGAGTAAAAACTTGAGTTTCAATCTATTGAGTGATCTCATCATGTTCCTTGACTTCATGACTCAATCTTCTTTCAAAAATGCCAATATGATCCTCATAGGATTTGATCAAGGAAGCTTGTTTTCTATTCTTTCCTTGTAGTATCTTCATTTCTTCTATAGTGTTTAAATATTTATCTTATAGAGTGAAATTTTAATCTTCTTCCTTTGAGTTATCTCCTCCAAAGAAGTCTCTACTTAAAGAACATTCATCTTCATCATCACTAAGAGCCATAAATAGTGTCTTCATCCTTATTATGAAAAAAGACATCACTGTCTGATGTTTTTCTTCTTCTTTTATATATGAGTTACTATCTTATTCATGGTAAAGGCTCTAACTGCCTTTGTATGACACCTTTCCATTTCTCTTATTGAAGAACTTTTTTTACTTGCTAAGACCATTAGATTTATTGTGTTCATCCTCATGAGATTTCTTATCATCTTATTTATGTTCAAAATTTCCTCTATTTAGGCATCTAGTTACAAAATTACCAACTTTACCACATGAAAAACATTTAAAACAAAGTTTCCCTTTATACTTACATGATCCTACATTCAATTTTCTTTCAATCATGGACTCAAGTTGATCTTCATTAAGGTCAAAGTATTCAAGACTTAACTTGTTCTTCCTAGTTATTATTTCCTTGATCACCTTAAAGGTTGATTCCTTCTTAGGAGGTATGTCCTCATTGACTCTCATATCATAGGTAATAAGCATCCCATGTAATTCATCCATATTCATCTAAGTAAGATCATGACTTTCTTCTACAATAGAAACTTTTGAATCAAATTTGAGAGTGAGAGACCTTAATACCTTTTGTACTTCAGTAGTTTCTTGAATATTCTTTCCAAGACCTCAAATAATATTTACTACCTCATCAACCCTTAGAAGATAGGATGTAACAATGTATTCTTCCTTCATTTTGAGGCCCTTAAATTGCCATTGATATGTTTATAATTTAACCAACTTAAATTTTAAATATCCCTCATAGATAGTTTATAATTTGACCCAAATTTCCTTGGTAGACTTACAATTGATAACTTTGGTGATATTAGTCTCTAAAATACCACACATGATGGCATTCATTGCTTTTGAATTATTTTCACTTAGATTTTTATCAACAACACTAGTTGGAGGAGTATTTGGTGTAGTATAACCATCTATAATAGATTTCCAAATATCAAACCCTAGATACATAATGTATGCCCTCATCCTTATACTCTAAAAATAATAATTAAACCTATTAAATAGTGGTGCTTGATTTGTATAGAAACCCTATATATGTTGACTTTCCATATTGTGCCTTGGATCACCTTCAAGTGCTTAAACTTATAAAGAAGGTGTGACTATGATACCAATTATTATAGATACAATAACTAAGAGGCATGGGTTGAATCAGTGATGAAATATAATCCAAACTTCAATTCTAATCCTTTCAATACTTAATCAATCAACACAATCATTTGTAAAGCATACAAGTCATTCATAATACTGAAGTAGAAAGATGATGTAAGATCAAACATAAAACACATGAATTACATGGGAAATCCTCATGGGGAATAAAACCCACTCTCAATCCTAAAAAAATATGGACTAATTTTATTATAATATGATCACAAACATGAGACCTTTTAGTGAATAACCCACTTCACAAGGAACACTCACCCCTAAGCATGAATAAGGACCAACTGGTTCTAGATGTTGAACACCCACATAAAACCTATGAAATCAATAACTATATAACTCTAATTTAATTTAAATATGAGATATAAATAATTTATAACATCTCTTTTTTAACCCTTCACACTTGAACAATATTTCACACACAAGAAATGCATCCAAAACACCCTTTTGGATCACTCTATACCTCTTCACTCATCCTCAATCTTCAATCTTGCAAGTACACTATTAAAATATCAAAATTATGACCTAAAGGTCATAAAAATATTCCTTAACATTATATTCTCTTCAATACATCCACTATAAACACTAGCTCTCTTCTTCCTTTGCACCACAACACTATATTCCACTTCTCAACGTTATCTTCAACATAAAACTCTAGAAACCATCACCTTTGATTTCACTCTTTATATATCCTTCATGAATATCAGATTCTTGGTCAGACATTAAAATTTTCTTAAACCTTAAGTATTCTTATCATATTAATACATTGACCATATCATCCATGGGTCACCCTTAAGAAACTACACCTTTCAAATAGGCCTTAGTATCCCTTATAGGTCTCATCGAGACCTATTTGCTCTTTTAGAAATTCATAAATAAAATTAGAAAAAAATACCTCTTAAAAATACATAATTACACTATAAATTATCCATAATACACCTTAAACTGATTACATCCATCACTAAAGTCTTTTGTATATGCAAAACTTGCTCAAACAATAGTCTTGTACATAAGAACACCATGGATAAACAAACACTCAACTTCTGAGAATTTTTTCATAATAAATATGGATTTTTAAAACTTATAAAATCAACATATATGGTCCTCGTGGATTCTAAAATACTATCCAATAGCTAAATCACCTTGAAACATCCAAAAACTCATCAATACAAACTCAAACATCCTTCATAGGTTACTTATAGATGATAGTCAAATACAGTCAAATTTGAAGATTAATAAGTAAAAATATATGGAAATTCAAACCTTATAACCAATTTTTTGGGATTTTAATTTTATTTATATATCATTTTTATTTTTATACCACCATAAAATTTGACCCACATCAAATTTTATAGCTCAAATAATACAGACCAATTTTTCCTTTATTATTATAAATTCCAATGGTCACTGTGTAATGTAAAAGCTTTAGACATATGTATTAATCTCATTCCCAATGTAAATTTTATAAAATATTCTCCATAAATATCCTTATGAGTCTCTTATACTTTAACTTCAATCACTAACCATTGATTTTGATCCGTACTTCTAAGATTATGACACTTGATAACCCCATGTGCCTTCTATGGATCTTGCTATCAGTCTTCACTCACTCAATGTGATTAATCCCCTTGATATCCCCACATGAAATATGAGAATAATTTTAATTATTTACCTTTTGAGCACCATTATATCTCCATCCATGTAAATGAATGTGCACTGTTAGATCTTCATGTAAATAATCACCCATGTGTCGTTAATCCTTGATCTAACCGAGATAGAGTTTGACACTTGGTAGCCCTATATTTACCTTAAATAACAACTATTTTCTAAGGCTTTAACTTTATACTCTTTATCAAATCATATTATACTATATTAACTTTGGCTAAGTATGGGAAACATTACAATTTACCTAGAAGGCCAACTTTGCACCTTGCTATATTTTGTGATACTCAACCTCATGACCTAAAACTTGGACCATAAAAACTAGGATCAAACTTGAATAGAACCATGTGAAAAAATTATTTTATATATTCCACATGTTCTAATGTTTAAATGATCAATCAGCTCACTTAGTTTGATTTTCCAAGATGACTAGGTGAACCTAGACATTCATATGACTACTCCGAGGAATTCATTTATCTTTCATGAGCACTCATAACACCTCATATGAAATATGCAATAGTAATATAACATCAACAACATTTTATTTCATCCAGAATACCTTCTCACATGATATGTATTATCAAATCCACTTAGAACCTATTAATTTGTCATTAATGCATTATATACTCAAATCACCTTGACATTAATTATAATCAATGCATCTCAAGAACATGCTCAACAATGGTGTTCACCATTGAACATTAACTACCTAAATACTTTATGATATATGATATTAATCCATTAATTTTAATGTTGGAACACCATGTGTTAAATGTGGATTAAAGAGTTAGTTCACTCATCTTTGCACTGAAAGGAACTATTGTGACTTAATGGGTAGTTCATAGATATCTAGAGATACACTAGGAGGAATCATGTAATAATTTGTATTCATAATTTTAGTTACTTCCTACATTGAAATTATAATTTAAATTCTTTCAATAAGGAAAATTTATTGAGCTTCAAATTCATGAATATGAAGATATATGGTTTTCACAAGGAGTGGAGCCAAGGTATTGAGTATGCATTTTTAGTCACACAATATTGCCACTCTCAACTACCTAGTACATTAATCAAGAGCATACGAGAGATACCAAACATTAGGCCCAAGTGAAACAATAATTCATTCAAAATTTTATGTTTGAGGATGATAACCTATTTGTGTGTAATAGATTAAAATAATTTAAAACTTTTCTATGCTATGACGAATCAGAAGATGTGGGAGGTTAAATAAATTCATCATCACAATAGAAATAAACTCAAGATTTTAATATAGTACTTCACAATTATAAGTCTAGACAATAATAAAAATCTCTTATTAAACCTTGTAATAGAAAAATAGGTGAGCTTACAAAATCTAGTGATAGTGATAGACCTAGATTTATAAGGCTTATTTGAGTTAGAAATGGAATTCAAACCAAAACTAGGCCAAAGTGTATATAAATTTGAAGAGGAAAGACTACATAATGTAAACATTCTAGATTAGGAAGGGGAACACACTCTATGAGAGGATCTACCCACTATATCAAACAAAGTGTATCAAGAACTAGTAAAAAATATTGAATAAAACATTAGAATAGAATTGGTCCCTAGGCTTATGACTGTTGGAAACTACTTATGTTTCTCGCAAGCATTGTATCTATTATGATACTATCTGTATGTCTTTCTAACCAAGTTTTCATAAGTAAAAGGTGTATATCCATCATTTTGGGAGATGCACATAGAATTGAAAGAGTGAACTAAAACCATTAAAAAGTACCTGTACAAACTAAACCCCAACATGAAGATAAAATTAAAGGCTGAAATGGATCACACTTAAGAAGCATGGATCATTTATCCAATTGAAAAAGAATATTGGGTGAGTCCCATAGTTTTGAAGCTAAAGAATTCTAGGGAGAATTGGGTTTATGGAGATTACCGTGCACTCAATGATGCCTACATCAATGATCCCTTTCAAATATCATTCACAAATGAAGTCCTCAAGTTAGTCATATATCATGAGGTATACTCATTCATAGATGGATTCAATATATACCATCATATTTTGATCATAGAATAGTACCAAGATAAAACAACCATTACAACATAATGGGGGTCATTCACATATAATGTAACACCATTTGGTGTAAACAATACACTGGCATTTTTATCATGGCTATATTAACTACATTTAAATACTTCATTCATGAATTTTTGGAAGTATATTTTGATTACTAGGATATCTTCTCTTTGTTTAAATAGCATATGTCGAAACTATGATTAATATTAGAATGGTGTCAAGCTCTATGCATTAATTTGAATCTAACTAAGTAATTATTTTTCACACCTTTAAGTGTTCTTCTAGGCCATGTCATATATAATTATTTCATCTTGGTTGACCAAAATAATATTATAATAATATTTGGGATGCCACCCCCAATCAGCTCTACTTAAGTGTGTACCTTTATAGGTCATATAGGATACTATAGAAAATTCATAAAAGGATAAGCAACCATATTTATGCCGATGGAAAAGCTACTATGTAAAGATACAAAGTTTGAGTGGACATCAAAAGGATAAATAACATTTATCAAACTCAAGTAAAGGTTAGTAACAACACCTATTTTATTTCCCAACTAGAAGAATTCATTCCATGTATATGTGGATGCTTCTAATATTATATTAGGGATTTAATAAGCATAAGTTTGGGATGGTGGGTTGGATCATCCCATACATTTTTCCAGTAGGAAGCTATCAATAGTATATAAAAACTATATGACTATAGAAAAATATTCCTTAGCTATTTATTTTTAATTGTAAAAGTTTCAACATTATTTATTGGCCACATCATTTGAATATTTCATAGACCACTAGGCATTTTAATACTTAATTAACAAAATGATTTTGGGAGGATGGATCTCTATGTACATAATATTATTTCAAGAATCTTAATTTTAAATAAATGTGAATCCATCAAGAAAATATGGGAACATATCATCTGAGCACTCTATAAAATAAATAACTAGAAGAAATAGAGGATGATTCCTAGATACACATTTATTTATGGATACTATGATCCCTAATAATATGGAAGACAATAAATTATTCTTGGATAAATGAAATTTCCCTATGTATTATGTTGAAATGGATAAAAATTCAGATGGTCAAAAGAGCTATTCCTTATAGTCCCATTAATGGGTTTATGTATAAATTAGGAATGGATGATGTGCTACATAGATTATCATTAGATAATGAATGAACAAAAATTCTCTAGGAATCACATCAATGAATTAGAGGGGATCATTTACTAAGTGAATCCACTATGATAAAAAAAACATTTAGAGTGGTATTTGGGGGTACAACTTGTTTTAAGATGCATGTAGGTGTCAAAACATTGTGGTGTGTCAGAGAATGGGAAAACCTAATTAGTGGGTTAAGATGCCATTGGTCCCAATTATCATAGAGAAACCATTTGAATAATGGGGAATTGAATTTGTAAGACCTATAAGTCCCATACTTAAATTAATCCATGTGTTGTAAATTATCATTATAATGGATTAGTCCACTAAGTGGGTGGAAGATACTATGATACTAAGTTGTGGTGCTAATGATATTATCATATTCTTAGATGAAAATATCATTATAATATTCACATGCCCAATGAAGCTAGTCAGCAACAAAGGAACTCACTTCCTCAATAACACTATCAATACTCCCACTGATTAGTTTATGATCTTACACCATAATAACATAACTTATCAACCACAAGCAAATGGATGAGATGAGGTGTTGATCAAAATATTAGGTAAAATGCTAAAAAAATATGAAATATTCAAATGGATAATTGGGAGAATCAAATTCATAAAATTACTTGGGTGTTACATGATAAATTAAAAGCATTCCATGGACTTCACTCCCTTCTAGCTCATTTATGGTCTTGAAGTAGTGATGACTATGGATTGCATTGGTCCTAGTATATGCATAGTAATGGTTATGAGATTGGGTGATAAAGACTCTATGAAACAAATATGAATGGATTTGGTTAAAATGGATGAAAATCAGGAAAGGGAAAAATGGAAACAATAAATACACAAGCTAAGTTAGAAGGCATATCATGATTACAACTTGTGACCTAAATAATTTTATCCAAAACAAGTGATACTATTGTATGATAGAAAATTTAAGGCATTCATGGTAGAAATGCACATCATATGGAAATGACCCTAAATTATTAATGAAGTATTACAATAGGGTAACATTGTGTTAAAATATCTTCAAGGAACCATATTTTTAAGATATTTTAATGGATGTAGGCTTAATTCTTACCATCATTAGTCTCTATGATTCTTTCCTGATAATGAGAGGGTGTTGAGTAGAACCATGTAGTCATGAATTTTATTTAATGTTTTTTTTTGTGTGTCACTTTTTTTTTTAGGGTTATTTTTTTATAGTGTGATCATTTAATATCATCACATTAGAGTATTTTTTGAACAATTCACCATTGTAGACTATCATTTATTCATAGAGATATCTTGAAGGAAGGATAGGTAGAAATGAATATGTGGTAGTAATCATATAAGTATAAGAAGATGGAACTAAAAATATAAGTATAGTGAAAATATGGAAAATGGTCATTAAATATTCTTAATTATAACCTACTTGAATATATTGCATCTTTATTGAAGCAGATTACATGGTAGAATGACAAGTTAAGTTATAAAATAAATGGGATAGGTGAAAGGATGTCGAGTTTCATCAACTACCTAACAATGCATGAATCAAACAATCTAAATCAAAAAGGGTAAATATCATATCAAAATAAAATCTATTTGATATTAATTTTAAGAGGTAGACTTGTGTGAAATCAGTTCAACACATTTAAACTAGTTGGTTAGATGGATTTAGGTGTTAAAACTATATAAAAAAGGGCATACACAACACAATGACATTACACACTTCTTCCAACAAGTGAAATCTATGATATAACTTTGAAAAACCATATTAAGCATAAATTTCATACTAGAGCTAAACCAATAAAAACAAGTATTTAGCTAAGGCCACAATAACAACCATAAAGTGAGCTCAATTATTGATCCCACTTTTGGATACACAAAAATAGGAAATGGGGATTGGTCTACGTCAAAGATAAATGAAATATTAAGATCAATACACCTTAAAATTAATTGATGTAGAAAAATCCATTTTGTTTTCACAAGATCCACAAGAAGTTATATAGATAAGAGCCCTAACTCTTCAACATTGATTATGAGGCTCAGATATAGAAAAATTGATTAAATTGCCTACTTTTGGACAACTAGATGAGTTAATGATCACGTTAATTATTAGTTATAATAATGGATCTTTTCATTTGTCCTCATGTGTCATAATATATATCACTCCTTTGATTATGTCATGAGTAATAGGTCTCCCAACTCAAAAAAAATCCCTCTTGCTTTGCAAGTCCACCACTCCATTAATTCACTCTAACACCAGGGATAAATATAATACAAGGTCATGAAGAAAAATACCCATTGATTTGATATAATATCATTTGGTGGACATCATAGTTTAATGTATTACCAAATGGTTTTGGAAAACAACAAAATAGGTGAAGCAAGCTATGAAATGTGTTATTGACATTACATATTGCATGATACACATACACAAAATTTTCAACTAGCCTAAGTTTATATAATTTGACCTAACCAAAAATATTAAAAAGATTCTTGTGCCACCTCAAAAACATTCTAGTACTAGTTTTTTTTTTACTTCTTTTCTTTACATAGTGGAAATCATTAGAAGGACTGATCAACTATGCCATAGATTTTTGGCCTACTGCTACATTCATAAATATCATATGGATGAAAACCATGTAGTATTATGATCAATTGGGGAGGTTTAATGCATGGTTTATGGAGGCTATAACCATGATTCATCCACACCCGTATGGAGGCTATAACCATGATTCATCCACACCCAATAATAACCAAATATTTCATGTAATATCTTGGATAATATGCCTTAGTTACAAATATACACAATAGTATCCAAATAAAGGTGCATGAGTTTCCCAAAATAATTATGAACTCACTATCATTATTTATTTCTATGTTGGATGCTAAGGGATAATTATTGAGGCAAAAATTGATAGCTATGATTTTGGTACCACCACTATTGTCCATTACCCTATTTATATAGTAACTAGTATGACCTCAAACACAATTGTAACCAAAATAACATGCACATCCAGAGACACACCAAAACCAAAAACAACTCTAGAAAAACTAGACAAAGGAAAGAGAAAAGTACCAAGGAGGTGAGCTTCACCACCAACATTGAAAAAGAGTACATGATAATAATAGTCCTAGATGGAAAATATGCATGTCCCTAAAATATAAATTGAGTGTGAATTTATAGAGTTGGGAGTTGAGGAGAAGGAATTCCTAAAGTTCATGCTAGAATACATAAGTAATGATGTGTATGAGCATGAAGATGAGAAATAATTAATTTTTTATAAAGTAGATTAGATTTATCATGTGTGAAATTAGGTAAGACAAGAACTTTTGTTCAATATCACTCAATCTTCACCCTCTATCATTATTGAAATTGTAAGGCAAGAAAAAAGTTGACAAAATTTTAAGGCTAAAATATTCCACAAAGATCTAGTTGTGGGATCCTTGACTGCATAGTAAAAATAACTTCTAGTGTAATAAATCACACCACCACCATTTTTTTGTAGAACAAGGATGCATGCTAGAGTTTAACCTTCTCCAATGATCAAGGACACAATGGTATCCTTTACATACCCAATATAGGTGAGTACATCATATCAAGAACAAGAGTCTCATCAATAGGTGCATGGCCAAACTAGAAAGAGGAAAAAGTAGAACCTCAAATCACCTCTAACATCTATAAAAATGACTATTGTGTATTGAAGTGTTATTGTGTAATATTTCACTTTAGATGATTCAAAATCATTGACAATACTATATTCTCTAACTCCCATGGAAGAACTTGAATAAACTAGTTTACTATAGTCAAATACCCAATAAGAAGCTATGTAGGAGCAGGAGGATCAAACAAAATCACAAAATGAGGTTGATATGAGGGTGAAAATTAATAAAAAAAGATAAAGAGAAAAGAGGCAAAGTGAAAGGTAGTTACAAAATAATAACAATGAAAAAAATAAGTAGTTACATAAGAGGAACAACATAAATAGTAAGCTATAGAGGAACAATGTAAGCAATAGTTAAAGAAGTAGAGTCTCAAAATAAAATATCCAAAGAAACAAATGATATAAATAAATAAGCCTAATAAGTATATGGTCACAAGAAATTATCTAAAAAAGTGGAGGTGAATAAAAAAGGAGTAAGAGGAGGCAGTAAGAAAACGTCAAGAAGTGTAAGCACTACAATAGAATAAGGAGGAGGCATAGGCAGTAGAAAAGGCTCAATAAAAGAAAAATGCAAAATAGGATTAGTCCATCAAATAAAAAAGAATCCAAATGTGTATATAAGGAACAAGCAGATAAAAACAAATAAAAGGTTGAAGCTAAAGCCAATACCAAGGCAGACCTAGATGCCAAAGTCAAGGATGAGGTGAAAGCTAAAGCTAAATCTAAAGATAAGGCTAAGACACAAGATAAAGCCTAAGCCAAGGAATACATAAATTCTAAGGCTAAAGATAAAGCTAAAGTTAGAGAATATAAAGAAGCAAAATCCAAGGAACAAGTGGAGCACATAGAATAATATAAACTAACACCATAAGGAGGTGTGTAAGAAGAGACTTTGTAGTCAAAATCCCAAATCACAATCCATTGGATATGTGATGTTCCCACATCATAAAAATGGTATACCACCTTTTATATTCCTTTCGAATAATTCATGAAAATTTTTTAGTGACTTCCTCCAAATCCATGGCCCTTACTACAACTATGCATGAAACTTATTTGGATGTTGCCTAACTAACACTCATCAGACAAATTGAAGGTGAAGATACATTCAAATATTCAATAACATATAAATATTTATCCATAGATCAATAATTGTTATAATTGTGAGATATCAATGCATATTTGATCCAAAAAATTACAAATGTGAGTTAGTTGATTAATAACAACTACCCCACACTTGTTACACAAGTTCTAGGTGACCAAATAATGTCTAAATAAAAGTATATCATAGATTTAATGACATAACTCATAAATTATTAGATGGTTATCTAGTATCTAAAAACACTATGAGCTCAAGGAAAAAATATCCAAATGGAGGCCATCTATGAGATTATATAGGAGTATGATAAGGTTTTGGATACCACTACATAACAATCCAAATAGATAGTAAAAGGTATGTTGAATTGGAGTTAGAAACTTAATAATTCATTAGTTTTCATTAAACTTATGTTTACAATATTATACAAATCCAAAGCTATGATGGTTGATAAAATATATACTTCTAAAGTAATGAGCATTGCCTTCAAGAATTTTTTGGACTCATGGGATTAGACCATGTAAAAACTATAGACTTGGCATAATTAGACTTTGTGCATTACATTTTATAGCCTCCAAGATCAAAGGCATGTGGATAGATTAGACGAGATAATACTATAAATATAACTCAAAGTATCAAATACTAAAGCACTAATCACCATGATAGAAGATTAAGATGTTCAAAACTTGATGGTGATTCATATCTTGTTATGCATATTGATTACTAAGGTGTGGGAAGTGATAATGGATTATAATATGCTCAAAAAATATCTCTATTATATTGATCCCTCCATTACCCAACTTGTGGATGAGCCTAAATTCATTCTACCACAACAACTATAATAGTTGATAAAATAGAATAATTTAGCCACAAATCCATAACTAGAGAGCCAACCATAACAATAGCCTTCACCATCATATTTTGTGTAACCAAGTGATTCATCCATTACAAAATTAGGAATAACAAATCATAAGCCTATTGCACATCCACTTCAAAGTATAATACCATCTACTCAGTAGGTACTTTTCACTCCAATATTATAGTTTTCATATGTTTTTCATAATTTTTTAGGATAGACTTAAGAATTAGGAGTGGGCCTAGAATATTTGAAAACTTATAAAGGGTGGCCACCCAATTATTCTATTCAATTGAAAACCTAAAAGGGTGATAGGATAGTACACTACTTAGTTTAAAAACCAAAAGGGTAGCTAAGTAGTGCACAAATGGTAAAAATTAGTAAATGACAGATTGATAATCACAATCTTATTTATAATTTATTCCCTCAGCTTTAGAATAGAATATCTTATTGTGTCTTTATCTCAGGAAGAGATAATGGTTTAAGTTTAGGAAACTTAGGTGAAGAATAAGGCTTACTAAAATACTAAAGTATAGTTGATAGACATGTGTGTGAATTGATTTATTTTGTAATTTATATTTTTTTTATGTGTTTGACCTATGTAAGCATAAGGATAAAAAAAAAATGTGAAGATTTTCTCATTTTGAGCATATCAAAAGGTTGGAATGTGAAGAGACAATGCCAAGTAAAACTCAATATATAGCTCTTAATTGAAATTTTTTATAGTTTTGATGTGACAGAGATTAATATATATTTCTTAAATGGTTTTCCTAAATATATTTTATCACTATTTTGTGTGTAATGTGTAAGGCCTTATTTTTTTATAGTGCTCATCTTTGGAAAGATGACAATCAAATTATGACTTATATGTTATAATTATTAAATTATGTGGTTAAGTCATATCCATCTGAGGTATGCAAGGATTTAATAAAAGATCTCGTGTGTCAGGAACCATGAGAAAGACCCAATATCAATCATGTTCTGATTATTTACTTATGAAAGAATGATGCTTATATTTCTTTAAGAAATGTTTATTTATGAAATTTGATTATGTCTATGTGATATATTGACTTAAATGATGTTGAACCATTGCTTCTAAGATTATGAAATGGAAACTACTTATGCATTTAACTAGATGAAAATATCTACATGTATGTTGATATTCCATGAATGATTGGCTATTATTATTTGATTGAAATTGCCTCATTTGATTAAATTATGTATCTTTGACTATTATGTTAGAGTAATTTGATGTATGTATTGAGTGTGAAATAACAAGAAAAGGGTCAATGAAGGAAAGATGTTATGCCAAGCATGTTTATATCACTAATAACTTTAAAACCTTCATAAACCCATGTTAAATATTTGGTTTCCTAGTATGTCACCTAGTATATGTAGCATCTGATTGGGTGCTAGTCTTTAAGCCTAGTTGGTGGAACTTGTTGCTTCCTGACATAAATATCTTATAGCCAACATATATAATGTCTAGTGGTTGATTATTATATATTACTTTGATTGCCTTAGTACTAGGATCAAACTATAAAATATGTAATAGAGTGTTGGAGGTAATCACAAGAGCATGTGAAGATACCAAGCACCATAATGAAACATGGGAAAGAACATCCCTTAATGAGGCATGGATTAGAAAGTGGCCGGTGGTTCGTTGAGGCTCAAACATCTATATGTAAAATTTAGCCTCCTTTGGTTTGGTATTTTTTTCCAATTCAAAAAGAATTAGACTTAGCATAGGATAATGGTAAGCAGTAGATAGGATCAACTTGTTAGGAAGCTAAATGTAGATAGTTGGATGATAGTGCTCAAGTGGTCTTAAGGTCAATAGGTGGGCTTACTTATAACCTATTTTTTTATACTATTCATTTAGAATGTAATGATTATATTCTTTATTTACTCTTCTTGATTTCATGGGAATAAGACCACATGATTTATTTTGCCTATTTTATTGTTTTCCCATGGTTGAGTATTGACCTCCATGTAGTGATTGCCTATTTGACATCCTTAAAGAGATTATTCCTACTTAATTTGAATGAAATGATTATAATTCTTTTTTTTTATCTTGATTAAATGATAATAATACCAATTGATCTATTTTTCCTATATTTTTGTCTTGCCATGGTTGTGGATTCACTACCATGCAATTCTTTGCCCAATTGAGGGCCTTGGAGAGGTTATGTTCCTCCTCGCTTGACCTGGATGTTTCAGATTCTTTATTGAAGTGTTTTAATGTTGTTTGACATAGTGAAATGGTTATTTGTGAGTAAAATACTCATGGTGGAAGAATGTCAATCCCTCCTGTATTGGGCATGGTGTAATAATACTTGACCCTCTTATGAATGTGATGGTGAAATTTTTCAAGCCCTCTCATGATGAGACATGATAGGAGATTGCTTAAGGCTCCCATGACTATTGGAAGGAATTAATAGAGTGATATATCCTCATGCTATTCCAATATTTTGGTGGGACTTGTTAAGTTATAAGTCATTTCCTACTAATATTATATTCATGATTGTTTTGATTCACTTGACTAATAATTTAAATGATTGTTTGCTTATATTTAGGATTGGGATCCCCTTTGGGTAAGAAATGGGAATAGAATTATAGGTGTTGCATGATCATTCCATTGTGTTAAGATACCCTTGTTTATATATCCACCCTTGCCTTTACCTTGTGATATAAACATGCTTAGAGTTAGGAGTATTGAGCTCTGGGGTATCTAGAGTAGTAGCTTCATGATGTAAAAAAGCTATATGGTGAGCCTTCCTTCTATTGGCCAACAGATGCTTGGGAGTAAATGTGGAACATTGTTAAAGGTTATTTAGTTATTTTTTACTTGATTAGATTGAAATATGTATCTCTCACCTATGATAAAATATTAATGAATTTGATGTATTACTAATGCCGAGTCACCAAATTTCTTGTAATTTTATTGAAAGAAAAGAGTTTGGATAATATTCCAACTATGGATTAAAAATTTATGTTTTTGATTTACTAAAACTTTAGAGTTAATCTAAGATGTAATTATTTATGAATCATTAATTTATAGGACATGGAGATAAGTCATCTATGTATCAAGTATTTAACCTTTGAGTCATTTTTCAATAAATAAACATATTGATTTCCTTGCCTATATCTTGTCATGAGTGACTGATCTGTTAAACATTATGTGTTTCTATTTATTTGAATGTGAAGATTTGATGAAAAATAAACTTATCTATAAATGAGTGGAACTTAAATAAATAGATATGGGATTGATATTTGGAATAGCAATCAACTTTGTTGAAATAAGCTAAATAATAGTGATTTCTAGCATAATTATGCCGATCATGAATAAATACTTATGTAGTCTTGTGTTGAACCTTTTTGGTAAAATGAGTCATGTCTGTTTATGACCATTTGCATTAAGACCCTTGATAAGGATTAATTTTATTAAGAAAGATCTTAGGCCTTATGGATTGTATAATGAAAGACTATGAGTTATTTAATTAAATCTTTATTGAGAATAGTTTCTTTATTATGCATGTATCTCTCCTTTTTAAATTTATTATGGTTTAATTATTGTTTGCATCTAACTTGTGTAAAGATGAGTATAATTTAATTTCTAAGAAACATATTGTTATTTATAATAACAATAGAAATAGTTCATTGAACCTTTAATGTTATTATAGATTATATGGATGTCTTTTAAAACAATCATCTATGATTTTATAGTGTAGTTGTTGCCTATTTCTTGCCTTCCCAATAACTAAGTAGTTCAATAAAACTCATGAAGTTTTATTAATATTACATCTTCAATATGGTTTTATAGCAATCTATTCCTTTAGAGACATTTGCTTAAGAAAAATTGTGTTATGTTCATTTGATAAATCAATGAAACCAATGAGTTTATTAGTTTAGAATCATGCTCCTTTTTCTAAGTAAGCCTTTTCTCCTTTTTGGACTTGATAGTAGTAATGTAGGAATTTATATTTTACCTTACTATGTTTCCAGTTAATAGGTCCATCTCTATGTTTTACTTTGGTTTTTACCTTAGCCAATTATTGAGATCTTGATACCTTTTTCCTTAATTTTTTAACTTATCAACTAACTTGATATCTTACCTTAGTTTATTTAACTATGATTTTCCTTTTGCTTTTGCCTTAGCTAAATTTTAGGATTTTTAGAAAGTTAGTCATATGATGCCATGTGTCATCCTCATATTAGCCTGAGGGATTAGCCAAATGGCAAAGCCTCTAATGCATTGAAGTTTCAAAAAACTAGCAAGTGCCAACATTTAGGAGTATGAAAGCTTGAATAGACTAATTCATTGGGGTTAATACCCTAATTCCTCTACATTCTATGTTTTTGATTAGGTCAATTAATTGATGTATTATGAATTTGAGTTTAGGGCCCTTTACTTTGTTTTTACCTTAGTCAAAGTTTTTAACTTTGATGAGTGGTTTGGAGGATGCCACATGTCACCATCCTACTAACCTGAGACTGATGTCAACATAGTCATATGTATGATTGGTATAGATCTAGTGAGTGAATAGTATGTTTCCACATGGTATCATCTTAGTAATCTATGAACCTAAAGAGGACTGTGTAGAGTGTGAACCCTCTGATATAATGGGTGAGTGGGATGTTACCATGTGGAATCATCCCAGCAATTTAAAAACCTAGAAATGACCACATAGGGTGATCATAATGATTGATGCATGGAAGGATTAACCAATTGGGGATAATACCCTAATAACTCTATGGTTCTAATGATATAGGGAACTACCAAGTGGTAGCATCTAATGCACTAGAAATTTAGGCTTGATCAAAACTAAGGTGGACACATAATTTCCTAATTTAATCAACTACCAAATAGGAATTTTATGGTTGTCTTCATGTCATTAACATAAACCCTCTTTAACACAAGATAGTGAAATAATCTTGAGAGTTGGTCATATGAATCAAGATTGTGGGATTATAAATTATTGGGTTGCATCTGATAAAGTCACATGATAGCTATAATATATGTTTTACATGATTGAATGGATACTTGTATCTATCTGTGATATCAATTTTATGTTTGGGTTTTTATTGTGTTGTGCCTATATTTTATAAAAAAATGGGAATAACATTTTGGTATTAGATATTGGGTTACAACATTGGAAGCTCTGGTAATTTAATTAATTTTGGATTTCTAGTTTATACATGTTTTTTTGATGTCTTTCCTTTTGGCATGTAGGATGAGAGGAAGACATCAATCACATCATGATGATAATTATTTTTGTGAGAATAAGCCTCCCATTTAGAAAGGAAAAAATGAAATTAGACCCCAACTCCTTTTATTTATGCAACAAATGTGGTATATTTTATAGGAGATATTGCTAATATAACCACTTGAGGTGGAAAGGCACTTTCCATAACATTCCTAGGATGAACATAGATTAGTTGAGAGAGAGAGGTCTAGGATTCGTCTCTATCACCATTCTAAGGATAGCAGGGGTGATAGAGGTTTGCATCACTATAGTGAATGAAAAGAGAGATGAGACATGGACCATTTTAATTTGCTTACACTTGGTGACTTGGTAAATGATTTTATCAGGCTACATCCTTCTAAATTTGATGGTACTCATGAGGGATTTACAACAAAATATTAGTTGGAAAGCATGAGAGGATGTTTCAACTTATATTATTTTGACTACAATAGGAAGGCTCATTTTGGAACCCCTCTTCTTATAGATGAAACCAAGATGTGGTGGGAAGGTGAAGAGAATAAATCCACTTGACTCCATCATTCATCACTTGGGAATTATTTGAGGAGCATTTTAGAATATGTAACATATCCCCTAGATATTTTCAAAAGAAGGTAGATGAATTTCATGACCTTTAACAAGGGTGTAACATTGTTAATTAGTAAGAGTGCCATTTTTTGTATTTTATTAGGTATGCATAAGGATACGTGTATGGTAAAATCCAAGTGAAAAGGATTGTTAAAGGCCTAAATTTGGAGTTGGATAGCACAATGTGCCTTTTTATTCCCATAACATTGGTAGTAACTATTAAAATGTATTACTTGGACAAGGAGTCTTATGGAAATATTTAGGATGTTCAAGAAAATTTTCATGGTAAATTACAATCTCAACATGACTCAAGGTCACAAGGTACACAACATGTACCTAAGGGAGTTTTTAAAGACAATAAATCCAACTTTAGGCGCCCTTAATAATAGAATAAGGAGAGTAACCATTATGGATACAGATGTAGCAAGAACCGGATAGATCAATATCACTATAGGCAAGGTGATGCTAGACCTTAGGATCATCATTAGTATGGGACTACATGAACCCAATAGTTTGAGAAGGAAATACCATTAGGGTCAAATATTTATTTCAAACCCCATAGAACAATTAGATTCCATTTAAGGTAAGACCAGAGAAAGGGTTATTATTTTAGTTTGGATCTACAAGTCATTATGCATGAAATTTTCCTATTGTACCATCATCTTATAGTAGTTAAAATTCCCTAGCATTGAAGTAGATAGTGGGAAATGTGGGTCAAGGGCATAGGATTTATCCAATGGTGGATGATCACCTAGATAAATAGTAGACAATAATTATAGAGACCATAGGTAAGATATAAAGAATTTAAATTTCATTTTTATTTGATTTAAGAAAGTCAAACTATTTTATTTCTCCTTCTATCATGAACCTTTGTGGGTTGGTGGCTATTAGGTAGTTGGAAATATAGGTAATTGTGTTTGCCTTTAGGGCCAATATGTCTATTAGCTCCTTGATGAGTAGTTGTGTATTAGACCGTAGTGTATTCTCTACTACAATATACTTATGTATTATTCCCTTACGCACCTATGACATTGTCTTGTGTATGGATTGGCTTACAGCTCATCAAGCCAAGTTATATTTTCATGATAAGGTTATCGAGTGTGAAGTTGACCTTGGGATGCATATGGTATTATGTAGATTCAAGAGACCTATTTACCTTCACATGATCACTAAAATATAACTCAATACGATTGTAAGGAAGTGTTGTCAATTTTTTACTATCATCATAATTGATAGGTCAGATGACTTAGAGAAGGCTTCTCTAGATGACCATCTTATTCAATGGGAGTTTTATGATGTGTTTCTAGATAGATTATTGGGTATGCCTCCTTCATGGGATATTTGTTTTTAGATTGGCTTAATACTTGGGGCTGAGTCCATTTTCAAATCATCATATCAAATGACCACCTTGGATTTGTGTGAACTCAAGTTGCATCTTGAGTAATTCTTGGAAAATGGATTGATTTGTCCTATTGTGTCTCCATGGGGATCACCAATCATCTTTGTTAATAATAAAGATGGATCCCTTCATTTTTGCATGGATTAACACTAATTGAATAAGATAACAATTAAGAATCATTATCCCTTACCTATAATTGATGATTTATTTTATCAAATTCAAGGATCCAAAGTGTTCTCCAAGATTGATTTTAAATATGGATACCATCAGTTACATATCATAGAGCTTGATATTCATAAGACTACATTTCAAACATGGTATGGGCATTATGAATTCATAGTTTTAGCATTTAGGTTGGCTAATGTTCCATTAGTATTCATGAGTCTGATGAATGAAACATTTCACCATTTTTTGGATCAATTTGTGTTGGTGTTTTTTGATGGCATTCTAATATATTCATATAATAAAAAGGAGAATGAGTATAATTTAAGGTAGGTCCTACATATTTGAAGACAAAGCTAATTATGTTCAACTTGGAGAAGTGTAATTTTGTGCAGTCTTAGGTGAAATATCTTGGGCACATCATTTTAGTAGATTGAATCTCTATGTGTTCTACTAATATTCATGCCATTATGGAAAAGCTAACACCTTCTAACTTTTAATAAGTTCATAGTTTAATGGGACTGACAAAATATTATAGATGTTTTTTTTCTAATTTCTCTCATATTATGAATCCCATCTCTTCACTTCACAAGAAGGGGAAGAAATTTGTGTAGATAATAAGTTGTCAGGAATATTTTTAGTTTTTGAAAGAGTGACTCACTAGTACACCAATTTTAGTTGTCTAATCTTATAGGATAATTACCTATTTATATTGATGCATCAAATAAAGGATTAGGATTTGTACTCATGTAGTAAGGTAGATTTTTTACATATGAATCTTATAATCTAAAGGATTACGAGATGATATACCCCACACATGATATGAAATTTGTAAAAATAATTAATGTTATATTAAGATGGAGACATTATTGCTTGGTCATCATTTTATTTTAAAAATAGATCATTTGAGTTTTCAACATATATTTAATCAATATAATATCAATGCACATCAAAGGTGTTAGATGAAATTATTGTGTGAATATGAATATGAAATTATTTAAATCAAAGGAAATGAAAACATAGTTGTTGATGCCTTAAGCAAGAGACACCATGAGTTGGTAGGAATGAGTTTTTGAACTAACTTGAGAAGTTATATTTTGAAGCAACATCCAATGGACAACCTCTATAAATAAGTAAGATAGTTATTAGACTCTAGTATGAATATGAAAGGTAAAATTTAAAGATATTCAATTGAGCATGATGGTTTATTTCACCATAAAGGGAATATGTATGTTCCCTTATATGGAGGTTTGTGTGAGCTAATTCTATTTGAATCTCATAGATCTCCTTACCAAACACACCATGGGATTAAGAAAATGCATGTTGATTTAAGGCAAGAATAACATTAGACTAGTTTGACATGTGATGTTATTGATTTTGTAGCTTGTAATCTATAGTGATAAAGGGTAAAGGTTGATCATCAACATCTAGTAGGATTACTATATCCTCATAAAATTATAAAATAGAAGTGGGACACTATTTCCATGGGTTTTTTTGTAGGCTTGCCTACCTTGACTTATCATCATTTTGTGATCATGGTCATAGTGGATAGTTTAACCAAAATATCTCAATTTTATCACACAATGACCACTTACAATGCCAATTTAGTGTCAAAGGTCTTTTTGTATGACATTGTCAGATTGCATGGGATTCCTTATAAGATTATTTTGGATCAAGAACTAGTATATAATTCTCACTAATGGACTTCATTGTAGAAGGCCTTGGCAATGCAACTAAATTTTAGTAATTCATACCATCCTTAGACTCATGGATAGATTAAGAGATTCAATTAAGTATTATAAGACATGTTGTACATGTAAGTTATAGACCAATAATCCTATTGGGAAGACTATTTGTATCTTGTTGAATTTAATTACAATAATAGTTATCATAGTTCAATTAAGATGACACCTTTATAGGCTTTGTATGGTTAGGCCTATATAACCCCACTAGGTTGGGACTAACTTGAGGATAGATTTATGATTATCCCTACCATGTTATAATACATGGAGTAATAAGTGATTAATATTTCACATCATCTTGAGACTGTAAGGGATTAGTAGAAGAAGTATATTGATGTGAAAATAATTGATCGACATTTTAATGTTGGTGATAATTTTTTCTTGAGGGTGAGACCCAAAAAGAGCTCCATCTATTATGGAAAAGGGTTGAGTTGACACCTCATTTTATTGCATCATTTAATGTCTTGGAGATCATTATCCCAATAGCTTATAGATTGGATTTGCCACCTAGCCTATCTCATGTTTATGATGCATTTCATGTCTCTATTTTATGTCACTATTCTACTAACATTAATCATTTATTGGATTGGGACACCTTGTAGGTCAAGACTAATGGGGCTATGACTTTGGAACTTGTTAGGATTTTAGTGCGTAAGGTAATGCACTTTGAGGTAGAGACCTAGATTAGGTCAAGGTCTAATTGGAAAAATATGATTAATCAATAATAAATTAGGAAGAGGATACACATATGAGGGTTTAATACCCTCTCCTTTTTCAATGACTTTTAGGCAGAAGTCTTCATATGGGAAAGGGGATATAAGGCCCTATTTTTCATAGTGCTCATCTTTAGCAAGATGCTATGAAATTATCTCTTATATGTTCTAATTATTAAATTAGGTGGTTAAATTATATCTAGCTAAGATGTGTAAAGATTTCATAAATGAACTCATGTATTGGGAACCATGAGAAAAACTGATTATAAATCATGTTCTAATTTTTTACTCATGAAATAATAACGTTTATGTTTATTTATGAAATTTGATTATGTCTATGAGATATATTTACTTAAATCATGTTGAATCATTTCTTATAATATTATGAAATGGAAACTAATTATGAATTGAACCATTTGAAATTATCTACTTGTATGTTGTTATTCCATGAATGATTGGCTATTATTCATTGATTAGAATTGCCTTGTCTGATTACATTTCATAGTTTCAGATATTAATTTAGAGGAATTTGATGTGTGCATAAATTATGTAGGAATAATAAAAGGGCCAATGAATTAAAGAGACTAAGAAAAACATTATTATATCATTAATTAGTTTTAAATCTTCCTAAACCCATGTTAAATATTTAGTTGCCTAGCCTGCCACCTAGTAGATGCAGCATGATTGGCATCTAGTCTTTAATCTTGGTTGGTGGAACTTGTTGTCTCCTAACCTAAATATCTTGAAACCAACATCTGAAATTTCTAGTGGCCAATTAGTATATCTTATTTTGATTGCCTTAGTACTAGGATCAAGTGGGAAAAGAGGTAAGGGAGTCTTGTAAACAACCACATGATCATGAAAAGCTACCATGCACCTTAATGGAACATGGGGAAGAATGTCCCTTAATGAGGCATGGGATAGAAAGTGGATAGTGGTTAGTTGAGGCTCAAACGTCTATATGTAGAAGTTAGGATCCTTTAGTTTTGGATTTTTTCCAATTCAAAAATAAATAGACTTAGTATAGGAGAATGAGAAGTAGAAAATGGGATCAAATGGTTAGGATATATGAGTCTAGATAGTTGGAGGATAGTGCCTAAGTGGTCTAAAGGTTGATATGTGGGATTATTTATAAACTATATTTTTATTCTATTAATTTAGAATGAAATGATTATATTATTTGTTTTATTTTCATGATTTCAAGGGAATAAGACCACTTGGTTTATTCTATATATTTTATTTTTTCTTATGTTTGAGTAATGGCCTCCATGTACCATTTTCCTATTTAAGGGCCTTAGAAAGATTGTTCCTCAGTTTGAATTAAATATTTATGTTTCTTGTTTGTTCTCTTACTTAAATCAGAATAAGACCACTTGGTTTATTATACCTATATTATTATCATTACATGGTTTTCTATTGGATGTTATGCAATTCTTTGACTAGTTGAGGGCCTTGGAGAGGTTATGTTATTCCTAACTTGACTTGGATGTTTTAGCTTCTTATTTGAAGAGTTTTAATGTTGTTATGACATAGTGTAGTGGTTGTTTATGAGTAGCATCTTTATGGTGGAAGAATGTAAATCCCTCCTATGATGGGCATGGTGGTAGAATGCTTGACCTTCTTATGAATGTCATGGTGTAAGTTGTTAATGCCTCTTGTGATGAACCAAGATAGGAGATCTCTTAACCCTATGATGCTTATTGGAAGGAAGTAATAGAGTGAGATATCCTCCTTCTAATAAAGTATTTCAATGGGCCTTATTAAGTTATAATCCATTACTAACTAATATTATACTCATGGATGTTTTACTTCACTTGAATGCTTGTTTTTTTATATTTTGGAATAGGAGTCCCTTTGGGTAAGAACTAGGAATAGGAATATAGATGTTACATGGTCATTCCCTTGTGTTAATATACCCTTGCTTAGATATCCACCCTTTCCTTTACCTTATGATATAAATATTCTCAAATTTCAGGGTCTCAAGCTTAGGGGTGTTTAGATTAGTAACTTGATGATGGAAAACGGTTGAGCTATGACCCTTCCTTCTGATGGCTAGTAGATGCTTGGGGATATATGTGGAACACCATTGAAGACTTCTTGGTTCTTTTTTACTTGATCAAACTAAAATAAGTATATCTCACATATGATAAAATATGAATGAATATAATGTATTAATAATTTTTAGCATCCATCCTACCTATAATATTATTTCAAAATAAAGAGTTTGGATAATACTCCAACTATGGATTAAAATATATATTTTTGATTTACTAAAACTTTAGAGTTAATCTAAGATGTAATTATTGTTTTAGTTTAAGTGTGTCACTTAAGTAGCCATAGTTCTTGGTCATGCATGTAACTCTAGCTATCAGGTATTTTTAGGGTCAAGGGAGCTAGGCATAGTGGGAGCAGCGTCTGGTGTACAACATTTAAGCACAATAACATGCTAGATTTAGATTCACATAAGGTGTGAACCTTATACACTCACTGAAAGTATGGAAACGAAGGGACTAGGTCCTCATTGGGTTAGTTACATCATGTTAATATCCAAGGGGTTATAAAGGGTTTAAGGTGTTCATGGGGTAGTCTGGCACAGGCTAGAATAAAAGAGGGTCAAAGCCTTATCAGTGCATGTAGGCCAAGGGGTATATATGGGGTTGTCTATACATACTAAATTTGTTATTTGGTGATGTTTTTAGAAATATATCTCTTCATGGTGGTTAATAAATCTAAGTAGCATGAAGGCACCACTTAGTACCAGGGTAGGATCCCAGCTCATCAACAAATTATGTAGGTAAAGAACATCACAACCATTCTACAAAAAATTATCATAAATAAATAGTAACTTATATTCATTAATTTATGTGTTAATATATTACAATAATTAGTAATAACCTTTAATAATTGATTCTAATTTTACTTATACCAAAGCCTCACAGACGAGTGTGGCTTATACTTTCCATTTATCATTTAAAGGGCTTACTCCTAGTATCACTCCTAAATTTACTAGGGATTAATTTTAAAACCTAATCCCCTTATTCTAATCTTAGAGGTCACCTTTAAATAGGCATTAGCCACTCCTATTACTAATTAGATAGGTGCATGTCGAAGGATGAGTAGTTGAGAGCTTGTCGACTCCATTACACCATATAGGACAACTAGGAGCATGTTGGGTTGTTAGTCATGGTAGTTTTCCTATTTAATCAAATAATTAAACCTTCATGATCCTTAAGCCCTAAGTCACCACATGTAATATTGGTCAGGTATGCCTCAAGGCTTTTGATGCTCTTCAACCATTAGATAGTTAGCATGGGGACTCTGAGAGCTGATCTAGTCAATGCCAAGGTGTATAAAAAGGAATCCTTCACTTCTTCTAAGGGTATCTATACTCTAGGATGTGTCTTAGCTATTGTAGGACCAAGTCTTACCAAAAAGGGGACCCAACATCACCCCATACAAAATTTCTAAACAACCCTAGACTAAACTTGAAGTTCCTTGGGTGTGTAGAATTAATTGCACCCTATTGTAAGTCTTCCTTAAAATTCTCAAAGCCTTAGAAGACACTCCTCAACTCTTTAATGGCACCATATGATTCTATAGATGTTGCCTCCAAAGTAATTATATCCTTTCTTTCTAATTCCTTTCTTAAGGCTTCTAGCCTTTCCTTTACCCTTTTCACCCCTCCATCAAGGAGTTTGTCTTGCTCATTGGCCTTTGTCTAGAAGGCATGAAATACTACCTCTTGGTATTGATATTTTGTTTTTAGTTAGGAACTAAAGGAGTTAACCTACACCATCACCTACATGTAGTTAGTCCTTAAAACCATGAAGTAATGATAGAGAAATACATCCTTCTCCCCCCTTTATCTACTTGAGGCATCATCGATGATCTCTACCTATCATACAAAGTTGTGAAAAATGGTGTCTACTTCTTTGGTGCCTCTTTTGAGATTAGTGAAGATATTTTTAATCTCTTCCATTTTATTCATTATCTCACCCTTTATAGCTTCACAAGGATCTTCTTTTTATTCTAACACCAACCTCAGCTTTGGGATTATCCACTCAATGAGCACGTAGGTGTAGTCAAACTCCTTCATGATGGAGTAATCAATGTCATCTCAAAGGGAGGGTTATAATTCCTTTATGTACTTGATTAGTTGTTGGATCTTGAGTTTGGTTTCCTCAAACTCCTTCATGTTCTTAGTATTTTTCCTCTAACTATTGGCAAAAACATCATTGAGGATGTTCTTGCACACCACAAAGGTTGTCATTTTGATCAAAGCATTGGTTGAGCACATAAGGTTTATGTCATGGGGGTTCATTAGGTGATATTCATGGCCCTCTCTTGGTCTTTTAGCATATTGGATGGCCCTTACAAGGACCTCAAACTCTATCTCATCTATGTAATAAATCATGGCCCATGAGACTTGGTGGCACGTAACGGTTATGGTTGTTCTTGGAGGCATACACTCCATCATGTAGAAGTAACCATCCTCTTTGAATCTCATTTGCATTTTTTCATGATTCCTAGGCTCAACCTCTACTTTCCCAAGCTTTCCTTTTTCACTAGCACTGGTGCCAATCCCCATTTCTTCAACTATCTCCTCTTCATCCCTTTTCTCTTTAATGATAGGCTTGTCATCTTACTATTCTTGTGAGGATTCTTCGGTAGACTTTTCCCCCTCATCCTCCTCTTGGTGTGTACCTCTTCCTCCACTTGTTTTTTTAAGGCACCAATATTGCCCTTTTGTTCCTTAGATGTCTTCTTAGAATTGGGGCCTACTTTTTGTGTAGTTTCTTCAATTATTTGGGTGTCAGCACTAAGTTCTACCTTGGTTTTTTATTCCCTAGGGTCTGCACTAGTGAAACCTTTCTTTCTTTCCCATTCTTCTATCATGCACACCCTTTCCTCTTGGGTTGCCTTTCCTTCCCATTATTTTTTGATAGGCACATTCTCTTTATGCCTTCTCGATCCTTTCTTCTCTCTTGGCCTTCCCTTCCTTAGCCTTTATTTTCACTACTTATGAAGCACATTTTTCTTCCCTCTTTTTAACTTCTTTAACCTCAAGCTAGTCAATATCAACCTCAGTTAGGATCAAGGCCCTCAATTCTATGCACCTCTAGTGTAAGGTGAGTGTTGCATCAATGTGGCCTTGATATAGTCCCATTCCTCTCCATTTATTTAACAACTCCTCCTCTTCATGATCTATACTAGAGGGAGTTGCTTCTTCAGATGTTTCACTTTCCCTACTCATTTCTTCCCTTCATGCCCTACATATTGCTTCACTCTTTTGCTCCTCTACCCCTACCATTTGGATGAACCTAATAGGTACCCTTACTTTGGCCATCTCCTCTTTTTTCTCTCTTATCTCTCACACAATTTTGGTCTTGACCTCATAGGAGCCAAGTCTCCTCAGCCTATGCCTTGGTTTTTCTATCTACACATGAGGAGGTGAAGGGGATTATCACTATGGGTTAACTCTATGTCTTCAGGCACAATGTAGGTACCTTATCACCATTCTTCTTCTTTTGATACCTCCTTTGATTTGTCTTCTTCTTTCATAGGGGAAGGGGCCTTCTCTTTCCTTTTCCCCTTTGGTCTTGTGGGGGCTCAAGATGTGAAGTACACATGCTTCTAGTGTGATTCTATCATCAAAGCTCCCCCTTCTAAAGATATCTTCAAGTTTAAACTATCCTATATCTCTTCTAGTGTCTCCCCCTTTTCTTTATGGGGAGATTATTCTTTTCCTAGGGCATGGTATTTCCCTCCTTCCCAATTAGGACTGGGGGTCTCTTTGTTTCTCTGTGCTTGACCCCACACCATCATCTTTTCTTCTGAGCTTCATCACATAGTATAGTCTATGGGTGAAGTTAAGGATCTTTAACTCCTAAACATGATCAATTTCCATTCAATCTGAGGTATCCTTTTCGTCTTATCTAATGCCTCCATCTGTGTGATGAAATCTATGCATCATTCACTAGCTTTCTACATCGAGTTCTTGGACTAGGATGTCAAGGCTTTACATGTTGGGTATGTTTCTAAGCAGATCCCTAAATAATTTTGTTGAGAAGGTAAAGGGAATATTCAACCATCATAACTTATTCCCATTATTGAGTGTTATATGGGTGATTTAGAAGTGTTGCATGATGGTGAAGGTCATCATTATAAACATGCTCACTAAGAGCCCTTGTGGGGTGAGCCACTCTAACCCAAAGGCCTCTATGTATTACTCACACCACTCTAACACACGAGTCTTATACTTGGCACTAAATGTCATGTGGTAGGTGAAGTATTTGTATTTATATGTTAGGATTTATTGTTTTTTTTAGAACACCCATAAGTTATCTCCTACACTGTTAGGGATCCCAATCTATTCCATGACTATCAAGATGAGGATGAAACCTCATCTAAATGTCCCCTTCATGTTGTGGTACTCCAACACATTCTTGGTCATCTTTTTAGTGATGAACTATGCCATGTTAAACTTTACCCCCCACACCACTTGATATGTTAGGTATAGGTATGCCTTGGACACATCAGTTCATCTTCCTCCTAGGCATAGCTTTGAGCTTACTAGTCACATCACTACCCTTATGCCCAGGTCTTCACACTTGATTGGGGAAAGTGTACCCCCTTTAAATTAATTGAGAACATTTTCAATGTGTTCCACCTCCTCATCATCACCCATTAGCTAATGGATGTCTCTTTTAGATTCTAGTAGTTTGATTATCTTGTTGATTAGGCACATGGATATTTTAATGCATCACCCTATGAATTACATGTGATCTTCATGTATGTGTGAGAGGATGAACTGAATAATCTCTTTTGGTTTTCTAAAATAGGGCAACTCATAGAGTTGAGTTGCACTTGAAGCCTTAAACTTATCTTTAATTGAGATGTTAAAATTTTCATCTCCCTTTGGGGTCTTGCACCAAGTATCCACCATCTAATATTGTGTCAAGTCTTGATAATGACTTGATGTTTGGTGGTTGTAATCCTAAAAATAGCATACATCCATGAATGAGAACTAAGTTTCACTCACTAATACTTCAAGAAATAACTACATGTGTTGGTAGGACATCTTGGTTAGTACTTCAACTTTCACCATCACAACACTAACCACTTCTAGTACTTATGCCCTCATCTTGGTGGTAGCTTCTTCCTCTACTATTTGAACCCACTTGGGTTTGAGTCACATCTCTTTATATCTAGATGCCTTTTGCTTCTTTATCATTTTGAAATTGCTAATGTTGAAATGTAGGGGGTATGACTTACTAAAACCCCTAATTTTGGTTTAGCATGAATTGCCTATCTGAGCTTCTCTAGTCATCAATGGTAGCCTGGTGTTTATTTTGGTTCACCTTTTTTTTCTGTAGTTTTGTTGCATCTCTTCACTTGTGATACACTTCTTTTTTATGGTTTGTTACACCAATTCCACACTTAATGTGTTATCTTATCTATGATACTTCACTCTTTCAGGGTTATTTGTCTCTATTTTTTGGTTAATTTAGCATGTGTTTCTAACCTTGTTCATTCACCATTCACCCTTTTTATAGGTAGGTATGTCACCCACCATGATTAATGCCATTGGCTTGACTTGATTAATGGGTTTCTTGAGGGATCATGAGATCTTTGAGAATTTTATATCCCATCTCATTAACTATGTACATTTGTTTCACCATCACATTAATTATTTATAATGGTTTTTTAGTGATGTGACATCCTTTTTCAAATGGTCACTTCTTGCTTTTCTTGGGTGGATGCTAGTTGTCTTTGATGATCTCTTTCTATGTGTCTTTTTGGCACAACCTTCACCTTTCTTATGGAAAACTAGGCATAAAACCTCACATGCATGAAATTTAGTCTCCTTAGTTCTACTTCTTCTATTTGTGCTCCTCTTTCAATGTTCTCTTTTATCTTGGTCAATTTCTCACACATCTTTTTTCCTTGGCCAATCCCCACTCCATACAAATTCCTTACACTAGCCCTCTAGTGCTTGGTATCTTCATCTACTTTACCCACATTATAAGGAGTACATATTCTTACCTATCTTTCACTCAATGGATTTGAGCATATTCTCTACTCATCTTGCATCCAACCTTGTTGAACATCATCTTATCTAGGTTTGCACTCAACCTAGTTGAGCATCTTCTCTTTCACTGGTCCTATGGTAATTCATCATATTCAAGGGTTCCTCTTGCCATCTCACCATGTGCCTCTTATATAGATGTGTATTTTTCTATGAATACTTAAATTATAGGCTTTATGTGCCCATAACTTAGGTTTTTAGCCTCATGTGCTAGTGGTGTAAGTGCTCAACTCACTTGATTGGATTTATGCATGGAGTAATAAAACATAGGGATGTATGTGGCTATCTCACACTATTGATTGCCTAACTATACCATAAGAACCAAAGAAAAACTAAAGAATCACATGGTTTCACTTGTGCTAAACCTTATTTTGGTCATCTCAATTCAAACTGACTATTGACCAAAGAGTCAAATTATCCATGGCACGAACACCACCATATTGCCTATAAGGCTTCAAATAATTGCCATTGAAATTCCCTTGAATCATCTCACCAACCAACATGCATAGTTTGCATGTGCTTGTTTATAAAATGTGATGGATGACATAAGGACCCATATATCAAATCTATAGCTTTATTTGGTGTTGAAATTATTTGGAGTCATACAGTAAAACTAAGGTTCTTTCAATTAACACATTATACTTAATATGTTTGTCATGCCACCTATTTTGATGTGTCTTCTCAATTTATTGACCCCATTTAGCCCAAGTGCACATCTCATCAAAGCACTCCAATTATTTCAATGTTGTGCTTAAATATTCCTAGTCATCAAGGTAGCCAATGCACATGATGCATAAGGAAGGTAATAAAAACTTGATGGGCATAACACCTTCTATGCTAAATACCAGTTGGAATGGTGTAGCCTTGTTTAGGTGCTTGTATGTCATTTGGTAGGCCCATAGGATTGCAAAGACATGATCATCCCAATCCTTGTGGCCTATGTTTCATATCTTAGTGAGATGCATTCCAAATATATTATTGAAGACCTCAGCCATGCCATTAGCCTAGGGATGATATGGGGTGGTCTTGTGGTGTGCCACCATATATTTAATCAGAAGGATGAACACTATCTCATTGATGAAATGAGTTCTCCTATCATTAGTCAAAATTATAAGGCACCTATATCAACTGATGATGTTCTCCCAAATGAATTATGTAGTTGTTGCATTTGTGTAATTTATGGTCAGTGTAGCCTCAACCCACTTAGTGAAATAGTCAGTTGCTATGAGGATATATCTAGCCCTTGTGCACTATGTCATAGGGTTTATTAGCCCTACAAAGTAAATGGCCCATTTCTCAAATGGTTCCTAAGCTAAAATAGGAATGAGAGGCATCTCATCTTGATGGTTTGGATTTCTAATGCACTAGCATAAATCACATGCCCATGCATATTCCTTAGTATCACTAAATAGGCTTGGCCACCACAACCTTGATTGTAGGATCTTGTGCATTGTTACATCTTTGATGCAATGTCCTCCAGCTATCCCTTCATGTAATTTTTAAAGGATGGAGTCCCACTCATATTTCAAAACACACCAATGTAAGACCTCATCCTTACTCATCTTCTATATCTCCCCCTCATTGAGCTAGAAAGGGGAGGCATAGATAACAAGTAGTTTCTTCTTTTTGGAAGATAATGTTTATGGAGCTAGCCCTAAGGTTAGGAAAGTGACAATATCCACCAAGTCTTCAAAAATGTGATGAATTCAGTATAGCTACACATCTAGCATACCATCCTCAATTGGAACCATTATATCACTAAAATTAATGTGGGATAAGTGCCCTATCCCCAAATTTTGTTTTTTGGGTTTAACCATGACTAAAAATTAAAACTCCTAGAAGAGGACAACCCATCTACAAATGTACTCATACAAAATAGGTTTATTTACAAGGTATTTTAGTGCCTCATGACTAGTGAGGGGTTGCTATTAGATACTATCTAAACTTTTTTAGGGTGTAGATCATTACCAGTACTTCATGCTCAGTGGTGGTATGGTTCTACTCAACCTACCTCAACTTTATACTAGAAAATGAAATAGGGTGTTCCATATTACATTTTCTTAGATGTGCCAAAATGGAATTGATGACTAATCCTAATGCATCAATGTGGATGTATAAAATAATCATCTAGTTGAGAAATTGAAGTATTGGTGCACTAGCTAACTTCAACTTTAAAGTGTCAAATGCCTCCTCTTGCACCTCACCCCAATAAAATGTGTCATCTTTGCATAAGAGCTCCTCTAGAGGTGAAAATATTTTTGTGTATCTCCTTATAAACTTTATATAATAGCCATAATGGCCTATAAAGGTGAAAACATCCTTTTATGTAGAAGGGGTCTGGAGATGGATGATTATTAGAATATTTATTGGATCAGTGAGCAATCCATCCTTGTAGATGATGTGTTTGAGTAGTGTGTTAAATAGGGTTGTGAAGATACACTTATTCAAATTTAATGATATCTAAAGCTATCTATACATTTCAAACTTAAGGTACACATTGTCATGATGGTCTCGTATAAGACCATATATAGTCCAATCATTAAGATATACTTGGAGGAACTTGTGAATGGAGTCCTTGAAAGTAGTGATCACCACCCTAAAAAATATGATTAGTGCATTGTTGATCCCAAAGGGCATCACATTGTAAGTAAAACTACCACATTTAGTTGTGAAGGTGGTTTTAGGCATATCTTCCTCCTCTATATACACCTGATGGTAACCTAAGAACCCATCAATGAAGGTGTATATTTTGTACCCTATGAACCCATCTAAGAATTGATCAGTGAAATGTGTTAGAAAAGGGTCATTGATGTAGGCAGTGTTTAACATCCTATAATCAATACAAATTCATATGCACCTATCTTTCTTGATGTTGATGACCATCAAAATCACCCACTTAAATTTTTACACTAGATAGATGACACCAATGACTGACATCCTATCAATCTCTGCTTTCACCTTGGTATAGAGATTGAGGTTCATCTGATAGGGGTGCTTCTTGATTGGTCTTGTGCCATCTACCAGTTTGATGCTCATTTTTCCTAATAAAGCATAGGTTCCCTTTATTTCCTTGTATTTTCATGGGAAGAGATCTTGAAATTCCCTTATGAGGTTGATGATGCATGTAATCTCCACCTCAGACTAGTATGCACCTATAGTGGTCATCTTGGGCTCACCTTCAGCATTGATTTCTACTTGGGTGGTCTTGAGGGGTGCATGATAGGTTTCATTTCTCTCCTAGTGGGAGTCTTCCACCTACCATGTTCCCTCATCATCTCAATTTGGAGGTGTGTTGGGTCTCTATCATATAGAGAGTTTTCATCAATGAGGTGCACTAACTTTTGGTTTCCTACTAGAGCCCTCCAATTGTGTTCCTTCTAGGGCTCATCATATTCTTCACTAGAGTCACTGCGGAGCATCATTTCTTCAAAGAAAGTCAAGAGTGTCATTCCTTTTTCAATGAGCATCTCTTTCAAACACTCCTCTAAGATAGATGTGTCCCTAAACACAACTTAGTAGAGGACTTATAGTGGCTCCAGTAATTCAAGGTTCTATAAAGAAAAATAAAAAGTGTGCACAAACCTCTCCTTTAGTGCATCCCAATTTATTATTTCTCAACACATCTCATTCATGATGTATCATGCTCATGCTAATGTCTTCAATGTTATATAGAAGGCATGCACCCATAGGCCTCATGTTATGTTTTCTCTATAGATCACCCAAGTCTCTTCACAAAGTTGGATGTGTGCAATTGGGTTATAATTGCCAATATAGGGGTGTATGTCTAGATTCTCATTACTCCTACCAAATCTAGTGCGTATAACCACCTTCACCTCCTTTGAAGTGGGAAAGCTAGGTTTTTGTATGGCCCACCAATATGTTGTATTGCTCTTCAGTGTGTACACTAATGCACCCAACCAATCAACTTATTTTGGGATGTAAGCTTTGATATCCTACACATACTTTTTAATAGGCTAGCTTCTTTCATACTTTGGAAGTTTTGTGAGATTTCCCTTACTGGGCTAGAGTAGTCACTTTATTATTTTCTTTGTGTAAGGGTATAACTTATTTTGGGATCATTCAATTCTTATCAACCCTATGCCAAATAGTCCAAGTCTATATTTGTGCACTAAGTGGAATCTATGCCCAATGACCTCATAGGCTTCTTTGACCCACCATTCACAAGTTACATCCATTATATCTGAGGTTGATTGTCCATCTTTCTAAGTGATCACCCCTTGTTCACTAGGATTGAGAGTCTCAATGCCCTATGTTGTGATGTTATAAATGTGGTTAACCTCATCCTCAAGATTAACACTCTCAATGTAATGTATCCATTGGTCACTTTAGAGAGACATCACCACCCTCTCCTTATCATTTTTTAAGGTCATATAGCACTTCTTGAAGTGCATATCAACATTGTTTGCATAGCACCATAGCCTTACTAAGAGCGTCAGGTAGTTGTCCTCATCTGCTAGCTATGTGACCTCAAATTTAGCTTGGAACTTGATGCCCATGATGTCCATCATAGCACTCTTCAAGATTCATATGGGATTTGCTCAAGTCTTATTCACCATGAATAACATGTGTGGTGATGTTCTCAAGGGTGGCTTCCACATATTCTCCTAGGAATTCTTGGTTAGGATATTGACCTCTATACCTATGTTGACCAGTACTTCAAAAACTAACCACCCATTGATGGTGGCATCTATTAGCACTTCCTATTCATACTTGATGTTTTGAGTATGCCTTACTTCTCACGTCTACTCTATATATAGAACTAAAATATCTATTTCCTAAGGGATGGCTTCTTATGATGGTGATTTCTCTATATACCTTAAGAGCAAGTCCTTTAATAGGCTTAGTACCCCTTTTATATATAGGAGGCACAAGATCTCAATCAACTCCTAGACTTTAGCCTTCTATTAGTTTTTCCTTTTGCACATTGTGGTGGCTTGTGCCTCCAAATCTATATCCAATTGGATATCACCCTAAAGGTCTTATATCATGGTCATCACTTTCACTAATACATCCTTTTAGTACATAAGATTAGGATATAGAACTATTTTTAGGTCAGCCTATGTTATATGCTCTATATAGCTTGACTCATCATATTCCAAGCATAGGTCCTAGTTTGGTATGGTGAGTGGCTGAGTGGTGTGCCCACTCTACATCATGATCTACACCTTTAGAGGCCCTTTGGGATTATATTATGTCTTAGGGGCCCATATTCATTCTTTATACTTGCACCATACCATAGCATCTCCTCTATCCATACCAAGTCCACCTTATGTTAGCTTCTTATAGAGATCTAGGTAATTTTCAACTACATGTGGGCCTCAGTAGTACCCACATGTTGGTTGTGTGGGGTAGTCACACTGATAATGCTTAGTCAACCCACACTTATAACAAGATCATGGTGGGAACCTCCCTCTACCATATCCACCTCCTTGATCTCATGCCCCTTTTTGGTTTCCATAACCCATGTTGTTCTAGCCATAGCCCTCATTTACTTGACCTACCTGGCCCCCTCCTAAAATTATGGCTTGCCTTTCAAATCTCTCAATGTTTTAGTGCATCTCATTAATGACTCTATAATTTTATAGCATGTTCATGTAGGCATCACACATCTTGTATTAAACTATAGTATTTAATTGACTAGCACACTATAGCAGGGGATAGTTTTTAGAGTCACACACTCCATAACAAACCTCACAATTGGGGAATATTGTGTAGACATTATTACATAAGTAGATGTTCTTGTTATGCCCCTTTATCTTGAAATTTTTCACCATATCCCACTACAAGATTTATGTGCCTATCTAGTAATATGATTTTGTAATTAAGAGGTCATTAATGCAATTTATGCTTCCATGAAGGGATTAATCCCAGTGTCAATGATTTTTACAACCTCAGCCCAGAGCATAGCCTCAAGCACTTCATGAGGTTCCATGAAGGTCTTTATGGATAAAACCCTTTGGAATGGAACCAATAAGCCCCAAAAAAACCATTGCACATGTAGGGAGGGGTGGATATCATAAGGAATATTGGAGAGGATAGTCTTGAACCATGCATCATATAACCACATACTTTCAATTAAGCCTTGACTGATTTACTTGAGCATTATGATGCTCTATTGTTTAAACTCAAGAATGTCAAACTCCTTTAGGAATATTTCCTTTAACATGTCATAGTCAACCATAGCCTAGTTTGGGTCAAACTTTTGATACCAGGTATGACCATGATACAATAAGGTTGTCATGAACTGCATTACCTTTCACTTAAGCTGAGTAATGCCCTAAGTGTACCATTATAACTCACATTTTAGCACATGAGCTATAGTGTTCTAAACTCTAAAATACTCAAGTAGATGCATGACCATATTGTAGTATATCTATTATGGTAATAACATGGGATTCTATGGTGCCTGACCTCCTTATGTTTGCATAGGGGGTGGTCCCCTAGTACCCCCACTAGTAGGGTTGACTATTAACCCTAATGGATGAGGTTGCATCATAGAGATTGATAGTGTGGCTCCACTTACTAGTGGAATTATACCACTTACTACAAGTTGTTACCCAGTTGGAATGGCTAACATTTTTTACATAGGAATATTTTCACTTGTGTTCATGGTACTTAGACTAGCACCCACTTAGTCAACCATCCCACTACTTAGCTCTTCATATGAGATCACTTGTTTAATCACAAATTCTTGATTTTAAATCTTGGTATAATCATAGTTGATTAGGGTAATAAGTTTAGTTATAGTTATTATATCTCAAAGGGAGGATCTAGCACATGGGCTTGTATTTCAAGTTTAAAGGGGGGTAGGTACCTTTATCACATCTCTAAGTGCCTCATCTTCTAGGAACTCATTGCATCCCACACCCATATATATACTCTAACCATTTATTTCCTCCTTCATCTTAGTGTATTATGTTCTTTCAAAATATCCTTCCCTATGCCCTTCCTACTTGTTATAAGTCCTCGCAGCACTACTAGGTTTTAAGTCCATCAGCCTTCATTTATGTTTATCATAGTTTAGCCTCTGGAGCTCTTAGATGTTAAGTTGTTGTTCATCTTCCATGGCACCCTTCCTACACTTCCACCTTCTTGCCCTCACACTTTCCCATAAATACAAGGACATTTAGCCTTCCATCCTTATAGTCTCTATCTTGTAATCAATTATGAGCTTATTTACCTTAGTGTGGAGTCCTATAATGAATGTGCCCCTTGGTTCTTAAATAAATTCATGCTTTACTTCTTCTAGGCATGAAAAGGTTGACACTATGAACTCCAACATGTAGCTATTCAAAGTATCGACCCACCAGTTATCTATGGCATGCATCCACACCTTATCTAGGCTTTCCATCCTCTTTATGTGCTTTATGGCCTATTCATAACACTATCCATAATTTATTCATCGATTATCAACATATGCATCCAACCATTTATATGTGTGCTTAGGTAACTCATAGAAGAATAATTCATACAATGGGTCATATAAATAATTATGCACCTATTTCTATAGATTTTTTCCTTAGCACGTGGGATGATTCTATGCAAATTAGTCTTCAACTTGATTTATCTAGCACTAGATATTATTGAGTGATAGTCAGAGCATTAATCTACTACAACATCTTATAAATTAAATTTAATGAGTCCTAACAACAAAACCAAAATGTTTTAGTTAAAGTGTGTCACTTAAGTAGGCATGGTGCTCAATCATGCATGAAAATTTAGTTATCAAGTATTTTTAGGGTCAAGGGAGTTAGGCACAATGGGAGCAGGGTCTAGCACACAACATTTAAGCACACTGGCATGTTGGATTCATTTTCACATAAGGAATGAACCTTATTCACTCATATAAAGTATGGTAGTGAAGGGACTATGTCCTCATTAGGTTAGTTGCATCATGTTAGAAACTAAGGGGTTATAAAGGGTTTAAGGGGTTTATAGGGTAGTCTAACATAAACTAGAATAGAGGAGGGTCATATCCTTATTGGTTCATATAGGCTAAGGGGTCCACATGGGGTTGTCCATTCATCTTGAGGTTGTTATTTGGTGTTATGTTTAGCATGAGAACTCTTCATAGTGGTTAAGAGAGCTAAGTGGCATGAAGGTGCCACTTACTACCAAGGTAGGATCCCAGTTCATCAATAGATTATGTAGGTAAAGAACATCACAACCATTCTACAAAAATTTATCATAAAGAAATAGTTACTTATATTCATTCATTTATGTCTTACTCTATTATAATGACTAGTAATGACCTTCGTTAATTGATTCTAATTATACTTATGCTAGAGGCTCATAGAAAAGTGTGTCTTACACTTTCCATTTGTCATTCAAAGGGCTTACTCCTAGTATCACTCCTAAATTCACTAAGGCTTCACTGTAAAACCCAATCCCCCTATTTCATTCTTAGAGTTTACCTTTAAATAGGTGTTAGCGACTCCTCTTGGTAACTAGATAGGCATGTGTTGAAGGATGAGTAGGTGAGAGTTTGTTGATTCCATTATACCATATAAGACAACTAGGAGCATGTCGGGTTGTTGGTCATGGCAATTTGCCTATTTACTTCACTACTTAAACCATTATGCTCCTTGAGCTCTAATCCACCATGTGTAGTACTGTCAGGTATGCCTCAAGTCTTGTGATGCTCTTCAACCATTGGATAGATATCATGAGGACTCTAGGAGTTGATATAATTAGTGCCAAGGTCTACAAAAAGGAGTATTTCACTTCGTCCAAGGGTTTCCATGCTCTGGGATGTGTCCTAACTGGTGTGGGACCAAGACTTACCAAAAAGGGCCCCCAAAAATTATTTATGAATCCTTGATTTCTAGGACTTGAATAATAGTCATGGATATAGTAAGTATTTATCCTTTGAAACAATTTTAAATAAATAAACAAATTGGTTTCCTTGCTTATATCATGTCATGATTGATTGATCTATTATGCATTATGCATTTCTATTTATCTAAATATAAAGAGATAATATAATTTACACTTATCTAAAAATGAGTGTAACTTAGGTAAATAATTATGGGATTGTTATTGGTAATAAAAATCAATCTTTTTGAAATAAGATAAATGATAGTGCTTTGTATTATATATGCCCATCATGAATAAAGACTTATGTAGTCTTGTGTTGAACCTTTTTGGTAAAATGAGTCATGTTTAGCTATGACCATTTGTATTCAAACCCTTGGGAATAAGTCATTTTTTAAAGAAATTTATTAGGCCTTATGGAATGTCTAATAAATGAATATGGGTAATTTTATTAAAGATTTGATAAAAAATAGTCTCTTTATTATGCATGCATTTCACTTGTTTAAATATATTATGGTTTAATTATTGTTTACATCTAGCCTGTGTAAGGATGAGTAGAACATAGTTTTTAAGATATGGATTGTTATTTGGAATAACAATAAAAATAGTTCATTAAACCTTTGATGTTGTTTTAGATCATATAGATGTCTTGTGAAATAATCCCTTAGGTTTTTACAGTTGAGTTTCTCCCTTTTTCATGCCTTCCCAACAACTAGGTTGTTCAATAACACTGGTGAAGTTTTATTAAGCTTAGATTTTCAATATGGTTTTCTAACAAGCATTTCCTTTAGATATGTTGACTTGAGAAAAATCACCTTGCATTCATTTGATATATTGACTAAACCAAAGAGTTTATTGATATATAATTATAATCTTTTCTCTAAGTAAGCTTTTATTCCTTTCTTGATTCAATAGCAATAATGTAGGCATGTATTTTGCCTTGATGTGTTTCTAGTTATAGATCTATCTTTGTGTTTTATTTTGGATCATGTCTTATCCTATTACTGAGGTATTGATGGATTTTACCTTATTCATTTTCCTTGTCTACTAATTCAATGTCTTGACTTAGACACTTTATATTTGAATTTATTTCAAATTTTTCATTAGCCAAATTTTGGCATTTTTGGAAAGTTATCTTAGTGATGCCATGTGGCATCATTTCAGTATCTAAAGCAATTATTCGAATGGAAAATCCTCTAATGCCTTAGATTTCCATAAAATTTCTAAGTGGAAGCATCTAAGAACATGAAATCCTAGAGGGACTAAGTCATTGGGTTTAATACCCCAATGCCTCCATGTTACATGTATCCAAGTAGGTTAATGACCCCAAAGATTATGCCTTTGATTTTAAGGCCCTTTGCTTTGATTTTACCTTAGTTATTTTTTTATGAATTTGATGAGTGGTTTGAAGGAAGCCACATGTCACCATCCCACTAAATTGAGAGTGACATCTGTATGTTCAAATGTATGATTGGTGTCAAGTTAGTGGGTGAGAGGGATGTTTCCACATGGAATTATCTTAAAAACCCATAAACCTGAAGAGGACCATGTAGAGTTTGAAGCCTCAAGGATAGCAGATGAGAAATATGTTACCATGTCGAATCATCCTAACAATACATAACCCTAGATATGGCCTCACAGGGTGATTAGAAGGCCTAAGGCATGAAAGGATTAGCTAGTAGGGGATAATACCCTGATACCTTCATGGTTCTGATGATGAAAGGAACTTGATGAACCAAAATTTTGGGCTTGATCAAACTCGGGGTAGACACATGGAATCCAATGACTTAAGAAACTATCAAATAGGAAGTTAATGATCATCTTCATGTCATTAATGTGGCCCCTCTTTGGTGCATGCTTTTGAAAGAATCATGAGTGTTGGAAAAACAAATAAAGGACTGTTGGCTTCTAAATTATTGTCTTGCATTTGATAAAGTCTCATGGTAGCTATAAGATATATCTTGCATGATTAAATTAATACTCTATCTATCCATGATCATAGGTGTTATGTTTGGTTTTATGATGTGTTATACCTATCTTCTAAACTAAATTGGGCATGCCATAATAAGTACTTTTTTTGACTTAATCTATTAATTATATAAGTATATATCAATTGTTAAGATTTTAATAAACCTATGTTCCT
Organism: Torreya grandis; assembly: GCA_037957365.1. NCBI lineage: Eukaryota > Viridiplantae > Streptophyta > Pinopsida > Cupressales > Taxaceae > Torreya > Torreya grandis. Next base: position 395,063 of record JARHVA010007805.1, read on the forward strand.
TGGCACATCAATATGTTTGACTTGATTGATGAATATATTCAATTTGAATATGGTATTGATTATGTCCTTTTATTATTTATGTAAAATAAATCCATAATTTAACATGTTCTAAAGGGTTTTTATGAACATCTAATAACAAGTTATTCAACCCCTCTAATTGATAAAGTTAATATACTTCCTCATTCATAAGGTTAATGAAAATATATGGTAATTTAGCCACCCTAGTCCAAATGGAGAAATTTTGACTCACCAACCCTCTATTAATAATCCAATAAACACATCTATTACCTTTTCTATAGGTATGAACTATGCATATTTCCTCACATTTTAAAATTAGCCATTAGGATTCCTTAATCATATTCAAAATGGTCCATCTAGGGGTGGATATATCTTTAATTCAATTGGAAATGTTCAATGATCCCCATTCAATAATGGGGGATTTTAGCTTTAGGTCCTTATCAACTTAATTCCCCATAATGTTTCCCCAGTTTCCACATCATGGCTCATTTGATGACCCATAGGATGTACATAGGCTACGATGAATCCACCCCTATAGTCTCTAAGGACACCTCCTCCACATATGTTCCCCAAGTTCCCTTTATTCATGCCATCAAAATTCAACTTTTACCAATCTTTGGGTATATTTTTCCATTTGACATGTTTTTAATCAATCTTGGTATGCACCCAACACTTTCATCATCAATGACCTCTAAATTCTAATTGTGAAGACTATCTTTATCATAATTACAGGAAATATTCTAATTCAATTTTATGATAGGCTTCCAATTTTCCTTGATCACCTCTACAATTAACATGCCCAATTTAGCAAAATTTGATTTTCTATCTTTAAAAAATCTAGCATTATTTTATTTCTACAATCCCCATAGGATATGTGGAAGTGTCAATTTATACAAGTTATTAGATAATAGGGAGGACCAATGTGTAACCCAATTGGTGATTAGATCAAACATATAGCTGGTTCTCACCCAAGATAGGTTGAACAAATGGAAAATAAGGTATAACATTTTGGATACAAAATGAGAATCTAAAAAATGTTATTGGACAGAATCTTCCTCTATTTCACATAAAACACAAAAAAATGGAATGGCCCTACCTATTATCATGAGGATCTTGGTTTACACAAGCATCCAAAAAAATGGTTGAATTTATGAATGATGTTATTAATACACATTTTTTTCCATAATAACCCCTCATATTTAGGAACTAAGTCCATGAAGTAACCTAATTTGATAGAGTAGCCTTTAAGATATTTAGCATACCAAACTAGCTCATCTTCTTTTGGCACCTAGCATATGAATGTGTTGCTCAAATTTTAGTTCAAGATTATCAATTACTAGAGAATTTCTATACTAACCATATCAAGATTCAAAAAAATTAATACATTCTTCCTTCATTAATCTCCTATTAGTCCTTAACTTTATCACCTATAGTTATTTTGAAGTCTCACAAAGGATATAAATATCTATGGGATGATTTATTATTTATGTTGCATTATGATTTCTAATTTATGTATATAATTTTACACAAGAGGACTCTATTGGAGGTCTTGGGTGAATGACCTTAATGCATGTATGGGATGAAGAGAAGATATAAATGTCCCATCCATTATTTATGCCACATGTAGAATGGGAACATACATGGATGTTTGTGTAAATATTGGTTGATAGCCCATTGTAATCACCTAAAAGTGGTAATTGGATTATAAAAATGTCACTTGAGTTACCATATTCCTAACTTAGACCTAGACCTATCCTAGACACTTAGACACACTTTTCCAATCATTCAGAAGACCATAGTCACCTACAGTCAGTCAAAATACAATCCCAAAACTATCTTTTTAGATCCCAACCCAACTTACTTAGAATTGTACCAAGTGGAAATTAGTGCAACATTTGAGACACTATAACCACATGGTGCTAGTGTCCCCAACTAGGCACTAATGTCCTTATCCTATCTCTTCTCAATGGATATTTTTTCAAATGTGAGCCCCTCCTAAGGTTAGTCTAAGTACATTTTATTATTTATAAAAGCAACATAACTATGTAAATACAATTCTAATTCACTTCTATTCACTAGATGTAAAATAGATGTAGAAACACATTTAAACCAAAGACCAGTTGAGAAAAATTAAGATATTTGATCCCTATTCTACCTTACTTCTACATACTACAATCTATATCATACCTAAGCCTAGTTTTCAAACATTTAAAATATTATTAACATTTAATTCATCAAAGTCCACTATCATTCTAGCATTCACTTGCACTTGAATCAAGCATTAGGTTGGATAACTACATTGGGCTTGATCCCTCTTTAGAGTATTGGTATGTAGGAAACTCTCTTCACAATGGGGTGTTGAGGATGTCTAACCTATCATAATAATGAACATAAAATTTTTTCTCAAGCAATACTTTCAAGGATGATTAGGGTTTGCACATTGAATCAGGTTTTTTAGGTACAAGTTTGAGCTCTATGTTTCATACATGTAGGAACATGACCTAAAAACATATGCATAAGTGCTCAAATAAAATAGGAATAATCCTATAAAGGGTACACTATCACCACCTAGAGGACACTACACAAACATGGTTCTACTAGCCATAGTAGCCACTAATATCTAGTGAGCAAAAGAATACTAGAATCTTGTTGACAACACTTAAAACTACTCAAATCTCAACTTTTAGAACCCAAATCATCCATGATAGTCAGTATTCAGATAAGTCTATATTTATGCCAATTTATTATTATTAGAAATTTAGATAAGGTTAAATACTATAACAAATTATTAATTAATATTGTATATTTATTTAAATAATTTAAACATCTCATCCCTTTAATCTAAACATAGGATTTACATATTTAAACCCTAAAAGGTTAAGTCATTTGGTGAACCCATCTTACTTTGAATATTGCTTTAAACCCTAGCTTGCATTCATCCAAATTTTGTGCAATAAATTTAGGGATGCATACTTATGATTTTGTATATTTTTTAGATATCCTATCTAAATTAAATTAATTTTACATTAGGGTTTCAATTTAGTTTACATATAATTTAAATTGGTGTAAAGAATCCATAAATTCAAAAACCCTAACCCTAGATGATTTTAGGGTTTGTATAATTTTTTCTCCTATTTTCATTATATGTTATTAATAATTTAGAAATATATTATATTTTAGTATCTCTATTTCAATTTATTTATTATATGCCATCTAAAAAATCTCTCTCTTCCACTAAGAATAAGTGTTAGACTACATGGTAATCCTATATATCATATTTAAATTCTTGCTATCCACACCTATATCAAGGACAAAGAACCTATTAAAACTTCACATATGAATCATTCACACCATAATTATGTGTAATTCAATGAAAATGCATCCAAAGATGAACAATATAACCAAGAGCAATATCAGGTCCACATTGAGAATCAAGACACACTACCTCCACTTAACAAAAATGATATAATTATGAACAAAGATGAAGTATTACAAGGATTTAGAGATATAATTTAGGAATATCCCCTTGAACATGCATATATTCTATGATCCATATTAGAAATCAATAATAAGACAAACAATGGTCAATTCTCAACCCCTCTAATTAATAACGTTGTTACACCTTCAATGGGGTCTACTTAACCAACTTAGATAGCACAACCCAAGATTGTTATTCAACCATTAGTGATATATACACCAATTATGGCTATTTAATATACTCTAGATGTATAATATCTTATGAAACAGGTTATTACTCTACATTCTAAGGGTTACATCTTGAGAAAGGAATAACTAGGCCATCACATGCCTTAGATTCCAATATTATCTTGCATACACCTTCAACACCTCACATAGTGGAAATTACTTTTCCATATAGTTTCATGGCATCCAAGATCACATTATATGATGGAAATGGTGAACATAACATCACCTTAAATCCTTTCACATAACATGCTTAGACTATGTCCAAAAATTTGATTCTTATAAAGCTATTTTCATGCAGTCTTAAGGATTATTTCCTATAGTGGTTTTATGATTTTCCAATTCAATATATCATGGCAACAAATCCTTTAGATGATATGTTCTTAGAACACTTATCTATCAACATCAATGAAAATATATCATATGTATAAGTGGTGTAACTAAAACAAAAGTTAAATGAGCCTATTGCCAATTATGTCTTACAATACAAGACAATATTATCCAAATTTACTAACCCCATGATAGATAGAGAGCTTTAGGATATATTTAAATAGATTCTATTACCATAACTACATAAATATATCTTATTCAATAAGTTTCCCACATTTATTGATGTGTCACATAGTCAACAAAAGAGAAGTTAAGATCTTAGAAATGGAAAAACTCAAGTACACAAATGGCTTAGAATCAACTATAAAGAGTTCAAACAAACCTCCGTCCAAGGTTAGGTCTATGAAAAAAAAGTGATCAAAAGTCCACAGTCAATGTAGCTTCTGAGCCTTCTCTAAGATTGGTTTTATCCACTCCTCAATGCAGAGTCTTCACTAATCTTTCAAAGTCACTAGCTCAAGTTTTACAATAAATATTGGAATGCAATGTCATATTTCTCCCTCTCATTAAAGAGGTTGATACAACATGAAATATTATAAAGATTTATGATCAAAATGCATTCTAATATTATCATAGGGAACCAAGCCACATAAAAAATAGAAGAATTAGCTTAAAGCACAAGATATAATAGCTCATTAAGGCTAACATTATCGATGTAAACACACCCATGAAGGAACCAAAATAGAAAGTAGAGGAAAAGTAACTAAATATATTTTCATATCCTTTCCCAAATCATAAAAATAATGAGATAGGGGAACATTAGGTGTTCACTATACATATCAGGTGCATCCACCACTAGATTCTTATCACATAGTTATAGAGGAAACACCTCCACTACATAACATTATTAGCATGTATCACATTAAAATAATACCTAGACCACTTATCACATTTTCAAAGTAGGATATTGTGAATGAAAACATATATTTACATGCCCTCTTCATATGAGCATACTTAAACCACCATCTTATTCAAAGTGTTATCATTGACAATGGGTCAAGCATAGGCATGTGAACCATGACACTCTTACATCACTTGGTCTACACATATCAAGATATATTCCCCATAGATATAGTCATTAGTGGTTTTGAAGGCCACATTTAGAGATCCATCAGTGAGATTGTGTTTATATTATAGGTTGGACTAGAACACATAACCACTTGGTTCCTATTAATACCTAGTATAGGTATATTTGATATATTATTGGGTAGGCCATGGTTATAGTAGATTTCAGGGATCCCATCTATAATACATTGATTATTAAAGTATATACATGATAATTAGGTGGTTAATATTTAGGGTGTCCCATATGAGTATCCTCTTCTCATCCCATAAGAAATTTCAACACTAACACCATTTATAGTTCTAGCATTACCAAATATTACATGGTTATTAGCTATAACAGAGAGTATAACTCCTATGCATACATCATAGTGTTCATTATATTCTTTAGAGTAGGCCAAGTCTACTTCTATGGTATCTACACACATGCATACTCTCCTTTGAAGACCATTTCTAGAGCAACCATTGCATCAAATATTCTAGAGGAACTTCCTCTAATTAGTTTACACTAAGATAAACTATATTAGGGTCTATGGGTTCTCATCATAAGGCACTTGCATCACCTATAGCTTCTAATTCTACCAAATGGGTCCCTAAGAACCTTAAATTTCATAGGGAATCATAAGTAGTACCACACCATCATAACATCACTACTCAAGTAGTTTTAGACTTAGATTATACAACACAATAGGTCATGGGCTCATAGTTTCCATTTCACACTAATTTCATGATCACAATTCCCTTATTTGACATAGGTCATGGTGATGATGAGTCACACATGAGACTCATTGGTTAGTATGGTTCCTACCCTTGTACATACTTATTTATCTCTCTTGCTCCTTGTACATAGTTTATTTTCATTTGCTTATACATAGATTATACTCAGAAAACCCAAAAAAAATATAACATATCAAAATACAAAAACTTTCCAATCTTTCAAAAACATAAAATTTTATAGATTACATACATTCTTATGTTTACATTTATACTGCTTTCCAGATATTGCATATTGATAGCTATCCTAGTATAGTCAATTTTATCATACACATGTTTCAATTGTTCTTGTCAAGTGATTTCAAATTATAGAAAAGACTTTGGTCCACTACACTAATTAAAACTATATATCATCTACCCATTAAGGGAATTTACACCAATCTAGGTTTATACTATGATATAATTACTCGCTTGGGGGAATATCATACACAACTGTTATAATCAGGTTTTATCTTACATACTATATATTCTAGTTTATGCATTTATTTATATTTATATTGATCATTGCTCCTCATTTCTCATAATTTTTTTGATTATCACTAGTTAGACTCAGTATATATACATCCTCACATCTACATATATTTGTACTACATAGTTATATATGTTATCATTTCTAGTTCCTAGATTAGACTTTCTTATGTTTCCTATGATTCTTCCATATTTGAGGGCAATTTAATATGCCATTATCCTTTGGTTATATGCCACTTTTCTATTTGTATGATTTGTATATGTGCACATGTCCATTATTTGTGCTTTCCTACTTCTACATATGGACATTTGAACATGTCTTTTTATGTGGCTCTATGCCAAATTACTTGTTACTTGTGTATGTTGACATTTGAACATGTCTTTGTATGTCTTCATTCTCAAATTTAGTGACATGTGCACATGTCCATTGTATTATGTCCCCTTGGACTTATTTTTCCATGCCTCATGTGTTTGTATATTTAATTTCTTGTATGATTTTACATAATAAAACTTGTATTTTCTTATTACACACAAACACACACTAGTTTTTTATGCCATGAGGGATCTCATGTATCTACCCTTCCTACTTGGGTGCCATGATGGACATAATGCCTCATCCCCCCTAGTTAGTTACTCAGATTTGATGCTATATACATTGATTAAATCTATATTGATACCCTTATGTAATTATAGATTATAGAATACATCTTAGATTACTTACTCATGCTCGGATACATTTAAATTTTGATGTTATGTTTATACAATATATTAGAATATCATGCACATGATCTAGATAACACATTTTATAGAGATACTTCTTTAAAGGGTAGTTCTTACATAGGTTTCACAACTACCCTCAAAAGAGGGGGAATTCATAGGGTTTTATAATATATATTAGGATCATAAATTATTTTTCATAGATACATTTTAATATATATGCTTATTTTGAGACATCAGACTCAGGGTAGACACAAAAAAAAATAGAGACTCAAAAGTTAGTATAAATCACTTAGATATCATACTAGGAAGACATTAGCACCAAGATTGGGACACTAGTTCCATAGGGTACTATTATCCACTATAGGGTGCTACTCTCCACTATAGGGTGTTATTGTCCATTAGCCCTAGCTATAGGATAGTCTAGATCATTCAGACTAGTACACTAGGTATGGTACAAATGTTCACAATTACAGTCATAGGTTTGATAGTTTTGTTCAAATTTTTATTACATTAATTCATTTTATATTATATTCATACCATTTTATCATATTTAGGGGCATCATATATAACATGATCACTCCCAAATTTAGTTCAATTACATAGATTTGACTCTTACATACTCAATTCCAATTTAGTATACCTAGATACCAGATTAGGGGAATGTGTATAGCACATAGTTCCCATATACTTAGCTTTAAATAGGTTGATTATATGGAATGAAAAAATCCATATCATTCTCTATGTTATATATACTTGATATCACATTTTAGGTTGTCATCAGATTCATGCCTTACTCCATCTATAGTAGTTGGCATTCCTAAGTGACCTAGAGCCACCTAAAATACCTAAGTGGTCATGGAGCTTAATAAATTATTATATTTACTTAGGTATATACTTTTCACACTTTGTATAGTAAAACTATAGATGAATTTACTTCACACAAGTTTAAAATGATGGATTCATGGTCTACTTGAGTTCTTGATGCACCTACATGAGATCATTAGACACAATTATAGTTTTATCCAAGCTATTCAGATATCAAGATCTACTAATTAGGGGTGGGCAATGATGGAGTGAAAACCAAATTGACTTCTTAAGCCACTCATATAAGGATTGATAAACCATTAGCTCAGTGCAATCTATTAAATGCTATGATCACTATGTATACTCTCACACACATGTTGTCACCACATTTATGTATTGGTTCACATACCCAATGAGGTGTATTTATTCCTTTCCTCTCTCTTTACTTATTTTTTACTCAATTATCTTGTTTCAAAATAGTATTTTGATTTTGATCATATCTTAAGTAAGGAATGATTTTTTGCATGTTTCATTTAAGGACATTATTTTTTATTGTGTTTCACATATGTAAACATAGATTCACATACTTAGACTTATCTATGCATGTTTCACTTCCAAGGTAAGTCTAGGTATGCTTATTTTTCCTTTATACTAGTCATTTTGATTTGTTTCATTAATAACATAAATGTGGCAGGGAATGTAATCACCTTAAATTTGTAATTAGATGTTAAGAGTGTCACTTTATTTACACTACTCCTAACTTATCCCTAAATCTATCCTAGAGACTTAGACACAATTTTCTTGTCATTTAGTAGACCAAATTCACCTATAGTTGGTTAAAACATAGTCCTAGAATTATCTTCTTAAATCCCAACCCAATTTTATTAGTGGTATTCCAAGTGGACATTAGAACCACATTTGTGACATTATAGCCACATGGTTCTAGTGTCCCCAATTGGTCACTATTGTATTTAGACTTAGGTATTTCTAATGGATAATTTTTCAAATGTGTACCCCTCCTAAGGTCAGCCTAAGCACATTTACTTATTTTCAAAAATAAAAAAACTCTATAAATAAAAATCTAATTCACTTATATTCACTAGATGGAAAAAAGATGTAAAAGCACATTCAAACCAAAGATAAGTTGAGAAAAATTAAGGTATTTGATCCTTATTCTTCCCTAGTTATGCATATTACCATCTATAAAGTTCTGAATCCTAGTTTTGAAACATTTTAAATCACAATCACATTCAAGGCATACAATTCCACTCTCATTCTAGCATTGACTTGCACTTACATCAAAAACTAGGAGTAAGAACTAAATTGGGCTTGATTCCTCTTTGGATTATTGGTATGTAGGAAACTCTCTTCATAATGTAAAATTGAGGATGTCTATATACACATAATATTTTAAAACTTTTATGAATTATTGACATTTTTTATCTTATAAGAACCCATTGAATCTCAATATCTTTGAGTATATGTCTTAAAGGGTGCACTAGGAAAGAAGTGGGTAGACAATTGGTACTTCACAGGATTGTTATCCATTTTTCCACTTGTCATCTACACACGTATCTCCTAAAAACCATTCCCCTAAGCTTGGTCTCCTCTTTTACACACTCATATAGTCTTTTACCACATTAAATAGCCATTTTCCTAACCTAAAACCCATTTTTATAGTTTACATTACCATTTTAGTTGTGTCAAACTTTTACTCTTATTGGAAAAACTTTTTTAGGGTCTAGGTCAGTTCTTAGCCGACCTATTCTGTAACCTAGTGAGTTTTTTCCAATTATGATACTAGGTCGATCAGGTCAACCCTGTTGGCCAAAAATTTTAGAAGGGTTTAGGGTTAGATCTGACTATATAAACATAATCATTTTTCCATTTCTAAGGGAAGTGAATAAGAAGTAATATATGTTTTACATCTACCTATCCACCATTCTAATTGAGGAGCAAGCTTAGGGTTTCATACTTCTTTTGGAGATATGGATCTTGTCTTGTGGAGAAGTCATTTAGATTATTTAATAGACTATGTAGCTTAGAGATAATTTATCCTTCTCATCCTTACATACCATAACAACCTATTGTGAATTACTTTGGCCAAGGGAGAGATTAAGGACAAGTGGGTCCATATTTAAAGGTAAGTATTCCTAAATTTGGTCCTCCTTTGTAAGAGTAGATAAATATGCATTTGTAATTCTCTTCCATAAATTATAATTTCATATACATTGATGTGAGTATATATCTTCTATGCATGTTTACTTTTGTTGTTTATAACCTGCACTTTGTGCCACAAGCTTTCGTGAGCACTAGATTAAATTTTGATTTACTTTTTATTAAAATAGTGAATATGAAAATATATTATTGGAGGCTTTAGAACCCTCCCTAGTGTTATTATTATGGTAAGATATCTCCTAGTGAGGTCTATTGGATCCACATTAGTCATGACCTCAATTATCTACTAGATCCCTAATCAAAAGTATAAGTAGGATATATCTTCTTTAAGCTAGGATTGATTTATAGATCTGATGCATTTTTGATTGCATACATTCTAGTGAACCCAACATGATTCTAAACCTTGTAAGTTTTATTTCATGATTTTTCCTTTCTATCATTTCATTATTTTTATATAGGTCAACAAGGTAGGTAGAGTTTCTAAATTTTTTGCATATGTTTAAACCATGTTCACATCAAAATGAAACTATTATTTCTATGTAGGTCTTCATCAGATATAGGTTATAAGATCGAACAAGTTGACACATTACTCTTATTCAGTTCTAGATAAAAGATTATGTCGCACAAGTTGACTTAGTCTCTTATTTAGCTCCAAAATAGTAAATTAAGTTGTGTAGTTCAATTTAGTATCAAAAATATCTTATAGATAAACAAATAGGTTGACCAAGTTAACTTAGTCATCTTAAATAGGTTTTACCAAATAAGGAATTATAGAACTAGGTCGACCCAGTTGACACAATTGGCATAATTTGTAAGTAATCATTCAAGGCACTTCAATAAAAATTTCAAAGTCCTTAGGATTTTCCAATCCACCAAGTTTCCTTTCTCACTCTCTCTCTCTCTTTTTCAATTTATTTCTTCATTACATTTCTATTTTTCACAAGTTTTTGGTCTTAAAAACTACAATCCTATAATAAACTAGGTTAACCTGGTCGACCTAGTTTTGTAGTCTATCTTATATTTGAAAGACTAGGTTGACTTAGTTAACTTAGTTATTAATGAATCTTTATTCTATAGTATAGTAGTGACCCTATCTACTCTATTTTTTAATGTTTACATATAGTGTTATCTAAACTAACTCTATACTATGCTTAAATTAGGAATTGACAACTATATGCTAGTAATTAATTCACACTCTCATTTTTAGTTGTTTGCATGATTAAAGTTTATCACATAGTATAATTAGGTGTGTTTTTAATATAATATTTAGTTTCAATATTTTTATCTTTTTTCACATACTACCAAATCACATAATTTCAAAATGCATTTAAACATTTGTCTTCCTAAGGCCTACCTACTTGGATTTCATCACCAAGGGGGAAGATGAATTGGTTTTATAGATAAGTACAAACACATGGTTAATGGTACATATTGTAAAATCACCCAAAAATATTATCACTATAATATTTTTAAGTGAGTAGGTATGCCCCAATACCAAGCTAGTACCATTGCCAACATAGATCCATTTTATCCTAAACATCTTAAAACCATCCATAGATTGATTTATAGTTCCTTACTTTCATCCAAATTCACTTTTAAAATTAAAATAACACTTTATTATAATATAAAAACATTCAATATGACCACTTATTTATCATTTAATTTTTAATTGACTACTTGCTCTCTACTCATTGAGTGTTGTATTGCAAAAACTTGCATTGGCCAGCATTGGTGCAAGGTTTTGTGTTGTGTGCCCCAATCAGATCATTCTCATTGATATAATTGTTTTTTTTGTTTTCTCTCAATTATTATTTCAATTAAATTTAATTTTGTTTTATTACATTGTCATTCTATTTGACATAGTGTCTTACAGACTATCTTTTTCCCTAATTATAGTACTGAGTCAACTTGGTCGACCTAGTACGCATTTATGCCTATCAGGTTACAATAATAAGTTGACATGATCAAATTTGTATCCTTAATATGTTTTATTTTGTCTTAGGTTAAATTAATAGGTCAAATTATTTAACTTTGTATCCTTTTTGGCTTAGTCTCATACCCTATTTTCAATACTAGGTCGACCTAGTCAACTATGTACTCTTATATGTATCCTTCATATCCTTATACTTTTAAATCAAATTTTACTACCCTAATATCTCTATTGCATCATGAAATTCATGTTTAAATACAACACTAATTTTAATTCAATATATATGATGAGTCTTACCAACCCTCATAGGTTCTTCCATAAGTAGCTTATGACTCCTACCCCAGAAGAAAGTAATGTGAATGTATCCACTCACACTACAAACTATGGGACCCATCCTCATTATTATTTACATAATAATCCTTATTTCTCATTTAAATACCAACCCAAAATATAGTATAAACTATAAATTCTCTTCTTCATCAATGAGTTTCCTCAACATCGAGGAAAGGATCCTTCTATTATTTATCGTCTCATGATAAGTGGTCAAGTCAAGGAACCCCATTCACCTTCTCCAACATTCTAACATGGTTTTGGTGATACTAGATTATTTGAATCTTATCCTCTTCCCTTTATTTTTACCCCTTCTCATACCATGATTTATTCTTCTTTGATTTCCTCCACCTCCATACCTAGTATCTCCAATAACATGGTAGGTTCTACATCTAGTGGGCCTCTTCCAAAACCCATTCTTTTCAATTTTTCCACTAGTGCATCATTTTATACCTATGGTAATTATGCCTCAAGTACCAATTATTATCATCCCTCTACTATTCCATATTTTTCCACACAATCAAATGATGCCACTAGTGCTTCACTTACTAATAGTTCTTCTCAAGCTCCTACTAACACACATAGTGGTACCCAAGCTACCAGTACCAATTATAATACTTCAAACAATGCCAATAATGTAACTCAAACCCATAAAATCCTATTAAAAACTCTTAATCAAATAAATTATTTCCAAGCTAATAATTCAAATCAAATGATGCAAATGCAAAAACATCTTATCCATCTTCAAACCCACCCTCAATAGATGCTATGGGGCACACATAATCAAAATGTTCCCCCACCTCCTCTTCAGGATTCCCATGGTAATATTATCCCTAAAACTCATATTTTTAATAAAAAAATCAAGCATATTCAAATTAACCTTTTAATTATCAAATTTCTAATATCAATATAGGAGATCTCACCCCTACCATTTTTTACAATGGGTCAACCGATCCTACTCTTCATTTAAAAACATTTGGAAATATATATAAATACTGGGTCAAGTTAAACACCTTTGAAACTACCAAGATATTAGTAAAAACTCTCATAGGTGATGCTTTATATTAGTACAACCAAATCAAATCTCATTCCATCACTAATTTTGATGATCTAGTCAATGCTCTAGTCCAAGAGTTCCAAACTAGTGATCTCCCTGAGAATACCTTAACCCATTTTATCAATTGTAAGAAACTTAAGACTAAAATCTCACAAGATTTAATTAAATTATGGAAGATATTATCTAACAAATATGAACATAATATGTAATATGATAACATTTTTCATATATTTACCAATGCTCTTTTTCCCAAGTTATAATATCAGGTCTAAACTCTCTCTCCACATACTTTGGAAGAGGCCATTGATCAAGACAAGAATTAATATTTCCTTATGCATTTATTTAAGCCATCCAAACCTATTATGGGTACTCAAATTTTACTTAAAAATAAGAATCATCATGCTACCAATGATGGTGTCATTGAATCTTATGATACCATTCATATTATTCAAGATGTTGTTCTTAACAAAAATATAGAATAAGCTTCTCCTCCTAACCACATCACCAACCCTCATTTATCTTCAACCAATAACATAAATATTCACAAAACTTTATCCTTATTATAATTTAAAAATTATACTAAGGCATCTACCATGATAGATTTAGGCCATTTAACCCATGAAATCTTGGTATGATCCTAGTAAATTTTGTTGGTTTCATGCTAGTTGGTGTCATTCTCATGAGACCTTTAGGTATTTTCATAATTTGGCTATGTATTTCCTTCTTGGCCCCAATTTTGACCATGATTATATCATTCATAAATTCCAATAGTACTATGACATTGCATTTAAATCCCATGAAACACAAACTAAATCTCAAGCTTTAAACCAACCTAATGCTCATTTGGCCATCTATAAATATCCTCTTCCAAATCACCAAGATAACCAAGACAAACCTACCCCTTATACCAATAATGTTGATAGTCTTGTTAACCTAAACCTTGAAGAGAATGTGGTCAATATGACTAACATGTGAAGGGTGGTTGATTTCATTTATCCTTAACCCATCCACACACCTCAATAATCTCACACATTTTGTGATATCTAAGATTCTTCTCTAACTCACTTAACTGAGTTGGGGAAAGAAGACCTCATCTCCTTTGATAAACCAATTCCAACACCTCAATTTTATATCTCTTCCCATATCATTTCTACAATCCCTCCAACCTCTTTACCTATCACTAATTATACTCAAACTTCTATCAACACTTTTTCAAAGCTATCTCAAACCACACTTTCATCACCTACTCCATCTTCTCAAGATAATCAACAAAGTTGTCCTCAAATTAAATATTCCACCTCTTATCAACATAAATTCCAATGCATTTCAGATCCTCCTTCTATGGACCTCCTTCAACACTATGCACCTCTTTCCAATAGTCATCTTATGGGTTATCATGAATTGGATCCTATCACATAACTTACTAATCTCCCATCTCAAATCCCATTTATAAAACTTATTTAGACATCTCTGCATCATCATAATCATATTATGTATCTTTGTTCAAAATTAACATCCCTCATCCTCCCCTAGAAAGATGTGAAGCCACCTTATCTAGATCAAAAGATAGAATTTTAAAATAAGAAGCGATGTCTATGCATATTGATGAAACAATGGATAGTTCTCTTTCCTTTAAATTCCCCATTACTTATATGGTCCTTGATGAGATTCTACTTTATGTAGATGATCCTCCTCTTTTTATTAGTGTCCAAATTAGTGATATCCAGTTCAAGAATGCTCTAATTAATGAAGGCTATAGCACTTGAATTTTCTCTCTTGATTTTATCAAAACCCTTGGATATTTTGAGTGTAATCTTAATTCCATATGTAGCACATTTCAAGGTTATGACCATAGGCAAATGCCTCCTTTATCTTATTTGTGGATCCCCATTATATTCCCACCTATTACCATTCATGTGAAGGTGATTATCTTCAACTTTCCTCTATCATATAACATCTTTCTTGGTAGACCATGGACTTATTGCATGAGATTAGTTGCCTCTTTCACTTGCCAATGTGTCAAATTTAATCATAATGGAACCATCTATAGGATTTAAGGTAATACTAATCCTTTCAATTTCAAACAATTATAAGACCATGGTGTATTCAAGATTCCTACCCTTAAACCATTTCCATGTATTCCATTTCATGAATCTCAATTATTTAACTTTCCTATCAATTCCACATGAGGTTAAAATGTTCACGCCAAACTCATCAAGAATATACCCCCTAACCTCCTAGGTTTTGATGATAATGATCCTAATGAGATAAATCTCAAGATTAAAACTTCTAATCTCTCACATCAACTCATCTCTCAGCTTCTTACTTCTATACAACCTCATTCCCATTAACCACCTTGTGATGATATACCCATTATCTTAACTAAGACTTAGCATTCCATTCATCATGCCACATAAAATGATAAGGTCATCCCTACCTTCACCATCAATATTCATATAACTAATTATGATGATGGTTATACCTTAGACGATCCATTATTAAGAGGTCCTATCTAGGCCTAAAATGTTGAGATTATTTGCTATCATTCCTCTTTACTTCAGTCTTTCAATATATCTTCTAGCATTCCATCCTATATCATTCTTAATTTTAGAATTTTTCTTCTTGATCATAAGGTAGAGATGGTGTGCACACCTCTAATTTTTGAAGAACCTCATAGGAGTATGCTTATGAATCATGCTATTATGGGTCCCTATCACTTTGTTAGATATCAAGACCCCTATATCCAACTTATCCCTAAGATGCTTATGAGTGCCCTTCAACCTTTTATGTATCTCATTCCTCCCTTAGTAGAGCCCAATTCAAATCCCATTCCTATTCCCTCTATAGCTAAGTCTCTTCCTATTTATGATCCTATTTCTCTTTCAATCAAGCCTTATCTAATCTCTCCACCAATGCCACCTTTTCTTGGTGATGATTTTCTCCCTTTACCACAATCAGCTCCTTCATCCACAAAATGGGTTGAGTAGCCTTATTGTGACATTCATAAAGTTATTGGTCATTGGACTAGAGACTATTCCATATACCAAAATTCCTTAGCTTCTATTTCCACTCTTCTTATGAATACACCCACCAAGTATACTCACAAGCGTATATGTTAATTCCATGAAATAAATAAAAATTCATCCATACATTGTCAAAATTTGTGATAATATATTGATACCTTGAATCTCATCATTCCTCAGCCCTCAGACAAAGTTATACCTCCACTAAAAGTATTACTTGAGTATCTTCCTAAATATGGAGAGGTATATTGTCTTTGGCACTAATGTGGTAAACATCACACTAAGCATTGTCTCATCCTTCTTCAACATCTCAAGGATCATCTACTAACCATTCTTTCACATTTTACCCTTCCTCCCATAGGTCACCCTCACAAGAAGTCTCCCCCTTCTTCCACCATAACTCCACCTCCTATGGTTCCATCTCCACCTATAAGTCCCTCACTCATAGACATTCCCTCACTCATGGAACATTATCCACCATATATTATATAATCCACTCCCATGCATTCTATAGAACATCCCTTATATGATATCCCTCATCAACACAATCCTTTAATCATTCCTACATTTTATGTTGAAGAGATTTGACATGAAGTATTTTCTCAACTTTCCTTGAAGATCAATAAAACTTTAGCTTTAGTCTAAGTTTAACTTCATAGAGACTTATAATATGTTACAGATAATGTGTGTGGATAAATATATCATTACTTATGAACACATGCATGGTGTTTTTAACTTTTCATTTGGATTGGATGTATTCTCCAACTTTACATTTATCTATTTTATATCAACTAAAATTGAGTCAAATTTGTTATCTATCTTAAATGGTGACTTTTTTTCACACTTTATGTTGCTTATGATGTCATTATTTAATCTCATGGATTATTTTTCATAATTTCGTCCTTGATCCTCTTCAATCTCCTTTCCCTTATTATTGTTAATTTTCATGCTTATTTAATATCTTATCTCTATCAACATAGTTAATTATTATTATGACTTGGATATACAAACCTTTCTCCCTTTAGTCATTCCTCATTTACCATGTGATCAGTTAGCAAAAAATTCATCTCATTACAATATCCTTTTACTATTCCACTTTGGATCTCCTTTTATTTCCCTTTATTCCCTTTTGTGAACTAAACATACAAATTTTTGAGACTTGAGACAACATGTTGGTTCATAATTAAGCCTAAGTGTTCTAGTCAGTCATATCTTTTGATATTTAGCTTCCTCTAGCCAAAGCCTAACTCTCAGTCATGTGTCACTCTATCTCTCATGATTTGTAATTCCAAGACCATATGGAGGAGTAATCTTAAAATCCATAAACATTCAAAATCAAAATCATTTAATGAAATGAAATGTTATAAAAGGGAACATTCAAAATTTTCAAAAGTCAAATAATAATAAAAGACATTATTCTAAGCACATCTCCTTTCTCTAATCAAATCTCAAACTCCACAATTGGCCTCATGATAGGGCTGAGGTCCATTGGGGTGAGGTAGGCCTATAGATTAGAAAAGGAGAATTAAAAAAATCTTTTTTTACTACCTACTTTCTCATGCAAGTACCAATTTTCATAGTAGACTGATAACTCTATAAGGGGTCCTAAGGAACCAAGAACACATTATGGGAAGGTAGGTCCAATTTAATTTTGTTATTCAAAAATTCTAACATGAGTTGATATTAGTACCACACCTATTTTCCTACACAACTTTGTGTCTATATAAAATATGTATCCATTGTATATTGATGGTCACTAGTCACTTAGTATCTTCTCATGTCCTTAGTGTGCCTCATGTCTCCTAAGGTATTCTCTTAAGATGACTACATTATGATTCTTACATTCCAATTTTCACTCTCTAAAATCCTAATATTTCCCCTTAATAAATATTTTTTTATTTACTAATCACTCCCCCTAGGGATTCTATTTGTGAGTTGTAGTGTAAGACCATGGAGAGGACCATTCCTTCCTCAAAAATTACCAAATTTCCACATTACCATTCCAAAAATCCCCTTTTATGATATTTTCACATTATTTCCACCTCATTGGTGTTTCCTTTGTGTGTTGCAGTGTAAGACCATGGATAGGACCTGGCCTTCCTCACAAATTTTTATAATACCCATGTCAAAACAAAATTACATGTGTCAAATATGAGATACAATGTGATTGATTATGAATTACACATCATTGGTATGCTTCCCATCTTGATTTAATATGTTTTATGCTTAATTTATTAATATTTCACTTTTATCTTTTTATTTTTTGATCGCATGTAACAATTTAACCACTTTTCTTAAGTTTTTCATACTTCCCAACAGAGATTAGTGTGATTAACTCAAATACCAATTTTCTAATTTTTTTTCTCTTTTCTGCTTTCCAACATGATTTAGTATTATTGATTGAATTAATTGATTTTTTATACCATTTTTATTTCATGTGTTTTTTATTTTATTACATTATTTTCATACTTCCCAATGTGATTTAGTGTGATTTTACTTGTTTTAATTTGGTACCACTCTTTTTCATATTTTAAAAACATATTTTCCCTCTTGTTTACCACATTTTTGGTTTGTTATACTGAGTCATATTTTATTATTACACATTTCCCAATGTGAAATAGTGTGTAGTACATTTTTTTTTGAATAATTATACTTTTCTAATTTTTTTTTCATGTTTCTTTTTAACCATGCATGTGAACTATATAATGCTAGAAAAGAAAACACCCCACATATATTCATATAGAATATACAACAAAAGAAAAATACATGTTCTATAACTAAATATATCCATGTATCCACAACAACAACCCAAATACAAACCATAAGATCAACATCTAACTATCAAAGTAAAATATATCTATGTATATCATGTATTTCAATACAAAGTATAAAAATACATCACTATAGCTCTAAGGTTGGGCTCTATCATATATATATATTGGCCTAACCATGATACCCATAAATGCGTCAAACTTTCCCCTTTTAATAGTACATTGTAGTGAGGATGTCTAAGATCTCAAACCTACTTCATATCTCTATAGGTTGGCCACTTGGGCACGTACCTTTCCCAACTAGATAGCGGTATCCAAATGCATGGTTCTCTCTTGAGACAATGTTTACCATTCCTATGCCTCTCCTACTCCCACCCCTATTGGTGGATATCACCCATCTCTACATGTTTGTAGTTTCCTCTTGGCCTCCCTTACTAGTCTTAACCAACCTGCCTGAGCTAGGGTAGATGATACCACTAGATCATCTAATGAGGTGGGGTTGTATGGTTCTAACAACCTATCCAAAATATCATGGTGTGCTCCCATCACTATGGATCCCCTTATAATCTCCTCCTCATCAATAGGATCTAAAAAATTTAAACTAAATTAATATTATATCACATATATCTCACAATTTATCTATTTATCTATCTATCTATCTAGACAACTAGTATTCTATATCAAAGACTAAAAATTAGAACCATTTATTTCCTATCCCAATGTCACCAATCATCATCTACCTATCTTCTCATATATCAATCATGATCTCTCCATCATCTCATCTCCCAATTACCTCATCCATAAGACACCTCCCAATCAAAGTAAACCCTAGAGTCACCACCCATTCCCAAATCAAGCCTCACCTTAATGGTGCCTTTATAGACCAACTCTACCCTAAAATAATTAATGGATCATCCTAGATAACCATCTTATATGCTCTCTCACCTTGATGGTATCTCTATTAGTGGTGTGATAAAGGTAGTCATTACTCCTATTATTGTGGTGCTAGTTGTGGTACCTATAACACCTTTGCATCTATGTATATGACCTTTCTAGTTATTGACATTATTCTTGACTATTCCATGGTCTCACATGTTATGGTCTAATCTCTAGTCTCTTGGCTGGTGTTCCTCCTTCTCCTCTCCCCCTTGGGTCTCTTATATATTGAGCACAAAATGTAGGCACCACTATAGGATCCACTAGGTGAGGGATTCTAAACTATCTTGGTAAGCATGCCACCAATTACAACTCTACCCACCGGGTGTAGTGGCACATGATCTGTACTCATGCCAACCTTGGTGACATAGTCACCCAAATTAGCCAAATAGTCATAATGTGTGCATAAGGTTGCTCTAAGATCTCTCCTTATGTGATCATCTATAGTTATGGCACATAGGGCATGGCCCATGCCACCTGATTCTATCACCATCTGTAAATCTAAAGTAATTGATCATCAACCACATGGGGCAACCTAGTTGGCCAATACATAAAAAACATCTCATATATCTAATCACTCAATATTACCATGAGCCCCATGTTCTTTTACCCACTAGATAATATCTTATACATATCATGCATGAGCTAAACCTAGATGATAAAACCCAAGTCATAGAGTACCCCCAGATCCAATATGGATTGATACAAGGCTCTCACATACAATGGTACCTTATCATTAAACTTGTGACACAACACTTGTGCTATCATAAGTCCTATCATAGCCTTCTAGATGTCTAGAATCTATATAATATATATATTGAATAAGTTAACCTTAAACCTTGGGTAGATCTTATATGAGTATGTCACCCACCTAGATAGTGATCATCTCTCCAAATCATTTGGTGTCCTTGTGATCATTAGTGTCCCTCATATAATTAGTTCAAGTCATGCATGGATGTCCTCTAGTGTGATGTATTTATTTCTTTGACCCCTTTTAACCAAGTTCTCCATTTGACCCCTAGTGTACCTAAAACTTTCTTAGGGTTCATTTTGGTATTTAAATTTGGCTTAATTAACAAATTTATATACAACACCCTATTTAAAATAAAATATTCAAAATTTTTAGTTGCTTACCTATGTTTCACTCATTGTAGCCACTATGTATCCTCCTCATATTAGTTGTCATTTCCTCACCATCCTGGCTCTCTAAGCTCTCAATAGATTTTTTAGAGCTCTATTTTTCTCAGAATAGTAAAAATACCAAATGAATTATTTTTACCCTATTTATATTTACTATTGAAAATTATTTACCCTTTAAATATTTACCATCAAATTACTTATTTTGATCATATCCTTTTTTATACTAACTCATTTTTCAAATCATAAAAAGTTCTAAAATCCTAACATTGTAAATAATCTTTTTAACTATTATATGCATAGGTTGCAAAAAATTTGATTTTTTACTCTTTTTCACTAATCTCTATAGGTTCACCTAATGTTCTCACATTGGATGCCTCACATTCTCACATCTCCTTCTTTAAATATATCACCAAGGTAAGTAAATTTATGTGTTTTTTAATTTTATCCTTTCATTTGTTTTATTTTCTCATATTTTCACTTTATTTAGCATCAACATTATGTGGCATCATGTTCTATTCCTAAAGCACCATCCCATGTTACACCTACATGACATTTGATGAGCTTAGAGTGGGGAATATGTATACACATAATATTTTTAAACTTTTATAAATTACTTATGTTATTTATCTTAAAGGAACCCATTGAGTCTCAATCTCTCTAAGTGCACATCTTAAGTGGTGTACCAAGAAATGGGTAGACAGACCATTGGTGCTTCATAAGATTATTTTCCCTTTTTACACTTGCCAACTACACACTCGTCTCTGAAAAACCATTCCCCTAATCTTGGTCTCCTATTTTTCACACTACTCTAGTCTTTTACCACATTCATTATCCCTATTCATAACTTAAAACCCTTTTTGATAGTTTACATGACTATGTCAGCTATGTCGACCTTGTACCCTTATTGACAAAACTTATTTAGGATCTAGTCAGTTCTTGTTCAACCTAGTTCATGACCTAATGAGTTTTTGTCAATTACGATATGAGGTTGATTGGGTTGACCCTATCAGCCAAAAACTTCAAAAGGGTTTAGGGTTAGATTTTCCTATATAAACACAATCATTTTCATTTTTTAAGAGAAGAGAAGAAGTAAGATATATTTCACATCTAATTATCCACCCTTCTGCTTGAGAAACAAGATTAGGGTTTCATACTTTCTTTGAAGATATGAATATTATCTTGTGGAGATGCCTTTTGGATGCATTGATAGGTTGTGTAGCCTAAATCTAATTTAACCTTGTTATCCTTACATAGCACAACATCTTCTGAAGCACCTTGGCCAAGGGAGAAATTGAGGCTCAATGAGTTTGTCTTCAAAGGTAAGTATTCCTAACTTTATTCTTCCTTTGTAATAGTAGATAGATATACATTTGCACTTATCTTTCATGCATTGGAATTATGTATACATTGATGTGATTATATGTAATTTATGCATGTTTAATTTTGTTGTTTATTACCCCCACTTTTTTCCACAAGCTTTGGTGAGCACTAGATTATATTTTTATTTACTTGTTATTAGTTTAGTGAATATGAAAACATATGAATTAGTTAGGGTTATTGCATAGGTTTACTTGACTAGAGGCTTTAGATATATCCCTAGTGATATTATTATGGTAAGAGATCCTATAATTAGGTTTAGTGGATCCATATTGAGCATGACTCTAATTATCTAATGTATCCCCAATCAGAAGTGTAAGTAGGATCTATCTTCTCTAAGCTAGAATTGATTTATAGATCTGATGCATTTATTATTACATACATTCTAGTGAAATCTCACTTTTATAGCCATTCAGTAGACCAAAGTCACCTATAGTTGGTCAAAACATAGTCCTAAAACTATCTTCTTAGATCCTAACCCAACTTTCTGAGTGGCCTTCCAAGTAGACATTATTACCACATTTGGGGCACTATAGCCATATGGAGCTATTGTCTTTATCCATAGATATTCCTAATGGATACTTTTTAAAATGCATTCCCATCTTATGGTTAGCCTAATCATATTTTATTATCCATATAAGAAATAAAATTCTATAAATACAAGTCTAATTCACCTCTATTCACTAGATGGAAAATAGATGCAAAAGCACATTCAAACCAAATACAAGTTGAGAAAAATTAAGGTATTTGATCCTTATTCTACCCTAATTATACATACTACCATATATAGAATCCCTAAGCCCATTTTTCAAACATTTCTAATCTCAATTGAATTTAAGGCATCCAAGTCCACTCTCATTCTAGAATTCACTTTCACTTGCATCAAAAACTAGGTGGGAGAACTACATCAGGCTTGATCCCTCTTCAGAGGATTGGTATGTAGGAAACTCTCTTCATAATGGGGTGTTGAGGATGTCTAGCCTATCTTACTAACAAAAACATAAATATTTCTCATGCCATAATTGCAAGAAGGACTAGGTTTTTCAAATTAAATCAAGTTTTCTAGGAATAAGATAGATCTCTAGGTTTCATTACCATAAGAATAGGACCTAAAATCACAAGCATAAGTGATCACAAAAATAGGAAAATTCTCATAAAGGGGACACTACCTTCATCTAGAGGACACTACACAAACATGGTACTACTTTCCATACTAGCCGCTATTGTATAATAAGGATATGAACACTAGAATCATATTGATAATACTTAAAACTACCAAGATCTCAACTTTCAGAACCTAGATCATCTATGATAGTCAGTTTTTAGATAATTCTACATTTATTCATATTTATTTCTATTTTTATAAATTCAAAAAAATTATAATTCTACAATAAATTAGTACCTAATTATTTCATATTTATTTAACTAATTTAGACATCTCAGTCCTTTAATCTAAACATAGGATTTACATAATTAAAACTTAACAGGTTAAATTACCCATTCATTAGTGGACAAATCATTATGGACTATAGGGTACTTATAGATCAGTTAAATATTTATTCCAATATAAGGAGGATATATAGATGACTTTATATGTGGACAAAATGTTTCATATAATTACATTGGATTAGAATGAGTTTTGGTTTCATGATAAATTTCATTGGGTCCAAGATAACTTTTAGTATGAGCTCATGATGATTTAGTTTAGTGTGATGCATATAATGACCATAGTTACATTATATTATACTATATCCAACTAATGTATTATATAAAAAGGTTAATCAAATTCCAAAATTTTGGTACTAATTCTTATAGTGGAAGTGGATCCTATAATAGTTATTTTAGATGTTGATGATGCATGATGCACAACTGAGTATATATAGTGTTTGATAGAGTCTTGATGGGCCATTTTATTTCCTATTATTGTAAAATATATAATATCTATTCTTAAGTAAAATCCCAATATGTATATGGGGTAAAGGTTGAAGTGTAACGATAAATATATTACATATTATGGATATATGTATGTATATACACATATTTGGACTATTTGGTAACTTATGATATTTTTATTATAAACTAATAATGTGTTGATCATATCAAGTATTTTAAAAGAGATTAATACTATATTACTATTATTGATTTCTCCATTATATTATTTTCAAGGGAAATTATTGGTGATGTGGTAATAGTTTGGGTTTTAGAGAGTGTATATGATATAGTGGGTGTTCATATTATATTCTTTTATGATGATGTTTTGGTTCCCATAGAGACCTATATTTTCATTACATGTTGAAGATATTAATTGAAGACATGGTAATAAATAAACAATATTCCCACATAATTTTGTGGTGTATACCTTTGTTATATTATTTTCGTGGAGCATGTATGTTTATAAAGTGACCATATGAATGTCAATGCAAACATTCAATCTAGACTAGTCATTTATGATGATAACAAGAGAAATAGATAGTCTAAATCATAACCATGATAGATCATAGTGGATATCATATTATAATGGCCTTAGGATTAGTGATATATATTATTTTATTGATAAATAGGGACATGGAAATCATACACCCATTATCTATTAATATATTTGATAGTGTATAAAAAAACTCCAGCTTATATTTATGATATTTTGATTATGCTCAATGTATGTTTATTGGATAGAAATGAAATATTTTTTTTATTAGAGGGTAAAATTTAATTTTTGAATTGGAACCAAAATTTTTTACAAAATATATAGAATTACAAAGAATAATATGAGAAATGACAAGTAACTACAAGAGGGATAACATGGAAATAATCCTAAGCTTACAAACAGATGGTAGTAGACAACAAACCAACAACCATACAAAATGACTATACATCCAAACAAGATCAGCCTTATAGGTGGGATAAATCATTCATTGTAACCCAAACTTCCAATTTTTCCGTTATATTATGAAGTTGGTTCTCTATGAAGCCATAGTCCATACTTTGTGCATTCATATACGTGGGCTTGTTTTGACTTCTTGTCCTCTTACTAGGACCCAATTCCATGGGGTCATATTTTCTTTTTCATGGTCCATTATTACAAAAATTTGATTCATTTAGAATAATTATTCATACCATTCATTATAATATCAATCAATTTCATAATTTTAGGCTTAATGGAAGAAATTTCATTTTATACCCATTCCATAATCATTTTCATATTAGATAAATCTCTTTTTATTTGACAAATTTCTTCAACTATATTCTAATATTTTTTATATCAATTTTTTTTATATTTTGGTATTAGTGTACCCTCCATTATCATTCTATTAAAAAATGTCTAAACTAGCCTTTAGTCTATAATTCTCAATATTATACCATTTGACAATACCCAAATGAAAACCAAACTCATTTTCAAGTTTAGCTAATATGTCCATTAATTTCTCAATAAAATACCTATTATTCTTATTCAAAATATCATTATTACCTTCTTCATAATATTAATAGATCTTGGAAATAATCAAGACAAGATTCTCTTTTCCACATTGAAGGATTTTATTTAACCAAGTATGAGACTTATCCTCAAACACATCAATGACATCTACATGGTTGTAACAATATTTCAAGTTAAAATTGGATTTATTACCTTTATCCTTATCTACCCTCAAAATATTTTTATTGGTAGGTTCCTTCCCAACCTCCTCATGCTCAGGATGGGAAATTGTTTCTATATCCACCACCATATAAATTTTAAGTCTTGCTCTGTTACGATTTTTAAGTAGCGAAGATTTTAATTGTAATATTTATGGGCCCTTTCTTATTTAAAGAGACTACATTATTTTCAACCCTATTTTTAGGATTTTTGAGGTCTTAATTTTCCTTATTCAAATCCTTCTAATCAACCCTATTAGGAGTCACTTCAAATAGGTAGATAACTGAGTGTGAATATTGAAACAACAAGAAAATAATTGCTTGATGGATATAGCGTTCAAGTTTATTTAATTAGAATTACCTTATAAAAGTGACATCAAAAAATAAAATTGAAACCTCACCAAATTATTATGTTTAAAGTGGTTTAATAAATTGAAGTGGTAAAAGAGTCTCTTGTACCTATTTTAAAATGTAAGGTATTTTATGATGAACAAACTAACCTCACTTCATAGTCCTGATAAATAAGTTCTAATGATGTCATCCTAATCTCTTCAATTTTTACTTTGGATTTGAGGATAGATTTGAAATACTAAGTATGCCCAATGTCATTACTTTGTTTATGTGTGTGGTTAGTAAATAATATGGTAATATTTTAAATGATAATATATATTGATGTGAATCATGAATGATATAACATTAAAACAACATACATATGTATAACTAGAATTAACCAATTACTTTATCATAGTAAGATTCATTGACTAGGATGGATTCATATAAAAAAACACTTGGATATAATAAATTTTAATTATATTTATTTTCATAGTTAATTGAATACTTTTAATGTATATGTTTCACTAGTTTTTTAAAGACACTTTTACTTGCATTTGTATTATATAATTTTCATGAATATGATTGAGATGATGCATAATGGTACCTTTCCAATGGTGATATATTGAGGTTGTTTACTTTATTTCTCTAATTGTTGAGTATTATTTAATTTTTCAATTCATTGATTCATAATTATTTTATCTTTCTTTGGTAACCATGCTTGTCTATTATAAGATGTAATTACAATCTTAATAAGATTTATGGATTAGATCCATGTTTTGAAGTTTTTTGGGTAGTTAATTTTTGTTTTAGATATGCTTGGTGAGTTTAATGATTTTAAAATTGGCCTCATCTTTCTTGGGTTACCCTTTTTATTTTTGGATAAGTCTTGGATCCTTCCACTAATGACATGTGGCACCCCGACACTCATTCTTCATGAAAATGTTCC
This sequence comes from Torreya grandis, assembly GCA_037957365.1. Classification (NCBI taxonomy): domain Eukaryota; kingdom Viridiplantae; phylum Streptophyta; class Pinopsida; order Cupressales; family Taxaceae; genus Torreya; species Torreya grandis. The sequence goes on from JARHVA010007805.1 coordinate 422,652, forward strand.
CAACTCACCCAAGAGTAGCACCAACTCAACATGTGTCATCACTATGTTCCTCAAGAAAGAAGGGAGTTAGTTTATAAGGTAAAGGTGTGCCATTAGCTGATGAAATAATGGTTAGGACCCATTATGTATTTATAACAAAAGGGAAGTGAACCTTACACATGGCAGCCCTACACTCATTATTTTCAAAAGAGTTCATGGCTACCCCAAGAGTAACACCAGTTCTCCACATGGCATCATGACACTCCTCAGGAGTAAATATTTATTTATAATGAAAGGTAAGTGAAAATTTCATGTGGCATTGTAATGTTTATCTAAGGTAGGCTTATTTTTATTATATCTTTAAGAAGCACCATTAGCATAGGGAAGTGTGCCCCATTTCCAACAAGAATTCTAGAGGAAGTTTGGAGGGAGACACACATCACCACAATGCTTCTTCTAAGTGTTATGTGAATTATGAGGCATTATAGTTATGTCATATCAAGGATTTTAAAGATTGGTTACACTCATGAATGAAATCTTCCCTTCAATTTAAATAGCCTCATTGTGAGAGTGAGTGTCAGGTTTTAGTTGTCATTTCCTCATGAGGTTGTTTTGCCTATATATTGGGGTTTTCTTTCTTTTGTAAAGGATTAGGTGTTAGAGAATAGAAATTGTTTTATGGCTATTATCAGAGAGCAACCATTATAATAGATTTAGTTATTAATATCAATAGTATTAGTATTGATTGTTTTCCTTCAAAACCTTAGTAGATGCCCCACATGGGAAGGATTGAATATTCTATGTTATGCCTTTGGGCCTTTTATATTTTGCTCTCCACCCAAAAATGAAGAGGATGTGGTGTTATATGTCAAATTAAGTGGAACTTATTATTGTTTGTTGTTTCTATTTTTTGATTTTATAGTGTTGGTTTTTGCTTATATTACAAAATTTAAATCATGCATAAGCTTTTTTAAATTGTCTGTAATGTTTTAAGGGTTCAAGCTAGTTTATGTAATTTTAGGAGTGGATACATAAATAATTTTAGTGTATCACCTTAGATATTTTTACTTTAGTTTTATTTGTATTTACTTCTTCCCATTTTCCTCCCCAATTAATTCAAAGTGTTGGCTTTTAAAATCCTAGAGGTCATTTTATAGATTATAATTTTAGTCCCACATATATAAAGTTTCCCATAAGAAATTATTCATAGAGAACAAAGTTTTTAAGAATCAATAGTTACCTTTTTTGGCACATCTGGTGTGACCAATCACTTGATTAGAAGTTAGATTTTATGAGCTAGAGACCCATCATAAGGTTACTAACAACATAGAATCTAAGATTACTACCACCTCCTCTGGTATCCATAACTTATCAAAGGATTGTAGGGTCTAGCACAACATAATGAACATTATAGATGGAAATCCCAAGACTACCAAGGAACTTTGTATCATGGAATAGTGGTAGCCCACTCATTCATATAGTAGCCCAAGCTATGTGGGATCCTATTCCTGCTAACACCTTAAAGGCATTCCCTAAATTCATAGGGGAGGATTTCAAAAGCATGATAAAACATATTTAGGATGCTTATAATGTTTATATTGTACATTATGTCATAGAGAAAAACATGGCCTTAAGGCTACTAGACACCTCTTTCAAAGGGTGATCTCTTGATTGGTATTGATCCTTACTACCCAACTCCATCACCACCTAGGATGAGTTAGGTAATAGATTCTTCAAATAATTTAATGAGAAAGGAGACTAATCATCACTTCTATAAAATTTAATCACCATTAAAATATTGACATAAGAGGCTATCATTAAATTCAATACCAAGTTTGATAAGGCATGGCAAAGAATCCCAGTAATAGCTCGACCACCCATGGGTATGGCCATCATATTTTAGATAAAAGCCTTTAACTCAAAAATAGTTGTAATGATTTAGTCCCCTAGATACCAAACACTATAAAATGCATATGATTTAACCATTAGATCAAAAAATAATTTGATAGATGCCAAGAAACTCCCCCTAAGATGACTAATGCCTATGTTCCTAAAAATATCAATACCAATGCAAGAGGAAGTTCCAAGTACCTCACATGCATCTCCTTCCATGTATGTATATCTAGACACTCAAAAAATCAAGTCCTCTTCATCAATGATAACTATGGAAATGAATGACATGAAAATCATCCTAAAAAACTTCTTAAATTTGATCATAAACTTGAAGAGGTAGTAGGCTATACCCCTAAAGCTCCTTTTCTAGAAATACCAAAGTGGAAGAGCACATATTAGCATAACCAATACTAAGGAGGGTAGAGGATGAATCATTAGGCACAACCTATAAATTATATCATCCCAATTCCTAATCCTTTACAAGCGGTCCTACCAAACTCAAATAAATAATTGGTCATTAAACAAAACAACTTGGTAGATGACTCAAAATCATGGTTCTTTCTATGTAAAAATCTACATACACCCTAGAACTACCCAAGGGGTAATCTATAGAAAAAGTTTGTTGACCAATGAAGATAAGGTAATGTACCTAATTTATCACCATACAAATACCAATCCCTAAGTGTCAAAAATGCTATCCTAATGGCTAAAATTAAAGGAATGTCCTTAGATAAAGAAGAGGATATAGTCTTAGAGCATGTACTTTTCTCTTGGGTGGAAGGCAAAGATGTATTTTATGCAAATGAGGTCCCCATGATGAAATCCCCATAACTCTAATCAAACTACTACACCCAATCCAATAATAAAGTGGTCGAGACCCAAGAGGCTTTCACAAAACCTAAAATAACTTTTAAAAAAAGTTTGGGATGCCAACCATCTCCATTAACATATAAAAAAAAGGTGAAATAGCATAACACAAGATAAAGGATCTCAAATTCTAATCATAAGGGTCATTTAATTTGGTAAAGTAGCTAAATAAGGTCCCAACCAATGTTTCTCTTTGGGATGTCTTGTCCATACCCAAGTATAAATCTCTATTATGAGAAGCATTAGAATACTCAGAGAAGCTTGTGCAAACTAACTTGACTATGGAGCTAACACAAATCAAGGTAAAGGAAGATATCATTAATGTGTAAACTCATACATAATCCATGTTCATCAACTCCAAAGTGGTGGTAATTAAAATGAAACCTACCCCATTTTATTTAACTCTTATTATGGGGAATAATTTGTTACACAATTCTATGATCAATTCTAGTGCCATCACTATGTAATGCCCAGACAGATTATAGATGCACTATAACTTTAATATGAACCTTTGAATAAAGGGAAAATTTAATTAGATGAGAATAAATTTTAGACCATAGGTGTTATCAAGGCCCTTCCCCTAACTTTGTGTTATTGGATTAATATCACAATATCCTAAGAAGTTTTGGTAATAGATATTTCATCAGTCATTGGGTTATGTTTATCATGATATTTCATAGCCAAGATAGGTAGATACTTATCTTTGTATTGGTCTCACTGAATCTTAAGAACCAAATACAACTCAAAATTAAAGACGTTGTTTGATCTACTATATTTAGAACACATATTTTATGATTCTATTATGAATTTTGAATAAATTCACACTTATTTCTCCAAGAAAGAGATGTGTTATGTAGAAATGCTCAAGGAGGGAAGAGTGGTAGACAATAGGAGCCTAGAGGAGGAAGTCCTCATTAATGAATTCATCAAAAATTATTTGTTTGTTAAATTTGATGCCACTAGCCTTGGGACTTATGTAAATCATGATGAAGATCAATCCATCCCCAAAGTCATGAAGAAAAGGGAGGATCAGAGTAAGGAACTAGAAAATAAGTCCAAATTTTGAACTCTAGATTTGATGGTGTGAAATGCAATACCAGCTCTAAAGCTGGAATTTGATTGATGTCTCCATCTAGAAAAGAGACCTTATAGCCTTTCACTTCTATTTTTTATACATAAATAATGAATTTGAGTATGAATCTTTAGTCTACATCCTCAGCCTCATCTAGTGCATGCATGTGAATTAATTAAAGGTGTTTAAAGATTATGAATTAGTAGTAAATAAAGTAAGAGGAGCTATAGTTATAAAGAACATCTACATGAGGTCTTACCACCATCAAATTTGGGATCTATTTTAAGCATTTAAAGCATTAAATATCAAATCATACCTAGATCCATAAATTCTTAAGAAAATATAATGGTAGTAATCAGCGCTCAATTTGATCTGGTGATTGACTTGTTGACAAATGAACAAGTAGTACAAGTAATTATCAAGCCCACTATCCCAAATAATGATCAGAACTGGTAGATATTTAAAGTTGATGCCTAAATTATCATGTTTTTTCAACAATCATGCAACTTTGTAGAAAAATTATAGCTAAATATTAAATAATCCTATGGAGATCAAATCATGTAACTAAAGTCCAATAAATTTCCAAAGGGACTAATCACCATGGATAATCTATTTGATTTTGATGATACTAATATTGACAAATAAACATTTATCACAAGCAAAGGTGACTAATTTTAGATTGATGTAGGAGATGGAATAAAATTAAAAATGGGGAAAGAATTTTCCCAAAATGATAAGGATTAATTGGTGTCTTTTTAAAACATTTATGAAAGAGTTATGGCCTAGACCTATGATGACATAAAAGGGTATGACTACAAGGTGATCTAGCACACCATAGGTCTAGTTGAAGGATCCAAATCAGTCTACCAAAATAAAAAGTTTTTAAACCCAAAGATTGAGTCTCTCATGGATCAATAATTGAGGAAATTTATTGACTCAAGGATTATATACCCAATCTAGCATTTGACTTTGGTATCCAACCTAGTTCCAATAACAAAGAATAATGGATAAATTAGGCTATGTGTAGACTTTAGGGACTTGAATAAAGTGTCTCTAAAAGATCACTACCCCCTTCTTTCTATGGAATTGATCCTCCAAATAGTAGTAGGTGTAGAAATGTTCTCTCTGTTAGATGAGTTCTCATGTTATAATTAGGTATGGGTTAATAAGGAGGATCAACATAAAACCACTTTCACTATGAAGTGGGGAAACTTCACATATGCAAAAATTATTTTTAGACTATCTAATGTAGGATCTACCCTCCAAAAATCCATGGATATATCTTTTAAGGGTCTAATAAACAAAATCATCCTCATCTATATATATTATCTAATAGTATTCTCCAAGATAAAGGAAGATCATTTTTATCATTTGGAGAATATTTTTAAGAAATGTCAAGAGTTTAGGGTATCCCTTAACCCCAAAAAGTGTGTCTTTGGTGTCCTACAAAGAAAGCTACTAGGATACATAGTATCCAAAGAAGGAATCTCTATTGATCTAGATAGAGTGAAGGCCATCAAGTATTTGACCTTACTATTTAACAAGAAGGGAGTCCAATCTTTCCTGGGGAAGATTAAATTTGTGAGGTGATTCATATCTAACTACATAGGGTTAGTAAGGCCTATCACATTGATGCTAAAGAAATATCGAGGTTTCAAATGGAATGCTAAAGGAAGAATAGAATTTGACAAAATCAAGGAAGTAATATCCACCACTCCCTTGGTAATCAATCCCAACTTCCCTAAGGATTTTGTCATGTATGTTTATGGGAGTGGACATAGCTTGGCAGCTATGTTAACTTAGAAGGAAGATGAAGAGAAGGGTGAGCATCCTATTTCATTATATTTAATAACCATAAATATATATGAGATTAGAGATAATTTTGTTGAGATGAAATATTTCACCATCATTAAAGGTCTCAAAAAGTTTAGAGACCTAGTGGTGGGGAGTAAGATAATGATATATGTGACACATTCCAACATTATAGAGTACATTATGGAGGGAGAGATCACCAAAAAAAGAGCCATTTCCATCACTAATATCATAGAATACAATCTTGAGGTCAAACCAACCAAGGTAATCTAAGGCAATGGATTTTGCAAGTATTTGGCTTAATTCATTTTTGCCCCAATAGGTGAGAAGGATGCACTAAAAATGGTTTTAGCGGGTCAGTATGAAACTAATGTGTCTTAGGTTAATGATAGAACCCAATTTATGAAAATTGAATGATATTTGGATGACCTCCCCATACATAAAATAAGATTCTATAGCTTGTAATGGGATATTATATGCTAATCCAGGGAATCATTTCCAAAATGAACTTTGATAGGGAACTTCCCTAATGTTTTGATGACGACCAATCTAATAAAATCCTACAAGATATGTATTTTACCCCTCTAGGTGGACATTTCTCAAATAACCATAACTAAAATTATACCTACTAGATATTACTAGCTGACCATGTTTTTAGATTATCATCAGGTGGTGAAGAAATGTTAATAATGCCAATTTTTTGTTGGAAAGAAAAATAATTCAGCCATGCCACTAAAATCCATTGTTATTTATAAGACTTTCATGTAATTTTTCTTGGATTCCATTTGTGATTGTCTAGCATGGGCCATAAGTGGATACTCACACCCATGGAGTACTTCACAAGGTAGAAGGAAGCAACCCCTTTGAAAGAGGAAACTAAATATGTGATTCTCAACTTCCTAGAGGAATTGGTAGCAAGACTAAATCTTCCTAAAATTATTACATAAGATAATTCAAAGGCTTTCCTTAGTTCAAATATTTTGGAACTTGTGCTCCAAAATGGCATTTTCCTTAAAAATTCATCCAACTAATACTTTCAAGGGAATGGGTTGGTCAAATTGACCAATTAAGATAATGGGAACTGACTAATAGATGGAGTGGCATAACCATATAAAGATATTTATATGGGAAAATTGAATCACCAACAAGAAAATTCTAAAAACATCCCCATACGAATTAGTATACAGGAAAGAAGTGGTCATTCCCATTTCAATAGAGATTCCCACTTTATAGTTGTTAAAAGCTATTAAAATAATATAAAAAAGGAATGGAGATCAGGTTAGCATATTTTTTAAAGCTTCAAGAAGTAAGATAACAAGCTAGCAATGTTAAGATCAACTTGCAATGGGTAGTCAAGAGATGGTTTGATAAGGAGGCATCCAACCTAAGCTTCAAGCTAGGAGACTTCATTTTAAAATATTATGAAAGGGCCATGATGCCAGGTCAACATGATAAGTTTGATTCACTATGGAGAGGACCCTTCTACATCATCGGTAATAGGTAGGTAAATACATTTGAGTTGGTGGATGAAAAATAAAATGCCTTAGATTTCAATTTAAAAAATCCACTTTAATCACTTTAATTGATTTATCAACTTCACATTGTCTATAGTTAGTTAGTTTCCCTCTTTTGTTGAAGTTTACTCTTGAATGTAAGTGTCATTGACATAATTTAATACTATCTCATCACCAAGTTTCCACACCTTAGTTCTCATCATTTTGAATCATCTCTGATAGATGGTTATCTACCCCACTCCCCCTATAATTAATGTTTAGGCTCTCCTAATTACATGATATCCTTTAAGGATCACCAAAAATATTTTGTGAGTGGATCCTCAAGTGTGTGTTCCACCCTTCACATTTATGGGTACCCAAATTCAAAAAGGTTACATAATGATTTCTCTAGGAAGTGTTGGCCTATAAACACCCATCTCTTGATCAAACAAAACATTCAAACATCTTAAGAATTTTGAGAGTATTAAGCTAAGCAGCGCATAATGAGTAGAATTATTCTAAGAATTATTAGTAGAAGTGTTTCTTGAATTATATTTTAGGATGATTATAATATGGAACATTCTGAATCCTCATTTGGTGATGGACATCCTAGAAATAAAATGTCATATGGATCAAGCAGTCATGGGGACCTTCCCCCTCAATTTTCAAGAATCAAATCATATGCTTCTACCCTAGAATAACTATATTTGGTGGTACCAAACATCAAGAGAATCATAAATGGAATTATAGGGCCCCACACTGGTCCTAGACTTTGTAGATGGGATCTTCAATCCCAAATTGATGAAAAATACAAATAACCTAAGGGAGGCCACTCACACCCATATGATCAAAAAGGTCTAAAAAAATTACTTTAATTCATTTGGTTTTAGGATATGGAGCTCTACCCTAGATCAATACATGGTGCCTCTCATGCACCCATTCCAAAAGATCATTAACTTATGTATACTGATATATAACTCCACCACTAGCATTATCACAATTAATCACTAGAATGTGGACATCAGTGTCGACAAACTAAGGGAGATGCTCTAGCTCCCCAATGACTCCAATGTAGACATATGTGATATGGAGATATTACAAAATGTATGGGATACTCATGTCTAAAATCTAAAGTTTTTAAACTCAAATCTCCATAGTAATTACGCATAAGTGTCACCTCTACCCATCTCTCTCTTGAGATTTGTGGTATAAGACATGAAATATGCCCTCTGTATGTTGATTTTCATCTTTAGAATAGGCTCAAACATCAATGTTAATTATTTCCAATTGGGTCTAGTATTTCACTTGAAGACAGTGAGTAGGGATAAGTCCTATAAAATGGAATTTTTAGATTACATCACTGATGTCATTCATAATCAACTAGTAAATTTTTTGGCCTAGAATACCTTTAGGTATTCTTCTTTCCTCATCCACTTGATCCTATACCAGAGATCTCATTTATTTTTTTCATTCTTTACAATAATGTAATCAAGATGGGGACATATCCCCATATGGTGATCCTTGTCTCCACATGGACCCACATCCTATCAACCATATAGGGTTATCATGAATTTATAGAGTGATTCCCATATCTGGTCTTGATTAAACTCAGTCTAGAAGCCATTACCTTCAAAATTATAGATCATTAGAGAGTATGTCTCACTAGCTATAAAATTCCATCTAACTCATTTTTTAAATCCCATTTTACATTCATCAAGGTACATAGGTTCAAGGTGGAGCCATTATATCTCCCATGCATGCTTATAAATAGGACCTTAACCCTAGACTTATCCCACCAACTTGATTTGGTAGACTTAGTATATGGCATGAGTCAAAATAAGAGGGCCCTTTATGATGTCCCCTTTTTGAAAGGGGGCATTAAATTAATGAAGAGATCATAAGAGCATCTACTTGTACTTAAACTAGTAGAGATTGGCCTAGATTATATCAATGATCATTAGAGTTATGACCCAGTCAGCCACTCTAAAGACCACTGCCCCCTTTGTCCAAGATCCTTAACCATACTTTAAATAGACTAAGTCACTAATGGAGGATTATATCAAGCACTATGTGCATCTATAAAACATCCCCTTAGACACCTACCTATCATGGGAGTCTTTCTATAAACCAGTCTAGGATTTTGATCCCAAAAGAACATGACAAAGGGTCTAAGAATGAAGCTCATCTAGAGGGGATGGAGCAAGGAAAAAATGGATGCTTATTAGAAATATAGGCAATAAGTTGGCTAGAGGGATCTCAACTTTAAATATCTAAACTCTGATGAGCAATTTGAGAACCTCTGGGATGAGTACCATGAGGAATAATCTCAAGAAGAAGAGGTTTTAGTCAAATAATAATAATAAGAAGAAGATACCCCCTTGAGGAAAGATGATGAAAATTTCATGATTTAGAGGCCTACATCTTGGACCCATCCTATTTATGCAACTCCCTATTAGTAGGGGTAGGCCACTTCAGGGAAGATTGAGTCAATATCATCTTAACCTGGCCCTAAAGTGTAAGCTTATATCCCCCTCTAGAGCCCAAGATGAAGAAGGTATGTTTTTATCACCCTTTCCTTTCCAATTCTTCATTCTTCACTTCATTTTCACTATTTTCACTATTTTCACTACTCAAACAATCACCATGCTTATTCCACTTTTCACTCATCTACCACAAGTACATCTATCATGGTACAATTATCCACTACTCCTCTCCATAGCCTCCTACCTTTCTTTCCTTCCACATTGACCATTTACCTGATCATCCCTAAGGGAATAACATCTAATACTTCATATAAAAAAGTGACCATTACTTTTAGATTACCACAAGGATCCACTTCATAGGGGAATTAATTTAATCATAAGAGTAGTTTTACCAGTAATTGGAGATTGTAATAAAATCTCAAAAATCCCAAGTGGGGAAAAGAAGAGTAAAATGGCTAAATCCTTAATGGTACCTCATATGCAATCATTTTTTTACCTTGCACAATAATACATAATGATTGTGCATATGATTGTAATAGTAATCAAGCCCTAAGAATAGTAACTATGGGATTACATAATCCAAGCTATTGGCCTTAACCTTAGCCAAGCCAAGCCACATGATAGGGTCAAACTCAAGGAGGAGACCCAAAAGTCCATCACAATAGATTATCTCAAGTCAAGTTGTCAACTAGAAAAGGAGTAGGAACTCACAAGAGTTAAAGCTATTATTGACCACCTCAATGTAGATACCAAGGCTAAAGACATGGAGCCCACCAAGATGAGGTCTAACCTACAGAGTTGTGTCACATCTGAGAGCTTCTAATCAGAAGCTAATCAAAGGACCTACCTATAAGTCCAAGTAGTAGAAATAAAGTTTGAAATTCATGGCCTAAAAATGGAAAAGGTGGATGCATAAAATAATCTAAATGAAAAATAAATAGAGCTCATATAGAATCATAAGAGTATCTTGGAATCTACTAGCACACAACAACAAATGCAATAGGAGTTCTAGGCTAAGGATGAAGATATATTGCAACTAGAGAATGACCTCACCACCTACTCCCAAATTTTAGGTATCCTCCCAATGGTCCAATAACTATATTTTTCATAGTGGGAGAGAATAAGGAACATATCCATAGACTTGAATCTAGTACTTGGGTTCATTATGGACTCATAGCAGTTGAGTGCACAGGTGAGTGTCTCTATAGATTAGGTCCTCACCTTTATATCCCCCAAGTTCAAGATTTGTATATAATAGTCCATAATATATATAGAGAGATGAATAATATCCTCCAATAAATAGGGATGGTCAATAAAAGGTAAGTGATGGTAAAGGTTAATGAGTTCTTGAGCTATAATAAGGAATCATCAAAATGTAAGGCATTTTTGAATGTCTTAGATAAAGTGGTTCAGGACATGAAGGGAAACATCAAAAAATTGGTATAGTTAGGACTCCCCTCCCCATTCCTCATAGGTAACATAGTCCCATCTAAAGACAAGATCAAATATTTGTTGGTTGCCAACTAGAATAAATAGACCATGTTTGCATCCTTAGGTCAAACACTAAGCATCTTTAAATTAGAGACCATTTTATAGCTTCTTACCCAACTTGAGTTTTAGATATGAGAATTAGTATAAGGTCTAAGTAGCCTCTCCTTCAAGGAGAAAATTTATTTAGATATATCCTCTAAGGCTTTAAAAAATAAGATTCAACCCACTGAGGAAAACTAGACACCTTTGAAGGTGGCTCTTCCAAATTTATGAGTTTTACAGGCCTTCCCTTTTTGTAGTTTTACTTTGACTAGTTTGTGAAACTTGATTTTTTGGGTTCTTCCATCTATAGGTAAATTATTTTAAAAGTTTCCAAGAACTATTTATCAAATCCATGTTTTAATGTTTTTCAAGTAGTCAGCTTTTGTCATGGACATGCTTAGCGAGTTCATTTATTTGAATATCAACCTCCTCTTTCCTAGGTTCACCTTTTTATTTTTGGCTAAGTTTCTCCTTCCATTGATGCCATGTGGCACCCTAGTGCTTATTTTTCATGAAAATTTCCCAGCTTGCCTAGGAGTAGCTCCAGTTCAACACATCTCATCACAACACTCCTCAAGAAAGAAAGTTATTTTATAAGGTAAAGGCATGCCATTGGCCAATGAAATAATGGGTAGGATACACTATTCATTTATAATGAAATGGAAGTGAACCTTCCACATGGTATCCCCATGATCATTCTTTGTATAAGAGTTATAAGCTTCCCTAGGAGTATTACTAGCCCAACACATGGTGTCACAGTGCTCTTCAAAAGCAAAGTTTTATTTTGTCAAAGCTTTGAGTCACATAATTAGTTGATGGAGTTAGAAATATGACCCACTATGTAGGTATAAAAAAAATTAAGTAAACCTTTCATGTAGCATCATGATGCTTATCCAAGGAAGCTTTATTTTTGTTAGATCTTCAATTAGCACCATTGGTTGAGGGAAGTGTGCCCCATTTCCAAAAATAATTTTAGAGGTAGTTTAGAGGGAGACATGTGTTACCATATTTATTCTTCTAAGCAGCATTGGAATCATGAGGCATCATAGTTATGTCATATATAGGATTTTGAGGATCAGTTGCACTCATAAACTAAATCTCCCCCTTTTAGTTGTAACGAACTCATCATGAGTGTGAGTGCCAAGTTCCAAGTATCATTTCCTCATGAGGCTAGGGTGCCTATATATTGGGGTTTTCTTTCTTTTATAAAGGGTTGGGGGTTAGAGAATAAAAAATATTTTATGAATTTTATCAAAGAGTATCCATTGTAATAGCTTTAGTTCTTAATAGGAATAGCAGAAACATTTTTTTACTTCAAGACCTTAGCATGTTCCCCTTATGGAAAGGATTGAATATTTTATAATGTGCCTTTGGGTCTTTTGTATTTTATTCTCTATCCAACAATGAATAGAATGTGGTGTTCTATGTCAAATTGAGTGGAATTTATTGCTATCTATTGTTTCTATTTTCTTCTTCTATAGTGTTGGATTTTTCTTATATTGAAGACTTTAAATCATGCATAAGATCTTTTAAATTAATTTTAATGTTTTAAGGATTCAAGTTATTTTATGAAATTTTAGGAATCGATACATAAAGAGTTTTGGTGCATCACCTTAGATAGTTTTACTTTAGTTTTATTTACATTTACTTCTTCCCCTTTTCTTCCCCAATTAATTCAAAAAGCCAGCTTCTAAAATCTTGAAGGTCATTTCACATATTGTAATTTTAATCCCACATTTATAAATATTCCCAAAGGAACTATTCATAAAGAATGAAGGTTTTAGGCATCAAGATGATTCTTAGATTCATTTTTGTATCTCTCTAATATGTAAACAAAATACCTTAGAAATTAAATAGTTATATTGATCTTATCCAAAATTTATTCAATTTTTCATGATAATGATTGTCCCAAAAAACATTATGTGATAATATGCTTCACATATAATAATTTATCCATTATTTTAGGCTAAATAGTAATAGATATAGTAACATTACCTATTTCATCCTCATGTGTGCTCACATGTTGTAAATATTGGTCACCATTTCCTAGTTCCTTAAGACACCATTTATTATATGCATTACATTATGAATTTCATCTTTAAAAAAATACTTTCTAGTTTTAACTTATATAAGAGCAATAATTATTGTTGGTTATTTTATAGGAACATCATGGGAAAATATTGGTCTTTATGTATTGTGAACGAGAAAAATATATTATCTTATTTATGCCTTATATACAAACCTTATTTACCATTGTTTCCTTTATATTAATGCCTTGAGATAATTTTTCCTTCATATAATGCACAATGGTTGAATATGAGGAAGCCAATGTTGTGGGATTATTGTTATATTTCCAAATGTAATAACACCCCTATCCAAAAGTTGTTCAATATTTTTTTTCAATGACTAACAATTGCTAGCTTTACATAAATTCATTTAGTGATATTTAAAATTTTATGTTAGCCCTAATTTTGTTAAGAGATGTTCAAGGTGATGATTATTAAAATTTAGTATGATCAGTTTCTTACCAAGGATTTCTCTCAAAATAACACTTGTTCTATCCTTGAAACTATAAAAATAGACTAGTTTATTCATACTTGAAGGTATAGAACTCATGAAAGTTGAAATATGATGAACTATCTTAGTTTGATACTATTTCCTATCCATAATCTTATTTGGAATTTTTTTTTTGATTAAATATCTTATTTATATCAATTTAGTTAAGTGGAACTTGTTTCTAGTGAGTAACCTTAGTTGTAATAGCATGATCATGATTCTGAGAATGTGCAAGTCCTTTTTATATTTAAATAGTGAACAATCAAAGATATTCAAAATATTCAGAAATATTGTAAATAAATATTTTTGAGAGGAAATATGAGCCATCTACATTTTTATTTATTTTCTAAATCCATTTTTTAATAGATCAATTGATGCATATAAGTTTTGAATGTAACTATGAAATCATTAATTGATTATAAATTCCCTTTTTGAAGAGAAGGAAGACAAACATATATAAACCATGGTCCCTTATTTTTTATGTAATTATTAAGGTCTCTTCGAACTCAAGATATGAGGGTAAATATCTACTAAGAATATGGTGAAATTAATTATGTTTTTTCTAATAAATCTCACACGAAATGTTTTAAGTATATTATTATTATTATTATTATTATTATTGTTGTTGTTGTTGTTGTTGTTGTTGTTGTTGTTGTAGTATTTTCAAATAAAATAAATAAAGGTATTAAGGTGTAATATTTCATCACTAATTCCATCAAAATGTATAAATGTAATCATTATAAATTTACAATGTAGTGGTAAGTTAAGGATTTTATCTACTATGGGATTTACATGTATATCATTATGATACAACCAAATATAATGTGTTTTGATTTATATAGAATGATTACATAAGTTATTTTAAATGTACATGAGGCATCCATTAATTCTATAATTTATTGTGAATGTACGGTAAGATATTTAAGGGTACATTAATGGCTAAATATTATTAATAATGGTTTGCATAGGTGCATTTTTTTTAATGGGATAGGGAGATTCAGTCATAAGTTTTAACTTAATTTATTTATTAGACTCAGGTGTATAATATTTATCACAAACATTTATATCATTTAATTTTTTAAAATAATTCTCATATTCAATAGATACATCCTTACATGATTTATAAATATCATCACATATTTTATCTAAAGAAAAAAATAGCATCGCATTGAATTTATAAGGAAGAAGGCATATCATCACATTTCATTTGTAGAGAAGAATTTGTATCACATTGTATTTAAGGAGTACCATAGATTTTGTATCAATAAAATAAGTATCATCACATTCTATTTCACTATAAATATCATTACATTAACAAACACCATTTTAAGGTGTAACATCATGAGAATCAATATGCAAATCATTTATCCATCGCTTTATTTTATCCTCTTTCTTAAGTGTAATATTTGTATAATAAAGAAGTATATTACTTAATAGTTTTATATTTTCTTCTTTTTATATTGTATGACTAATATAATAGTTAAAATAAGGACAAAGAGAATTGATTTCATGAATTAAAAATCTACCATGTTTTTAATCTTCTTCACTATAATTGTACAAATTTATATCACTTGAATAAAAATATACCACATCATCATGATAATAATTATCATAATAACTTCCTTCAATAACAAGCATATTCCTAATAAAACCAACCTATACTCTCCTTGGATCGTCTGAATTTTTGAATCTAGAATGAGCGGGAAAAGAACCGGGGAGAATCTGGCAGGAGGGACAGACCCTGGGGGAACAACAGAGGAAGAAGGAAAATATGGAGGGCCATGATTATTGATTGATGCTAACAAAGGAAGGGATTCATCTGTTTATGAGCCCTCTAGTGGGGTTAGAAATCCCCCATTGAATAGTGTGTTAGAATAGTACACGGAGAAAGTGAAAGATAATGCTGAATATAAAAAGGAAAAGAATTTTGAAAGATAGACAGGGGCCCTTGAACAAAGGACTTGGTCATCATTGTTTGGGAAAAAACCAACTGGGAAATCCCTTTTTCCACCGGTGACATCTAAATCATGCTGGGAGAAAGGTGAGTTTCAAGTTTTTATCCCAGATCCTTTACTTGATTTCTCAGTGTCATCTATGGAACTCACTCTAGTGGGTAAGTTTTTGGGAGCTAGACCAAATATAGAATCACTCAAAAATATGATAAAAAAGAAATGGACTATACGTGGAGACATTGACATTGCACCAATGGTGAATGGTTTCTTCTCTTTTATTTTCAATTGTAAGGAAGATTTGAATAAGGTTCTTAGTGAAGGGTCTTGGTCTTTTGGAAAATGCTCTCTTACAATCAAAAAATGGGAACCAGATATGGATTTATCAGATTCTTTTTTCTTAACTACCCCTATATGGGCTAGACTACCTAGTCTTCCCTTAGAATTCTGGCATGAGGATATTTTTTAATGGAATAGCTAGTTCTTTTGGTGAGTTAGTGGCAGTGGATAATGCCATGGCTTCAAGAACTAAACTCCAAAATGCCAGAATTTATGTAAAAGTGGAAAACTTAAACCATCTCCCAAAAAAAGTGGAATTATTTTCAAAGCTTGGTAAGAAAACCCAAGATATTGTCTTTGAAGATTTGCCAGATTCCTACTATGCGTGCAAGAAATAGGGGCATTGGGTCAAGAATTGCCCCAACAGAGGTAGAACACACCCTATAAATGTCCAAGAAGGGAAAAATATTAAGATTCAACAAAATAAAATATGGAAGATAAAAGAGGACTATCGAAAGATAGGAAAGAATCAAGAAGTTTTAGCAGACCCATGCACAGAAGAGGATAAAGTTTCTACAAATGAAGAGGATGACATCTAAAGTTTAATAGGAGATAAAGAGCCTCATTTAAAAAAATATAGTCCCCAAAATGAAGAACAGGGGATGAACTCAAAGAATAAAAAATTAGAACATTTAACAGAGGAAAAGACAAATCTTTTAAACCAAATCGTTGTTACCCAAAGTTTAGAAAACCAATTTAATGAGGAAAAGGATAATGAAGGGTTAGAGGAAGGAGAAGTGATGCCTAAAGGGGGAAAAATTTAGAAGAAGGAGAGCTGTGTGATACCTAGCTGGGGGAGAAGCAGGTGTCATTTAAGGATGATAACAACATTCTTGTGGAAGAGGCCCCATCTGCAGAAGAAAAGAAAGAGGCAGGAAAAAACTCAAAAGACCAAAAGAAAAAAGATGAGAAAAAGAACAATATAAATAATATAGAGATGATAAGTGTCAAGGCAAAATCTATTGGTCTTCCTAGGCAAAAAGAAGGAAGAGGAACCGATCCGCAACCCAAGATAAAACTGGATGTTGGCTCTCTAGATAAACCTGGGAAAAATCTACAAAGAAGAACATAGAGATGGAAAGCAAACAGAATATTGCAGATGGTAGGTAGACAATTTTGTTACAATTTGTCCAAAATTAAAAAAAAGTAATGAAAATATTAAGTTAGAATATTAGGGGGTTAAATAGCATAAACAAAGTAGATATAGTTAGGAATTTTGTCAGAGATCAAAAGCCAGATTTCCTTTTGCTCCAAGAAACTAAGATGAGTAAAGAGAAAGCAAAATAGATCAAAGACCTTAAAAATTATTCTATCAAGGCCAGTAGTTCTAAAGGTGCTTCAAGGGGCACCATGATGCTATGGAAGAAGAATCATTATTCTGGTTCTATTTTGACGAAGAGTAAAAACCTTATGGTTGTAAAAAAAACTAGTGTTGACCAAAAGGAAAGTTGGTATGTTGTAAATATCTATGCTCCCAATGTCAAGATCCAAAGGAAAAAGGTCTGGGAGACTATCTCAAATTTTAAAAGCAAAGATTATTGCGGATGATGGATTATAATGGGAGATTTTAATGTTCCCCTCTATGAACATGAGAAAAAGGGGGTAATACTATTCAAATGGAAGGGAGAATTGATATCATGGAGTTTATAAATAAAGAAGGATGAATGGATATGGAGCTTCAGGGAATTTAGTTTACATGGAGCAATAAGAGAATTGGTAATGATTGTATACAGGCCAAGCTTGATAGGGCTCTCATCTCTCCAGACTGGACAAAAGATTACATATGTAAGTTGGAAGCGTGCCATAGAATAGGCTTGGATCATTATCTTCTTATCTTCACAGCAGTCAAAATGAACTAGAAAAAGAATCATCCTTTCAGATTTGAAAAGATGTGGATGCAACACCCACAGTTTGAAAGTAAAATGGAAGAGTGGTGGAATATACCTATTGAGGGGACAACCCTCTTTAGAGTAGCATCCAAGCTCAAAAACATTAAAAAGGAAGTTAAGAAATGGAATAAGGATTGTTTTGGAAATATCTTTGAGAAAAAGAATACTATCAAGGAGGAAATTAGCAGAATTTAGGAAAAAATTCAGCTAAATGGATACACCTCAGACCTCCTTACAGAAGAAAGTGAACAATTGGTTCAATATCAAGATCTTATAACTAAGGAAGAAATCTATTGGAGACAAAGATCTAGGGTGTTATGGTTGAAAGAAGGAGATAAAAATACAAAGTTTTTCCATCTCTCCACTCTGAAATACAAAGCTAAAACTCATATACAATACTTGAAAAAAGGAGATCAGAAGATGTCAGAGGAAAAGGAAATAAAGGAGGAAATGCTTTCCTTTTTCTCCTCCTTAATGAAGGCTGATATAAATATCAATTTGGATAGTCAGGCTGATATCCTACGTTTGGTTCCTCCTTTGGTCTCGAAGGAGTAGAATAAAATGTTGTGCTCAATACCTAAGGAGGAGGAAATCTTCAAAGCAGTTAGTTCTTTAGGAGGAGATAAAGCAGCTGGACCAGATGGATTTCCCATGTTATTTTTTCAAAAGCTATGGAAAATTGTTGGCAAAGATGTAAGTAATGCGGTGAAGGAATTCTTTGGAGCCAAATATATGCTTAAGGAAGTTAATGCCACTTTTTTGTGTCTAATTCCAAAAAATATTGGAGTTGACTCTCCTGATCAGTTTAGACCGATTAGTCTATGCAATTCCTTCTATAAGATTATATCCAAAGTTTTTACATCCAGACTAATTCAAGTGATCCCTTCAATTATTTCTGATTAGCAAAATGGATTCATCCCAGGAAGACAAATCCTCAATTCTATAATTACTACTCATGAGAATATTCATTTGGTGTTCAGCTCTAACAATGAGGGGTTCATAATGAAATTTGATATTGCTAAAGCATATGATAGGGTGGACTGGTTATTCCTTTCAAATAGTCTTATTACCTTTGGCTTTGAACAAAGAGTGGTTGACATTATTAAGCAGTTGATATCTACTACTTCTATTGCAGTGCTGGTAAATGGGAGTTCGTCCCACTTCTTTAAACCATCAAGGGGATTGAGACAAGGGGATCCTATATCCCCTATTCTATTTATAATTATGGGTGATAGTATGGGATGATATATAGGGGACTTAGTCCATAAAGGTTTATTTAAGGGTCTGAAACCCTCTTCTCATCCTTTAATATGCTCCCATGGTCAATTTGTTGATGATACTATTTTCATGGGGCAATCTGAAGTCACAAAAGCAAGAACTTTAAAGAAAGCTATAAATTTATATTCAGCTGCCTCAAGACAATTGATTAACTAGAACAAAAGTGCAGTGTTCTTCACTAACACCCCAAGTCATAGACAGAATAAAATAGCTAAAATCCTTGAATGCTCCATAGGATCTTTCCCCTCCTCTTACTTGGGTCTCCCTCTTGGGATGAAAGTTCCTGAAGATTTTTGGGAAGGACTTATTAACAAATTTAGCAAGAAACTTGTGGGATGGAAAGGTAATTTTCTAAGTCAGGCAGGAAAACTTACCCTCCTCAAAGCAAGTATTCAAAGCATACCCACTTATGCTTTGAGTCTTTTCAGAATTCCTACCAAATTTGCAGAAGTTATTGAAAAAATTCAAAGAAACTTTCTTTGGACAGGTACTGAGGAGAAAAGGAGAATGCCTTTAATTGCATGGGATAACATTTATAAACCTATCAGGGAAGGAGGACTAGGAATAAGGAAAATTAGAAGTATGAACATAGCTCTCTTAGCCAAGCAGGGATGGAGGGTTTATCAGGAAAACAAAGAATGGAGCAATATATGGAAGCATAAGTTTTTATACAAGGCAAAGTCCCTCTCTGAGTTCTTTTCTTACCCTGACGTCTCCCATCCATCTGCCATATGGGGGGCAGTTCAGGGTACTAAACAAGTTTTATAAGAAGGAAGCTCTTGGAAAGTTGGCAATGGAAAAAAGGTGAAATTTTGGGAGGATGTTTGGTTAAAATGAAAACCTTTGATAGATGAAATCCAAGATAAAGAAGCAATAGACCGATGTAAGCAAAGACTGGGAATAATGGTTAACCAATACTGGAAAAACAACTCTTGGGTGAACCTTACTGATCTTGATCAAGATTTCAAGAATATACAACTATCCCTAAATGTTATATCTCTTTACCCTAATCTTGAAGATAAGATTGTATGGCATAATGAGCCTAGTGGATAATTTAAAGTTTCTTCCATTTTCACTTCAAAGGGAAATGGTAACAAACCTTTGTGGATGAAGGCTTGGATAAAGGGGCTCATCCCAAAAATCAAAATCTTCTTCTGGACCCTCCTCCAAAACAAAATATTGACTCTGGAAAATTTACAGAAAAGAGGAATATATATTGTGAATAGGTGTATTCTTTGTAAGAAGGGCTTTGAAGATAGAGATCACTTGTTTGTGAACTATTCTTTTACGTAGCAAGTTTGGAAATAAATCCTCAATCTATGGGGTATTGCTTGGATTCACCATAAAAATGTGGAACTATCTCTTAAAAGTTGGTATTGTCCTTCCAAGAATCCTGAAGTTATATTTTTATGGAAACTAACTCTTCCCCATATTTGGTGGGGAATATGGAAGGAAAGAAATAACTAAATTTTTAGAAGTAAAGAACTTCCTGGATGGGTGGTGGGGAAGAACATCATTAGAGCTATTAAGGAGAATTTCTCATTACAAAGGAATCAAACCCAACCTTCCAAGTGGATAATCCCTTAAGAACAGAAAATTCTAATGGTAAACTTGAAAATCCTAGACTAGGTGTTACTTGGAATGTCCCCCCTCAAGGGTGGATTAAAGGAAACTTCAATGGAGCTGCTAAAGGGAATTCAGGGAAAGCAAGATGTGGAGGAGTCTTAAGAAACCATATGGGAAATATAATCGATGTTGTTGCAATCCCCATTGGAAAGTCAAATTGTCATATTGTTGAAGCTTCTGCTGCCCTTCAAACCATCAAACTAGCTGTGGATTCAGGATATTCTAAATTATGGCTGGAAGGGGACTCTTTGAATATCATAAATATTCTAAACAATAAAAATTATGTGTCATGGACTATAGAGGCTATGGTGATGGAGATGAAAACTTTAATAAAAAAATTTGAAAAAGTAACAATTACCCACACCTACTGTGAAGCTAACGGAGTTGCAGATTGGATAGCAAATTATGCAGTCTGAACAGGACACAAAGTGAGGTGGTGGGAAACATTAAAAAAGAATGTGGATCTTAGAGCACTCATTCATCATGATGCAGTTCATGAAAAGGTGGGAAAGATTAGCTTGCAATAGAAAACTAATGAGTTGGAGGAGTGCCTTCGTGGAGAAAGGCTTACAATAATTAAAAAGGAATGCCCTCGAGAATGAGAAGTGGATCTTGTACGTGCCTAAAAAAAGGCAAGCTTTAAACCAAATTGGTAGCAGGTGGGATCATTGTATAGTTTACAGTGATTGGGTATCAAAGGAAAACTATATGGCTCGCGTAAGAAAAGGAGAACCAAGGAAGCAGGAACCCAAAAATTGTGAAGAGTGGAGAGCGAAACAAGATGTTTGGAAAATCCTGCAGAGAGGGAAGGTTTTGAACTACGTGGAAAGGCTCCATGGTTCAAAACCTCATATTATAATGGTTTTTTTCAAAAATTGGATTGATGATAGGGTCACTCTACATGGTATCACAGTGAATCTAACAGAGGAATTTATAGCAGAGGTTACAGGGTTGCCTATGGAAGGAATAAAATTCTCCAAGCAGACTAGCATTTCAAATGAGGCCTTTTACAAATTCCCTAAGACAGATGTTGAAGAGCAGAAGTTGGAAAAGAATGGGGATTTCTTTGAACTAGAACAGATTAAGGGCATTTGGAGGGATGTCTTATGCTGTATTCGAGAGTACTTCATACTCGATGGAAGAAGCAAGAGAGTCCACAAATTCCACTTTATATTCCTAAATCATTTCAGACACAAAGTAAGAATTTCCTTTCCCTTTTATCTACGTTTCTCTTTGGTCCAAAGTTTATTCACTCACAGGAAGAAGGAAACGCATCCTATTCTGCATGAAGGATTAATTCTAATAATTGAAGGCTATTGCAAGAACAAGGCCATGGTTATGAACCCTTATCTAGGGAAAAACAAGGATTCACAGAGTAAAAAGAGTGAAATTTTTAAAGGGAAAGATAAAATCAAGCCCCCTAGTGTCAAGAATCAGAATGTTGATGAGGATACAGAGTGGGAGAGAACTAATAAGTCTGGGGAGGAAAGCTTGGAGGAAGAAGAAGGAACAGAAAGTAGGAATTCAAGTTCTAATGAGGAAGAAGAAGCTCAGGAGAAGAATGAGAAAGAAGGAGTCAACATAGAGGAGAAGTCTGAAAATAGTGAACATGACTCTGAGGAAAACTAACAAGTGTTTGAGGATGATAAAGTCTTGGATGACCCTGTTGAGGACCCTATTTCGATAAATGAGAGGGAAAACACTATTCAGGCTGACAACAAAGAAATGGACTTGGGAGTTCAAGCTGAAACTAAAGAGCAGAATTAAAGGGAAAGAGAGGACCACATTGAAGAAGGCGGGAATAGTCCTAATAAGAACACAGAAGAGTGGAGTGATAAAAGGCAAAACGATGGAAGGCACACACCTACGAGATGGGTTAATTGCAAAGTAGAGGCTATCCTCCAACTCAATTCTTGGATGTTTAAGGAGATAATGGATCTCAAAAGGAAAATGGAAATAATGGAAGACAACCAGAAGGTAGTTTGGAACAAAATCAATAAACATGGAAAAATAGATGAGATACATCCCCATCAAACTCAAAGACTATGAGAACAACCTAAGGGAACTCATCAAGGAGAGCAGAATGAAAATGGAGGAGGTAACATCTAACATATGTGCTACAACTATTAATATTGGAAAAAGAGCTAATGAGGAGATCAAATCCTTAGAGGGGCCAAGCAAGAGGACGAGACAGAGCTCAAGAAAGAAAGCTATGCAAGAGGGAGCAATGTCGGCGGCTACTGCCATTTAGGATACTACTGTGAAAGGTAAGGAAGCAGTGAAAATGATTTTGGAACTGGAAGAATAGCCTGGTTATTCTAGTTGGTTGTGTTATCTAGTCTTGTTTCTTGGTTTTTTGTAATCTTTTGACTATGGTGTAGCCAGGTCTATGTAAAACTTGGGTTGTGACTTGTGGTCTTTCTGATGGTTTCAGGTCCATATAAAACCTGTTTATGTTACTTCTTTGTAGTAGGTTTTAGGTTTTGCCTGTGATCGTAAATGCTTCATCTTTCTTTCTTTGTTTCAGGGTTTTAGGGCCCCTTCAAAACCTATTTTTACCTTAATCTAAAACAAGCATATTCCTAAAATACATAAGAATATTTTTAGGAATAGAAGAATTATCATCTATGTCCACATTTGATTACTCATTGGCCTAAATATAAGGAACTTCATGGGTAATGATGATAACTATTAGTTTTTTTTATACACACTCATAAATAACATACCAAACCCTGAGATGATAAGGAATACCAACACAAATCCAAATCCTATGATGAGGTAAAACATAAAATTCTAAGGTTTGAATTATTGGAACCTTACAATAAAAAGGCCACCTATGAAGGGGAGATTAAAAATTTGGATTTTAAAATAAGGTGCTAAAGCATAAATTTTAAACCCTAAGTGAGAATAATGAAGCCTAGAGGGGAACATAGGGTTTATGATGGTCAAAATAAGTATTGAGTTCACCAAAATATTTTAAATTATTTTTTATTTACTTATAAAATAAATTTAAAACTTAGATTATTTAAATTGTAAAATATATGACATTTACATAGATCTAAATTTTAAATTTGATATATTTCACTTACTAGCTAAATAAATGATTAAGCACATAGAAGAGAAAAAGGTAACAAACTTATTTATGCTTCTATTATTACTTTACATGAAAAAAATACATAATTTTTTATTAATATAAATAACAAATTACATTTTGTAGATGTTTTTTAGTGTTCCAAAGGAAAAAGAATCAAAGAAAAGAGAAAAACTCCCATAAAAAAAGAAACAAAAATCCCCTCCATAACAAGAAAAGGGATAGCATAAAGTAATTGAAGATCACCATCGTATAATATAACATCAATTCCAACCTATAAATACTAGAATTTAATGGGAAGCATGTTCCAAATAATCTTTAATTTTTCCTTTTTTACATTTATTTTCTAACATCCTAACACATCCCATTAGAGGGTTTGATTATGATTATTTTTAATTCTATATTATGATTATTTGTGGGCAATTTATATATTGAGAGTTCCCAATTCAGATGAGTCACCATATCCTTTTTAGAATATGAATTATGTAATTCATGAACCATCTTTACTCCCCCTAATGGATTATCATTTATAAAAATCCTCATAGATAAACTCTGATCGTATTCTCCTTCCATTTTAGTAGGGACAAATTCTTCCAAATAGGCATCTATTTCTCTACGATCATTCTTTTTAGTTCTGAGGTATGTTGACTTTCCTCTACATTATTCACTTATTCTTCCTCTTTCTCTTGAACTAGAAAGCTCAATATTTTGAATGTTGGTTATGATCTAATTTTTTATGTATGAGTTTGTGCCTAAGTACAAGTAGCATGAATATTTCCAATAAGCTTACAAATATGACATTGTAAATCAATATTGTCAAAATCCAATGTCTATATATGATGAATATTTTCACATATGATTATCATTTTATCTAATAGACCCTTGATGAGATCTATTTCTACATAAATGTGAGCATATGTTTATAAGGCCACTATTATTATCTTTGCATCAATTTTGATAAACTTTCCCAAGCAATATCCTATCTATTCGAAAGCATAAATGAGATAAAGAGGAAGATTGGGGAGTTAAACCTATATTAGAATTTTGGTAACTAAATGTGAATTTGGATCAAATTATGGAAACTAGGGAGTGAGGTAAAGACCCACCATTCCCTAAAACCAAAGATCATGTGTAAATAATCACTGATAATATACCTCATCAAACAAATGGACAATGAAAAACTCCTTGGAATAAATAGATATTTCACATTTATTTGACCAATTCAAGTGAACCCATTGAAACAAAGTTGTTATAGTTGGCTAAAAGACATTACATCTAAATATTAATACCTCTTTCTCTAAGTTTTTTAGTATAGTAGCACATCTTCCTCATTAATCACCACATTTGACACATGATCAACTTGTTTTATAATATAGGCACTAGAAATGGGTGCAAGCTTCAAAACACTTTATTTTGTATCTATTTTTTCACTACTTCCTTGAAATACCTAGCTTTAGATGAAGATGGTATCTAAGTACCTACAACTCCTCATAATATTAAAACCATATAAAAATTGAAATCCTTGACTATATCATACCATGATAATCAAGTTATTTTCCTTTATATTAAAGACATTAATGAGTTGTTAAAATCCCTTTTGCATACTCTATAATCAATTTTATATTAACCACAAGATCTATCAGCTAAACCCAATTGTAAATGGTTTTCCCAAGAATGGTATAAATCATTATTTGATACCTAATCGTATTCTCTCCATTTTTTTATATGTATTCATGTTTTATAATATATAGCATGTCTTCATTTGTCTAATGATTTGTAGACATCCATATTTCTAAATCTTCTATATTGTGGTGTTAATACAAACTAGATATTTTATTTCCCTTATCTCTATAAAATTTTGTTAATATCCTAACCCTAAATGCATCTAAAATTGAAATAATATCTGGTTTGGAGGAGACTGGTTGGCCCTTGAAATCAATATGTTATATTATTAGACCTTTTCTTGTAAAATAAATTCATTTTGACATTTTTTCAAAAAATTTACATGTTTCCTCTTTTACCTTAACTTCTCAAAGAAAACATACTAGCTATTGTAAAAATAAAAATTGTGGAAAAGTAATGATCATAAAAACATCCTATTGTAATAATGGCTTCTAGGTCTCAAAAACTATACTTGGTGTGCATTCAAAATAGTGTATTGTGATTCAAAGCCAAAATATTTATGTGGAATTTTAACAAATAGTTTGTATACATTTTGCAGGTCCTCCATTTGTATCACTTATTCAAATAGTTTTTTGAAATTTGAGGCCTTCCCATGAGCACATAGGGATATAATCCATACCTTACTATCCCAAATCCCACCACTACATCACAAACTTTATCTACCTAAAAGGAAAGAAAATATATAAAGGGTGGAGACTAGAGTAGAGCTAGTTGAGGAGGGTTTGAGCTTCTACATTTTAAGATGACCATTTGATAGATTCAAGATTGAGTCCCAATAAACTTTAAATATTAAATATCCCAAAAAAAATTATCACCTCTCTCCTCTCATTATTTTCTCATGTTCCTTACATGCCATACCTTTAATGATAGTGTAGCCATTTTTTTGAATGGTACCCACCTACTGAGGGTACATATTTGAGGCTCATACATTAAACTTCATTTTAAAGATGTACTTTGAATTATAAATATTCATATGAGAAAATAAAATGAGTTACATTCTCACATTATAAACAAACTTTTCTAACATCCAATATTTTTTTGTTCACAAAATAATCCTAATATGGCCAACTTATCTTTTATGTTTATGTTTTACTTATTATTTATACCACAATCATCAAATAGGATTTGTAGTAACACTATGTTGGATCATATCAAAAAAAAATTATAAATATTAATTAAACCTATGGTAATAATTAAACTCTTAAAATAACTAGATTCATCTACTATCTACTAGAACCATCTATAATGACTGTGCCACTTTTGATAGTCCATATTGATTCATCAATGTCCATTGGTGACTTTTATGCATTCAATCACCTTGTACAAAACATGTTTAATTATGTTTTATTTATCTTTTCTCAAAAACCCTAGATTTCACTCTTGAAATAAATGTGGCATAAATGGGTTAAATTAATTATATTAGATTGAATTTAACCACTCCCTTTTTTATAGTTGAAATATTCCCATGTCACCAATATTATTAAGATAAAAAACATGTAGTTATCCAACTAGTGTGTGTGAACACACACGTGGATGATCCAAACCATGTGAATGTAAGTCTAAATGATTTTTTTCTATAATATCATTAGGTACAAGCATGAAATAATTATTATCCTTTATAAAATTCATATTGTGAATAATAGTAAGTTATATTTATATATACTCTTTTTATTCCTTTATTAATTTATGAATTTATGTATTTAAAATTATCCTAATGGATTTGTATCTACAGGGTTATAAAATTAAAATTTAAGAACTATTTTTATTAAAAACTCAACAAAAATACACAAAACAATAAAATAAATGTCCCAAAATGTATCATGTACCAAAATAGACCGAAAAAATGCACTAGGATGTCACTGATAAATCCAAACATTGTTGTTAATAGACATTATCTAGGAGTACTTGTGTTTTCCTAAAGTCAATAAAAATTTATAACCATGATAACAAGATGAGGGATCTTTATGATAGTCTAACAAAATATAAATAAATACAAACAATATACTATTGCATTAAATGAAGTAGAGAAGAAGACATAAGACAAAGAAAAATGTGCCAAAAAGTTCCCTATTTACAATTGAGAATATATATAAGTAAGTTCACATGAAAATCATTGTATAAATAAGGCTTATACCAAATTTAGGTATATGAAGTATATTATAAAATATTAATTAAATTAAAATTTTATTCTTTTATTTAAAAACTCTAAAAAATAGTTCTAAAGTTAGTAAGAGGCAATTATTTGTCAAATTGTTATTAAAAAGATAACTAAAAATTTGATCTATATGAGACAAACTATGTTGAACCTTGATATATTATTTTATGTTTTGATCCCTCACTTTTCATAAATTATATAATAAATATGAATTAAGTTTTATTAAATAATAAATAATAATTTACATTAGAAATAAATGTTCAATCCCTTGG
The DNA here is from genome assembly GCA_037957365.1 of Torreya grandis. Taxonomy (NCBI): domain Eukaryota; kingdom Viridiplantae; phylum Streptophyta; class Pinopsida; order Cupressales; family Taxaceae; genus Torreya; species Torreya grandis. Next base: position 450,622 of record JARHVA010007805.1, read on the forward strand.
AACCAACTAAAATATCTTCCTTAAACAAAACAAAGATAAAACAATGACTTGTTTTAATTAAAATGTTGAATCCATTAATTCTTTTTTATTATTAAGGTTTTAAAAATAATATAATGGTTATTTATTTAAGATGTGTTGGGTATTAAATAATATTTAGATGTAGTAATTTTGGAGAAATAATGGGTGTGGAACGAAAAAATTAGTCTAACATATGCAATATAAGTTATTTTCCATTATTAAGCAAGACATTTGACATTGGAATTTTGGGCATATTAAAAATTCATATTTCCATTGTATTTATTAAAAATAAGACATGAAGGTTATAGTCATATAAAATGTCACTTGATTGCAATGAGTGTCATTTGAGACCACCATATCCCTAGCTTAGCCATAGACCTATCTTAGGGCCTCTTTAGATTCTTATATAACTTTTTTGTTAGTCCAACCCATCCATAGATGTACCAAGAGTAGTTCGAAACCATATCCTAGGCATCCATAACCCTAGTGCACCATATTCTACCACCTGGACACTAGTGTGACCCTTTGGACTCTAGTGCACTATGTTAGTGACCAATGGACCACACTATTGTTCTTTACCTCTTTTCTCCTCCAATATACATATTTCAATATTTTAAGACACCCTAGGGTAAACTTAGACATATTACACAACCAAAAAAGCACTAGATCAGTATATATACACAAATATTATCCTTTTACCCATTAAATGAAATTTAGATGTAAATACACAAACAAACTCACTGACAAGTTATGAAAATTAAGGTCATTAATCCCTATTTAACAACACGTATGCATATATCCATCTATATTAATTCTAAGCTCATTTTAATCAAATTTATAGTCTCAATTCATACTCAAATAACTAAAATATGTACTCATATTAGCATTCACTTGTACTTGCACCAATAATTTAGGTAGGATAACTACATCAAGATTGATCCACTCTCAAGGTATTAGTATATAGGTAACTATCAACACAATGGGGTGTTGAGGTCACATCTAACCTATCTAGATAATATCACACTTATGCTACTTATGCTCTTTAATTACCCTAACAACATGGAGATCTAAGGTTCCACTTCTAAATCAATAAAATAAAATGATCCAACACTCAATTTCATAAGCATATGAATCTTGAACTTAGGTTAAGGTACACCTAAAAGCTCATGGTCTCTGCCTATAAGGGAAACCACCACATTTCAATGGAAACTAATGTAGTATAATAATATTAATAGGACCATGCTATTATCTAAGAGGAGTTTTAACTTTAGATTCTAGTTTACAACACTATGAGTAGATCCTATACTAGTTCCCATCCCTTCATTCATCCATATTAGTTAGTTTATAGATAAGTACTATGTAGCCCATTACTATTTTTAGAATAATAAGATTATGTAAACTATTATAATAATTAGTGGATGTATTTATTATATATTTATTCCCTTTCTGGAACTTTAACATTGAGGATTTTTAACTCCATAATCCCCTCAAAACTTAAGTCATTTGGTGAACTCAACTTACTTTGAATACTACCAAACCCTAACCCTACATGATACTAGGGTTTGTATCCTTTTTCTTCCTATTTCCCTTGATTATGTTAGGATTTTAAAATTTCGTATCATCTATTTTAGTATAACTATTTCATTCTATTTTTTATATTTCCTCTCAAAAATTTATATCCCTTCCTTTAATAAGAAGTACTAAGATTAGTGGCAATCCTATTGACCATACTCAAATTCCTTTCATTCAAGCTTATACCATGGACAAAAGACTAGTTAAACTCCCCTCATTGATCCTTCACATCTTGATTATGTGGAATTTGATGATAATACATTGAAACATGAGAAATACAATATAGATATTGATGATACACAAGATAGGACTCAAGACACACTCCCCCCTCTCAATGATGACAATCTAATAATTAATAAAGATGAAGTCTTACAAAGTTTCAAAGATAGAATTTGGGAACAACCCCATGATCGTGCATAGGTTTTAAAAGCTATATTGGAAATTAATATCACATCACTTGTTTAAACCTCCAATCCCATATATGTTAATATTATTACACCTTTTATAAGGGCAACTCAGATTCTATAATAACCATTTATAACATGTTGAAATTTAATAGTGGTAACATCTCCTATGGATAATATGCATTCCTCCTATCTATATGTGTAATCCCTCATGCACAAGATCCATTATTTGTAAATTAAGGTGACTCATATTGATTAGGGTGCCACTTAGCAATCTCATGTCTTGGATTCTCATGCTCTTGTACATACACCCTTGGCACAACATATAACAAACTCTCCTTTGACATCCATATTTATGGTACCCAATATTAATTTTTGTGATGGTAATAGGACCTAAATCATCATGTATGCATTTTAAATGTAGCATGTTTGGACTACATGTCTCATTATTAACTCCTCATTAATTTATTCTCTCATAATTTAAAATACTATACATTACAATGGTTATATGATCATTCTAATCAATCCATCACAACATTTAATCCACTGGCAGATATGTTTTTGGCATAGTATTTAATTAATATCAATGAAAAGGTTTCATATACTTGGGTTACTCAACTTAAAAAATCTAATAATCAAATAGTGGTATATGTCTTGTGATATAAAAATATATTAGTAAAGATGACTAGTCCCATGGAAGATAAATAACTCTAAGACATATTCAAGTACATTTTATTACCAACATTGCATGAAGCTATTATATTCAATAAGTTTCCATCATTCATATATCTATGCCATATAGTGAAAGAGTGGGAAGTTAATATTCTATCTATAGTCAAGTTAAAGTACACAATTAGATTATATTCAACTAATAAAATTTAATATTATCCCCCATACAAGGTGAGGCCCACTAAAAATAAGAATGATCAAAAGAAAATAGCTAATGTAACTTTAGAGCCAACTCCTCACATGGTTTTATCATATCCTCCAAGGAGACCCTTCATACACCTTCCTTAATCACCAACACATGTCCTTTAAAAACTCTTAAAATGCAATGTCATGTCTCTCCCTTTCATGAAAGAGGTTGATACAATTAGGCCTCTTCTAAAGACTTATGATTCCAATACATTTTTTGACTATCATAGGGAACTAGGCCATACTTCAAATAGATGCAATAGTCTTTGTAATAAGATATAAGATTTGATAGATGATAATATCATTGATGTTCTCACTCCCACAGAGGCACCTAGACCAAAACTAATGAAAGCAAAACATTGAAAATATTTTCAAATCCATTTCCAAAGCATATAACTAATGAGATAATAGGCACTTTAGGTGTCCAATATACTTATCAAGAACATCCACCAATAGAATCCTATCATAAACATATTATGGACACACAACCTCTCAATAATATCATTGGTGTATATCATATTATAGTACCAACTAGACCTCTCATAACTTTATTGAAGGAGGAGATAGTTGATGATGAATTAGATTTATATGAACTCTTTGTATGAGCCTACATTTTTCATCATCCCATTCAGAGGGTCATGGTTGATAATGGGTCAAGAGTTAATATTTTTACCATTACACTTCTACAACACTTGGGTTATTCATAGTAGGATATATCTCAGATAGATACAATTATTTAAAGATTTAGTGGCCATGTTCATATATCCATTTGGGAGATAATACTCTAATTACAATTTGGTCCTACACATGTGGCCACCAGATTCTTAGTGGTACCTAGTACTGGCACATTTGACTTGTTATTAGGTAGGCCTTAAATACAATAGATTTTGGCTATCCCATCCACCATGCATAGATGCCTTAGATATGTACATGCTAATCAAGTGTTTATAGCTAAGGGCCTTCCATATTATTACCCCATACCTATTCCATAGTTGACTACATAATAGACACCAATTATCATTATGCATATAGATTCTATTATCACACATATGATATAGTTGATCCACTAGTGTAAGTGAGGTGTACTCCTATGACATTACGATATACACATACTCTCTCATGAAGACCTATATTAGAGATACACCTACATTAGAGACATGTTACAAATTATAGAGATCATCTCTCTACACCATTAATACATAAATTAGTATTACAAAATAAAGCATCCATTGTAGTTAAAAATTCTCCTACTATATGGGTTTTCAAGAACCCCATAGTTCACATTCCTATTCAGTCAGCTCCACATATTCATATCCCCACTAGAAAGATATTTTTAGCTATATATCACTCAATACATCTAATTCTCTAATATTAGATACCTCATTTCATAATATGCATGATCATTCTTCCTCTCTTTGACATAAGACACATTGATTGTGAGTCTCTTGTGAGACTCAACATCTAGTTATATCTCTCCCCTTGTACATATCTTATGATCAAAATATTAAAAAAAAAACAAATATTACCTGAAAAAATACAAGATTTTAGATTTTATGTATTCCCATGTTTACATTCCTTAAATTTGATAGGTAATACATATGTTATCTATGTTATTATAGTCAATTTTATCATACATACATGATTCACTTGTTCTCTTAAAGTGTTTCCTAGATTACTACAAGAATAATGTCCTCGACACATCCAAATTTTCTACTATCTACCCATTGGAGGCACATACATAGATACATAAATTCAACATTGATACATTCACCTACTGGGGGAATCATACTACATAGATTTTAATGATTTCCAAGTTATATCTTTCTATACTTCATATTACAAATTTCACATTGCTTATATCTTGATATTGATCATCCTATACTACATATATTTTTTTCCAACTACTACTATAGTCACAACTTATGTACATATTTTCTCTTATATAAATTTGTACCACATGCTTATGTATACTTTCATTTTTTTCTTTACTAGTATAGATTTGATGATGTTTCTTTGTTTTTACATCTATTCAAAGTCATTAGAATATTCCATTATTTTATAGCTCTATGCCCATTCCTTTCATTATGTGTATGATTTAGACATGTGCCTATGTCCTTGTGTGTTATTTATTGATTGAGTCTTTAGACATTTGAACATGTCCTTCAATGTGGCTATAAGCCAACCTTATTTTTTGTATGTGTATGTAGACATTTGAACATGTTCTTTTATGTTTCATATTTCTTAAACTTAGTGAAATTTTCCCATGTCCCTTGTATTGTGGGATCTTGGCCTACTTTACATGCCTAACATGTTTTTATGTATGATTTCATGTATGTGTCATATAAATGAAACTTATCTCTTGATTGTTACACTCACATACAATTTGTGATGCCATGTGGGACCTTGTGCATCTCCCCTCCCTCCTTGGGTGCCTTGATGGACATCATGCCCCATTACACTAGGTATTTACTTAGATTATACTCAGATTTATTGTTTAGATACATGCTTACATTGTTATATCTATCTTGACAACCTTTTGAATGTTATATCTAACATAAGTCATAGATTACCAACTTATGCTCAGATTATGTTACATTATAATGTCATGTATACACACTATATTGATTTATCACATAAATATCATATATTTTCAATCTAACACACATTATGCAAAGATTTTATTTTTAGAGTAGTTCTTGCACATGTTTAATAACTCCCTTTAAAAGAGGCAGTACTCATAGGGGTTTTTCAAGGAGATAAATCCATATGAGTACACTTATAACATATATTTGAGCATGCACATATATTACAAATTTTATAATCAAGTAAACATAGTGGAAAATAATAAGACACATCAGTTTTAGTTTGGCATAGAAAAATCATAAGACACTAGTGTGTAATAGAGGACTCTATCATATTAATTAATTCCCAAGGGATGAAACTACTATCCAATATTTCCAAAAATATAAAAATAAAAATTGGCCAAAAAGGTACATTAGTTATAGTTTGAGTTTGCACAGTATCAATAATAGATTATTAGTTATGCTAAATTTATTCTTATTTTTCCATAGAATCATACCAATTTTGTCATATTATGGTATTCATACATGATATGATCACTCCAATTTTAGTTTTATATATGATTATATACAAATTATTATAACTCAGTCTAGAATCTATATGCACAAATATTAGAATTGGGGGTATGTGTGTGGCACAATGCTTTCACATAATCAGTTTTGACATCAATACTTTCAAATGGAATGAATGATCCATGTCATTATCTAAATTATTAATATATATACCATTTTCACTAGGTTTAAACTATATTTATGCCTTATTCCATATATGGTGATTGGCATTATAATTAGTCCCTGAGCTACATACCTGAGTGTCTGAGAGGCCCCTGAGCCACTTTTTCATTCTAACTTTTCTGAGTGGCCCTCGACCCATAGTATATAGTTTTAATTACATCACATAAATTTAATGGCATCATAAATTTTTAATCATATATGAAATTCCTACACAAATTTTATCCCTTTACCCACTAGATGGAAATTAGATGCAAATACACACAAACAAGCTCTGAGACAAGTTGTGAAAATTAATGTCATTAATACCTATTATACCCTACTTATACAAATATCCATCTAAAATAATTTAATCTCATATTACTCAAAATTATAGTCTCAAGTCACACTTAAACTATCACTCATATTATCATTGACTTACACTTGCACCTATAATGTTATGGGGGAGAACTACATATGGCTTGATCCCCTCTTGAGGTACTAATATGTAAGCAACTCTTAACATAATAGGGTGTTGAGGGCATGTATAGCCTATCCAACTAACATCAAAATATTACTATTTTTTATCTTAAATTACCTTAATAACATAGATATATATGGATTCACTTCCAAATTAGTCAAATACAGTGATCCAACACTTAGGCACATGCATCTCAAACTCAAGTTAAGGTACACCTAGAAGCTCATGGTCTTTGACTGCAAGGGAAAATGTTACATTATAGAGGACACTAGCATAATGCACTATTATCTAGAGGATTGAGCTATTATCCATGAGGATTTTTGACTTTAGATTCTAGTTTATGATATTCTGATGAGTTCTTGTATAATTAATCAAAACTTCATTCATCCATCCCAGTCAGTTTTTAGCTAAATACATATTTTTGTATCCCATTTTTATATTTAAAATAATCGTATTATGACAACTATTGTACAAATTAGTGGTTGTATTTATTGCATATTTATTACCTAATTTTAATATTCCAACACTTTAACACTTAGGTTTTTCAACTCCATAATCCCCTTAAAAGCAAAACAAAGGTGTAAAAATGATAATATTTGTTTCTGTATTTACCATTGCCATAATGAAACTTTTTTTACTGACGTTGGTAATATTTCATGACTAAATATATGGAGACATCCTCCCATCACTAGCTAAAAAAAGCTAAGGACTTACAAAGATTCAAAATTTTAATTATTTCTCATACTTTTATGATACAATATACATTATGATATGAATTTGTGTCCTTTAACTTTGTAGAATTCCGCAAAAATTCCTACATAATCCTATGATAATTCTTTATGAATCATAAAATCCCCAAAATAATAGATGATTGGACCTCATAAACATATTTATCCTTGAGATGATTTATTTTTTTATACGAATATTCTATCCTTATCAATAGGTATTCCCATTTCAAAAAAAATAATATTAAGTTCTCATACAATTTCAATGTTATTGTGATTTTTTATGTATGTCTTACTACCATTCTCATCTTACCATATCCATTAAATTCATCCACAATATGAACATGGCATAATATTATTATTATATATTTTAATTACATGTTAGGATTGAATATTAAACTAAATTATTCTTCTCTTTATTATATACATTCTCAAATTCAGACCCGAACATCTTAGTATCCAATTTTAATTGATCTTAACATTAAAACCTCTATTCCAATAAGTATTTCACATTATCATTTCTAATATTCACTCTAAAGTTTATTTTCATCTTATATGGAATCCATTTCTTGATTACACAAATAATATATAACATTTAATTATCATAAATGGACTTAATCAAACTATTACATTTGATTTGTATAATTTCAAAAGAAACATGTATTCCTTTTTACACGAGAACTATGTCTATACCATGCCCAAAATCATCACATTCCATTATGAATTTTTAGGAAAAATAAGGAGTGGATACAAATTGGGTGGTATGCATGGTATTTTAAACTTATGGAATTACAAGTTTTTTATCTTATTCCAATAGAATTAATCCTTGTTTAATAGAGCTCTAATTATTGTTGTTATGTTTATTAAGTTTTGAAAATCTGTGATATTATTTTCCATGTTCCAATAATCCATGCAGATTATTTAGATTTTTAGGGTTGATTTCCACTCCATCATGGAATTTATATTTATATTATCCACATTGATTCATTATTAAGATAAAATATTTACTAAGTTCCTTGTCTCCTTGAATCTAAAAGCATACATAAATGGATTTTCATAAAGCTAATTTTTTTTTAGTGTTTGTAAAATTTGATCATCTTAGTGGGAATGGTCCTCCCATGTTACATTATAGATAAATATATCATCAAAGGAAAATAATGATTTAATTTTGAAACTTATCAAACTTTGGGTTATATAAGGGGCATTTGTGAGACCAAAAGGGATAAGCAGAATATAATAATGACCCTTATGTCCTCTTAATTTTGTTTATAGAATTCCCCCTTTTATTATAATTTTATAATACCTTGATATGAGATATACTTTATTAAAAAATATAAAAACCATTTTAATTGTCTATAAATAATTCAATTATAGAAATAAGAAACCTATATTTGTTGATGAATTTATTATGTTATATGTAATCCAAAAACATGCACTAATTTTGATCCTTCTTGTGCACCATCAAAACTAGAGAATAATATCCACTCTTATTATAGTGAATAATACATGATTTTGATATCTCATGTACTATATTCTCAATCTCACTCTTTTACACATATGGGTACCTTTAACATCTTATGTTTTGTGGTTGGATCCCCAGTATAAGTTGAATATAATCATCATTATCCATTTTTTAAGTAATATATTTGCATTTATTACCAATGAGTATGTAATTTTCCCCATGATAGATAGAATATGTGATGATGTTAAACCCTATGATTTTTCATCATTTATTTAAAATATTTGTTGCATAAACCTATTAAAATCTTTTTAGTAGATTTTTAATTTGAAAAAATCTTTCCATTTGTGGTTCATTTTCCTAAACCATCTAATTTGAATGTATTTACATAGGAATTAAAATTCATGATTTTATTTTAGAATTTCATCTCTATTATTACCAAGGTAGTTATCCATTTGAGTTTAATAATTATATCCTCTTTGCCCATGAGAATGAAAATGATAGGAATATTAAAAAATTTGTTCACTATCAATAGTATAATACTATGTTAGTTTATTTAATGATCATCTATACCATCATTCATAATCATGGAGTGAAATTATGGATATAGATAAACAAAATAGTATAAAAATGTAACCAACTTATTGTTGAGTAAATTGTGAGTACTTCCTAAATCAATTATAAATATCACCATCTATTTATTCATAAACTCCACTATATAGGGGATGGTTTAGGTAAAAATTCATGATATCAAAAGGAAAAATATATGATGATGTGTAAATTTTGATGTTTCATATGGTTACTATAAAATAACAACTTGTTTTTATTCTTATTCTTTTGTTTATCCTTTAATATACAATACATAACTATCTATATACTTATGTATTCCATTATATTATTTATCACCATTATAATGTAATACTTTTCTTCTTTTCCTTCAATTTTTTTAGGTGTTCATTTTGTGGGTTGACAAATTTCTTGTGTAACATTGATACAATAGTTAATTCCAATGAATGCATGTTGACTATTATCTAAAACCTTTTCCTTGACCCTTATTTCCATAGATATAGATTCAGATAAGGATCAAGGATATTTTTAATATCTCATGTTAAATGTGATCCATTATTCCTTCAATAAAATAGTCTCTCTCTCTCTCTCTCTCTCTCTCTCACACACACACACACACACATTTATTAATTGAACATATTTCATGAGATAGTATTGTGTATTTTATTGATCTAAGGACTTGTACAAAGTATTGGGAAATAAAAACATCTATTTAGATTATAATTTTTATATTAAATCTATGATAAAATGGTTGAATATACTTTCTTAATTCATGTTTTTTCTTGCTTAAAAGGAAGGCCATAGTTTAATTTTTTTTTAAAAACCAATAGGATAACCAAGAACCACTATTCATTCATCCTTTTATGTTTTAAAACACGTCCTCCCAATTTTTCATGAGTTTTTAATATCCATTTTTATTTTAATAACATATTGGGTGTGTATGTTAGCTTTTGTCTACTTAAATTTTCCCTTCGGTATTTTATTTAGGCCATTAGAGATATCCTCTTCATGCTTTCTCTTGATAAGAAACCTAAGTCTATCCATGTTCATTAAGTAATTGTGCATTGCTACCTTATAAAAGTTAAATAGGATGCCTATATTTTATTTGAGTATTTCATTTTCTTTCTCTGGGATATTGACTTTGTCTTTCAATATCTTGATCTGCGTCAAAAATTCCAATAACTCCTCTTTAGTAAAAAATATACCTCCCTCTTGCTTAAAATTCCTAATAAACTCCTTAATCAAGTTATGGTATTTTTTAAACCATTATAATAAATATATTAAAATATATAGTTCTTCCAATATAATTATACTACACATTTTAAGATTATTTATCAAATTCTCAACTCCCTCTCCAATATTTCATTTACCTACCTCAATTTACTCAAGTTTATCCTTCTTATCTCGCTCAACTCCCTAAGATCAAAAAATATTTAGACCTTCACCCACTTCAATAATAATAATATTATAAACTAGATTTTCTTCACTATTTTCCTTATCTTCAAAACTATCTATCATCAAATGGACTACATGTACCTTGACATGCTTTAAAAACTCTTCCCTTAGCTAAATTGTTTTGGCCAAACTATGTAAGCCTCTCTTAGTCCCTCTATGTCTCTAACCCTGAGACCCCCTACTCTGATTAAAAGGAAGGCCATAGTTTAAATATTTAAAAAAAATTAGATGATAAAAATAAATCCATGGTGTAGAGGCAATTTATTCTTACCTCTTTTGAAATTCAACATCGATCTTTCCAAGGAGTGGATGAGGTAAAAAGGTAAGTTGATAGAAACATGGTTTCTAAATTAATTCATAAACAAAAAATTATATTTGTGAACTACCATAAGTTGACCCTTTAGAGTTAATTATTTGATAATTTGAAGAGCTACATCACCATGGGGCAATGGAAAACATTCTCTTCATAACCTCCTTTAATAAATAGAGAGGTTCTCATTTTCCATTAAAAAATTATCCATTTCAAATATAAAATCTATGTCAAACTTAAAGTATTTGAATACTTCAATGTCCATACCTATGATTTTAATGATCAACACTTATTTTATTTTAATGTAAGTTCATTATATCTCAATTTCACAATCTTTCTAGATATTGGAAAATATTTTGAATACGTGGGAATCACACCCTTCTATCCTATGTATAAGATTATTGAATCTTCCCACCTGAAGGATGTTACACACCTTTGATTGCTTTTATACATGAAAAATAAAGTATATTTAAATTCTAAAAATGTCTCCTCTCATAATGGAAAAGGAAAACTTAGAATTGAATGCACCTGAACTATCTTTAAAAAGATACAAAATTGAGCCTTTTTGGAAAAATACACAAAATTCATGAGTATTATCAAATTCCTTTTAAAGGAGACAATTAAACCTAAGCACTTGAATTTATATTAAAAATAATTATCATCATGATAACTAAACTTGACATTTTCCATAATAAAATTCCACATCAAATAAGTTTGATTGGTAATGAGATGCTTCATAATGCCTCTGTGCATGAGATTATGAGTATCCTTAATTATAATTATCTTAAATAGGAATATCCTTTTTATTTTTTGGATAACATATAAATCAAGGTCATCCTTACCATACCATTTCATAATATCTCAAGATATTACTCCCACATTCAAAAACCAATCAATAACCTAGTTGCCTTCCCTATAAATATGTCAAATAGAAACCTTGTGGAATGATTCAATAATGAATAAATTTTCCTCCATAATTTGACTAATAATTTACCCAATTAGAGTCTTATTTTTTAGGAAAATAATGATGTTAATGGAATCCCCTAAAATCACTAACTGATTAATGCCAATTTCTTTAGCTAACTTTACACCCTAAAGGACAACTAATGATTCTACCTAGTGATTAGATTAGATTCCCATTTTTTATAGCATAAGATACCATAATATCCCCATTTTCATCCTTTTTCATCCCACCTTATCTTAATACACATTTTTTTATTTTTGAAGATCCATCAAAGTTTAATCTAACCCAACCTGGGGATGAAACTTACCATTTAACCTTCTTTCTAACATTAGAGATAAGATTCACCACTATCTTGATTTCATTTCTAATACTATAGTTCCTAGATATACAATCCTCTTCAATAGATAAGTCCTTCTTAGTTGGTTTGCTTTACTTCAAATTTTCTAAGAGGAGATCCATGATCCTATTAACAACCCTTTGAAAAAAGCTTCTATTATGTTATGTGTGCATTAGTTATACCATAATAAAAGTAGTTGAGTTGGGATTCATATATAAATCATGTAAAATAAGTAATTTTATAAAAAATTACAATTTTTTTTATAAATTCTCTTTTGATAATACTATTATACTTCGGGTTCTAGTTTCTCGATAGGAGATATGGTTTTAGAGATTTATAAAATATGCATAATTTATTATATGTTTTTTGAAATTTGATAAAAATATTTGTACACTATAAATATGAGATATGACCTTGATGGGGTAGTTTATAGAAAAAACATACCATTATAAGATATAAATCATTTCATATGGATACTATGGGTGCCACTATGAAGATAGAGTTTATGCCTACAAGATAAATTTAGGAGATAAAAATCATATAACATGTGAAATAGAGAAAAGCACAAAGATTAAATTATGGAGATAATTATTTGGCTCAATCCCTTAAAGAGGTGTCAAAATTTAGATTTTTTAGGTCATAAATGGACTGTTAAAAATATAAAATTAAATTAGTGCAAACTAAAATTTCATTCATTCAATAAATTAGAAGTAATATTATATATAAATAGATAACTATTTGATTACTTAATTCATCTTCAATATGATTTTTCATATTATACATGAAGAAAAAAATTCCCATAGCTAGGATTATATACATAATAATACATCCCCCTTAATCAATAGGGGTTCTAGTGAGAACAATCATGCCTCTAAATTATTCAAATTTCTCTCTTCTAAGTAGTTTTGTCTAGATATTTATTGGTTTTTTTGTAATTGGATAATGTACCAATTTCAAATTATTACGTTTTACATAATGATAAATCAAATAGAATTCGATGTTGATGTACTTTGTTCTATCATGAAATAATATATTTATTTCCATTTTTTATGCCTAAGTGTTATCAACCATGAATAGTGTTTATGAAACCTATTTTTCATGTAAATCTACAATAATCCTTCTTGGCCATATTATTTCCCTAGTTGCCTCTAAAGCTAACATATTTACTGATTACACTAAATAAATTATTGACACTAACTACTTCTATGAATTCTAGGTATTGACCATTATTCCTAAATTTATCAGGAAACCTAAATTAGATTCCCTATATTTGAAAAAACCTACATAGTTAAAATCTTAATATCCAACTAATTTAAATTCTATATTTCCCCATAGTATTTTAGCCAAAAATTTGTGTTTTCTTTTGATACTTAATAACTCTATTTCTTCTACCTAGTTATATTATCTATGGTGTTTCATGCATCTATAAATAAAATCATTAATAAATAAATGTGTGATCTAGTTTTGGTTTCATAGACCAAACTTCTTATGAGTTGTCTAGATAATTAGTTTCATATTCAAACTATGTAGTATCATCTTATGTCAATTTCCAATTTGTTCCATGGACATGTTGAATGGTTTAAAGTCTTTCACTCCAATTTTTCTCATAATTTTTCTAGTGTAATTATATTATGTGATGTAAATGTACCTATATTTTTGAATCAATACAATTCTAAATAGTAATGAAGGTAACCTAAATATGTCATTATAAAACCTTTTATCAATTCTATTTAGATATTTTCAATGTGTCTTTCATTATTTACTATGAGGAATAGATCATCCACACATACATATAGATATAAAACTATTTTGACAAAATAAGTTGCATCTTCAAATTCAAAATGCTATAGTTTCATGATCAAGAGGTACTCAATGAGATTTT